>JAUMTR010000016.1:15128633-15303948 GCA_032270685.1 Microctenopoma stevenorrisi
GAGTGCATCGGTGGGTTACAGCTTTTTTTTTATTTCCTACTTTTTTTCACTTGTTTTTCGACACACATTTTATTGGCCAATTAAACGGCATCTCCACCCTTCATTGTAGACCTTATTTTACCATAATTGTTGGTGTCATTTCGATGTTACAAAGTGGTTTGAGTCAGTGAACGTTTTCTTCTTGTTGTTTTTTCCTTTTTTCTCACCCCACTCATTTTCTTCTACAGACACATTCTCCCACAGATTACCTATGGAGGCCTGCGAGAAAGAATAGCCAGCGTTTGTTAGCTGCAGTGTGCTAATATTACGCTAACTTTTAGCTCCGCTTTAGATTATTTTCTGATAATGTCATGATGAGATCCTTCCTATAAATGTGGATCATTTGTAAAAAAAAGTGGTGATTCCGGAGGTTAGGCTCTTTTTACTGTGCAAACGTTGTTTAAAGATCAATTTCTACTTGAGAACGTTCAGCAAACTTTAAAGTAGTGAAATTGTCTCGGTGAATGGGAAGTGAGACTCTTTCTCCATCACAGGCAGCATAAGGTTTGCAGTATTTCCGTTGTATAACTGAGGCTTTTATAACAGCGATTCAGCAGCAGCAGCAGTAGCAGCAGCGGCACTGTAACCTTGGCACACCAAGTACTTCCTCCTCCCACACACATGCACATACACCCTCATCCTGTCTCAGCAAAGCTGCCTGTGCTGCCACCTCCTACACACATACTCTATTCAGGGCACACACACACACATATTTTTTTTGACAGAAATATCCAGCAGCATAATTGACTTCCTACCTGCTGTAAATCACTGTCTACAAGCTGTCTGCTTAACTGTGTGTGTGTGTGTGTGTGTGTACACATCACAGTTCAAATTAAGTTCATTTGATTTATCTCTCTCACATTTTGATTTTTTGTCATTTCTAGAGAGCCTCTTCTCTCTGTCATTCATGCCTTCTTTCTTCTCCTCGCCTATAATCTCTTTCAAGTCCAGATCTGCAGCGATGCGATCCGGTTTAACCGATGATTGACAGCACCAAATTAAAACAAAACCGAGCGCTTCAACATGAACAGTGGGCAGCTTAAGTCCTCGGATGACAACGCGATGAAGCTTTTACACACTGGAGACATGAACCGAGTTTTAGTTGAGGATATTTTTATTTGTTTCTATTCCTGCTTCTGTGGCCAAACGTTTTTCCCCGTTTCACGTGAAAGCCGACTCGCAGACACTGGACTCGAATGTTCCGGCCGCCGTTTGTGTTACGCGTTGCTGTTTTTGTTATTTTCCAAGCAGAAAGTTGCACACTGTAAGTCATTCTAGCTGTTCCCAGTGAGCACCTTTCAGGTTTAGGTTTCAAACCTGTCCAAGCCACACGGATTTCCATCTGTCCACAAAGATTCACTGCATTTTAATGTTAGTGAGTTGTTCTTTGTACAAGGCCATTCAGTTCTCTCACAAAGCGAATCCATTGTAAAAAAGGCAGAGACGCTGGTTCCTGCACCCACCAGAGCAGAAAATAGACCAGAATTCGATGTAGCTCCAGTAACAAAAACAGGACGGCTTACGAGAAAGCTCTTGTCCACCTACACATGTAACCCAGAGGTGACAGCAACCGGCGCAGGCACTTTCTTCAGAGGCTCTCAAAAAGCTCCCTGGGAAATGTAGGAAGGGCAGAGCAGAAATAGAAGTGGAGGAGACAGGTTGAGGGAAAGTAAGAGTACACTGCCCCATAAAGTACTCCAGGTTCTGGAGCAGGTAGATCCACACGTGCATCCTCTTCTGCAAAAAAAAGTTGCACACATGTCATGCTGGGAGTATCCTGGTTAAACCACCCCCCCCTGCTGTTTCACTTCACCAGAGCAGCTTGAGCTTGCTTTGCTCAGGGGCACAGTGCAGGAGGTGTGGTAGCCGCAGAAGGAAGGTAATCTTCACACGTCTTTTTAACACAGGGCTGGATGAAACTAGCTGATGTAAGCGTAAGACAGCTGGAATGTGCTATAACTGCTCGCAGAGCCAGAACAGAGAAGACCAGCACAACAGAGGAGAGTTTCTCTAATGCGTGTCTGCACACGACAGCTCTGTCTTTTGCTGTTTGTGTGAGGTGATAAAAAGCTGATTTGGTTGTGGCCTTGATGTGGCTGGTGAAGCTCGGGTCTGACTCAGTAAAAACAGGATTTCCAACCTGAGTCTTCGTGTCTTTTGTTGCAGAATACAATGGCTCAGTTGTGTTTCTTTTGTCTTTATTTAGCTGAAGAGGTTTGTTGCATTCAGCTCTTGAGTGAGTCTGAAGGAGCATTTGGTAAGAAAGCTCATTAAACCCGAGTAGCGTGTGTGATAAGCAGCACTACGATTCCCCAGAGGGAGCATGTGCAGGCTGAATATCAGTGGTCCAGGAGTTGAACCTTGGGGCACTCCATATGTTAGGGTGTTGGTTTATGGTTTTACAGTTCTGGTCTGAGAGTGTATCCATACAAATACATAACCAAAGGTGTGATCCGGCTACAGCAGAAAGGCTTTTCTGACTAGATTTAAATCTACAGCTGCAGATGTTAACTGTTCACTGTTTTCATGTCCCGAACACTGCACTGCAGTGAATCAACTCACGGGGTAATGGAGTTGGTTATAATGCCAGTAAATGGATCGATTCCCAGAGCACGCACTCTTCAGTCCAGCTCATTGTTCCAGTAACTTCTGTCTCCCTCCAGGTAAATCAAAGGTAGTGGTTTAATGTTTGTGTGTGTGTGGTTTTGGTCCAGTTGGGGCCAAACAGAGCAGAGCCAAAAACCAACCGCACTGCCAGCAGCCCTTGATTGGCCCTTCTCGCGCTTTCTCTCTCTTTCTTTCTGGCTGTACAAAGTGGTTAATCGCTGAATGGAAACCATTAGTAACGTGCTTTAGTAATTTACACATTATCTGACCACCCAAAGTACCCGAAGCCTTTGTTTATGTGTGTGTGTGTGTCTGATAGCAGCTAGCATGCTAACATGGCTCTTACTCTCAAAGGATGCATCCCATTTCAAAACACCACTAGAATACAGGATGTCCTCTTACTGTTGTGCCCTTGTTCCCTATCTTATATACTTGTCCCCTTTTGGTGAGTTTGTCCATCTTCAAGTTGGTCTTTCTTTTCTCGGCCTTTTTTTCCCTTGTTGTTGTGTTTCCTTAATTATATCCTTTTCATAGTTTTGTCTTTTCTCTGCATGTTTTTTGTCTCCTTGTTTGTATGTTTATAATCTTTCTTGTTTCCTGCTCTGTCCACTGTGTTCATCTCTTTGTTGTGTCCTTGTGTCCTCTGCCATTACTATGTTGTGCTCTTCTTCTTCTTGTTTGGTTTTCGTATCATCTCCTCCTTCTGCTTTTACCCTCTATCCTTATCTTCTCTGCATCCTCCTTCCTCATTTTCAGCTATATCCTTGTCATCTTTCATGGGTGTGTGTTCCCATTTTCCTGTCCTCCTTTCGTGTTCTTGTTTCCACAACTTTTGTTTTCCCCTTTTTATTCCAGTGTGATCCCAGTTTTTCCATCCCATGTCTTGCCAGCTCTTTGTTCCTTCATCTCTGTCCTTTTCCTGCATCTTTTTTCTCCCGTCTGTGGTCTCTTTAGAGCCTCTTTATCATTTTCTTATTTGGAAATTTACTACCAACCCCTTTGTCCTCTTTTCTTGTTGATCTTCTTGATCGGCTCCTTTAAACGTCCAGCGTTGTTCCAGCTTATGTAACTTATCATCTCCTGATCTCTGATTATTTTTTTCCTCCACTGTATCACTGTTACCCTTTCTTCTTCGTCTATTCTTACTCATGTGTGTCCGTGTTTTTTAACAGCATTATCTGTCCCTTCACTTTTCTTTTGTTCTCCTTCAGTATCTTTTAAAGTTAGAAATATGTTTCACATGAATCACTAAACACACACACAAAGATACTTTCTCTCTGTTTTTGTGTCACAGGAATTCCAACCATTCCCGTTGGTATGCAGCACCCTGCTGGGCCAATTTAAGAATAACTAGCCACACACACACACACACACACACACCAGTTACCAGAAGTCAGCTCTGCCCTCGTCTGGGTCTTTTATTGAAAGTAAATGAAGGGCTTATCAACTGCATATCTGAACAAGACACCGTAGAAGAGATTGGATTAATGGTGTGTGTGTGTGTGTGTGTGTGTGTGTGTGTGGGTGTGTGTGTCTCACAGAGGGCGAGATGATTGCACTCGTCTGACACACACACACACTGATAGTGATACAGGGAGGGAAGGGGATTTGCGATGCTCATCTATTATCTCAGCGTTTTGGCAACATTATTCCCGGCTGTCATTCCAATGAAGCCGGAGAAGTGAAAGAGAATGGGGAGAGTGAGGGCATTCAGCCCTCAGGATCGAGCAGCCTCCCACACACACACACACACACACACACACACTCAGCCTTCTGTTCTTAATGCATGATTAATGCCCACACACTATTCATACCTTGAGGCTTTGGGCATATGTACATAGAAATGTGCTTGTACATACCTGCATCCAGCTCACTTGTGTTGAATCTCTTCTGCCTAACACCTGTTATGTCAGCCTCGAGGTTCGAAGAAAACCTTGTGCAGTGACACGGAGCTACGGCGACACACTCATGACGTCCTTAAGCACTTAGAGGAACGGGTGGATCAGAAAGGTCACCACGCGTAGCTCCAAACATTTTAATGCAAGATTCCAATCAAAAGATGCTTCTTTTATAGTCCAGGCTGCAAAGCTATGGCAGCTACATACACGCTCTAAAGCTGTTCCATAAACGTTTAGTGTACAAGGATGAATTTTGGTAGATTATGTCAGGTGTACAGAAATGTTACTCATCGCTATCCCCTGGAGAATTAAAAACTAAAATGGTGAGATCCCCGTGCGCCATTTAGTTTACAACCGTCAGTACCGATACAGTACCGGGCTTTGTGCAAGTGGGTTCCATTCGCTCACACATAAGAAACTTAGATCAGGTCTGATATTCTAAGAAAAGCATTCAGTGGGTATAAAACACCACCTAGATCTATTTCCATGTCTATGAAAGCTGAGCTGATCTCTGCTCCTTTATGTTAAGTAACTCTGGTTATTTAAAGCGTTCCGATAAATACTTTTGTGCAAACGTTTGAATGTTTGTGCTTTTCTATTTTTACGTCTGTGTACAGCCTCTGAATGCACCTTGTTTTGACCTACCTAAAACTTTGGTGTCTCGTCCTGCCCTTTGCCCCCCCCCCCCCCCCTTCCAAACACACACTCACACAACTGGCATGCTCACTTCCCACACTCACACACACACATAAACAACGCCGGTAGCGATGTCTCTCCTACGCACAGTAACTGGGGCAGGTTGTGTCGGTGCATGTATGAATAAAGCTTCTTTATGTAAGCCATTCACTACACGCTCTCACTCACTCTGCAGACTGCAACCATTCAACACAAAACCAGCCACTTTACATAAAGTTAAACCGGAGTTTATCTGAGAAATATCTGCATGCTTAAGGGTCAAACTCATTGCGAGTCAGGAGGTCAGATACTGGAGCAGTGTGGTGTGTGACAGCAGATGGTAAAGCTGCAACAAGCTGTTTCATCCATTGACAAACCCAAATAGCAGCAGGAAATACAGTACGTGTTTGGATCTTCATCAGTGATCACGGGTCAGGAAGCTTGGGTGAGATAACGAGGACGTTTGTGAGTCCAGATTTCTGTGTATGCAGTATATTTTGCTCTCAGGTCACTCAAGCTATCTTGGGGCAAGTGAGAAACATGTCTTTCTAAAGGTCAAACCCAGCAAGATACATTTTGTGTGGTCAGTTTGGATGAATTAACAAAAGCTCATCGGTTCATCTCAAGGAATTTCACTTAGAAACTGGTGTTTTGCTACTGTAAAGCAATTAAAGAGCAATTAAAGATGCTGGGATGAACACTAAATGTTCATCCCAGCATCATATGTACAAGACTTAACCTGCTTTCCACTGCAGCACATTTCTTCTTCTGTCTTTGCAGCACATCCTGAGTGTGCTGTGCTTGTTATTCCACTCTAAAGGGTGAAACGGTGCCAATGCTCATTATTGAATCGCTGCTTTGTTTGAAAGGAGCTACACAGACAGAGCTTCCTTGCTTATTACTTGCACCAACTTTCTCTCCAAGCCAACAGTACAGATTGTCTACATTAGCCTGTAGTTTCATCGGCCGGCCCTCCAGCACATCAATCAGCATCGTCCTGAGTTTGATGCTGGCCAACTGACTGCCCATTGTTTCTAACAGCATCAGTCGTTTGGGTTTCAGAACACATTCTTGTACTGTTAACACCATGAAAAAACATAAAAACATGACCCAGGGCTGAGATGATGTTTCTGGTCTGTGTTTGTGCAGGGGGGGGGCATGTGAAAAACGCAAGGTAGCCCAAAGTTAACGTCCCTGCTGCTAAGAATACAGCATGTTTTCCTCAACTGCTATTTATAGATCTCACGTTGGGCCCCCAGACGCACACGTCACTGAGCCCTGCTTACCAGCACTGGGGGCACTTTGTTGCGTGTGTGTGTGTGTCAAGATGTGAGTTTGTGTTGCAATCACAGTGCGAGGGAGGTTGTTTAAACCCTGAGATGAGGAAATACGAAGCAAAACTGCAACTTCAGCAGCTACGTGTGCTGCTCTGTGCTTCTTCTGCTATCAGGTGTTGGTGCGGTTAAGAAACGTTAAACAGCGGAAACACACACATCTACTGCAGTCCGGCTGCAATGCCTGCAAGTAGTGTAACTACGCATGTGTTTGTCTTTGTGTGTCTCCGTGAGTAAGTGTGTGGGTGTGTGTGTGTTGTCTTGTTTGCTTTTTTAGACAGTACATAACAAGTTAGATCAAGCTTTGACACCCGGAGAGGAAGCAAAGGTGTTAGGTCGATGGCTGCTCTTCGACTTGGCCTTCTTGGACGCCCACACACATTATGACACTCCAACGTCACTTCCACAGTGCTATTTATAAGCCTTTGTGTCTTTTTAGGAACAGCGTGGGTTTGCTTTGCATCGGTGACTCACTGGAAGGAGGAGGGAGGGCGGGGAGAGGGAGGAGGAAGGGGTGGAAAAGGCAAAAAGCACAGATGGATTCCAGTGTGAAGAAACTAACTGAGCAATCAGTGACATTTACATTCGCACATCAGGCATGGTTTTGACAAGCTAGCTGGTTCTCTCTTTTTAACAATATATACGGTGGTGTATGGTTATTAACAATCAAAACATTACGTCTTAGTGTAAATTACTTTCATCTTTCAAGACAAAAACAACTTGCGGTAAGAGACAGACTTAAGGCTACTGCACTGCCAGAGAGTTTGGTCAATGTATTGTTGGATGTTTCTGTACAACAACACTAACGAATTTCTCCTCTGTTTTGTTTTGCTGCAGGTCTGTGGTGAGAAACCTGAAAGACTAAGCTACAGAAACAGGATCAACAAGCACTTTCACCAGGAGAAAAGTTGGTGCTCATCATTGGATTATATTGATTATATCGATGACCTTGATTTACTGCAGCGGCTAAAGTCCACAAATATTTCTCTTTTTTCCTACTCTCTCCAGATCAGTCAAGGATCATTCTCTTTTTAGATGAACTGGACAGAAAAACAAAGAACAGCAACATCAGCGTGTTTACAAAGTGGCAAAGGGAGAGAAACGTCTCTGATGTTATCCACTCAAGCGCCTTTTTTATTTCCATGTCCTTCTTCCTGTTTCCAGCCTGGCTCTACAATCAGTCTATTTAAACAATGGATGGGTACTTCCTGTCTGTTTGAACTTGTCAGCTGCCCTCAAAGGTTCTGCTATCATGCCTGGTAGATTGGGGATCTTGTAACCCTCCAGAACCTGCCCTCCCAAATCCCCCACCATCCCCTTTCTCCTCCCTCTTCTAACCTATAGAAGAGCTTCACTAAAATGGAAGCTCATGAATCAGCTGCCGCTAAGCAAAAATGCTCTAATAAGGAGCTAGTGAAGGAGAAAGCCCCTCTGCAACGAAAGTGGGCATCTGAGCCTTCTTCTGCAACCACCAAACGAAGCACTTTTGCTGACCCAGAGGCAAAACATCGGGAAAGTTTACCATGCGGTGCCTCTGGGGGATCAGCACCTCTGCAGAAGTTCGCACTCACAGGGAATTCTGGAAAGCTGCTATCTGGCCCTTCTGCAGTTGGGGCTATAGGAGGCCCGCCGTCTCAAGATCCTCAAGGACATTTTGCTCAAGGATTCCCTAGGGGATACTCCTACCAACTGGGCCAGCCCTACCCTCAGCATCCCCAGACTGAGCGCTTTCTTTCTGGAGCCAAACCACAGCCAGGCCTAGAGCCTCATGCCTGGCCTTTTGCTGGCCAGTTGCCCTCAGATGATCTGTACCCCGTAGGACATACTCACCCACATGGGGCTGGGGCAGGGAGGTTTCCCCGCCAGAAATCTCCCAGTTTACCTTGCTCCTTTGGACAATATTCTCAATCAGGCCCTGAGCCTGGTGAGGAGGGCTACAGCAAAAAGGAGCAGAAACCGAAAAAGCCTGGTAAGTACATCTGTCACTACTGCGGTCGAGCTTGCGCCAAACCCAGTGTCCTGAAGAAGCACATCCGCTCACACACTGGAGAAAGGCCATATCCTTGTGTACCCTGTGGCTTTTCTTTTAAAACCAAGAGCAACCTTTACAAGCATCGCAAGTCCCATGCTCATGCCATCAAGGCTGGACTCATACCATTTTCAGAGCTAGCTGTGGCCCGCAGTGGGGACATGGACCAGGCATCACCAGTGGGTGAGTCTGAGGTCCACTCAGATGGTGAACAAAGTACAGATACGGATGAGGAAGGTGTGGAGGGCTCCACCATGCTGACGGACAAAGGCAGCCTCATCCCGCAGATCTCCTTTGAAACTGACAAGAATACAGGTCACTTTCCCTCAACAACACACGCTTAAAAAATAAACATCTGGTTGACATTCTGTTGCTTAAATACCTAATAATCATAAATGATGTTTAGTGCACCCTGTCTGATTGAGTTCAGCTGCATTCGTACATGGATTTTCTTTTATAGTGTTGTAATATACTCACACCCTACTCTTTTATTGTATAGGTGGTGTGGAACCAGCGTATGCAGATTCAGCTGAAGAGCTGCCCGTGGGGTCTATGAAAGTGCCTATCCTTATCATCCCCAAGCCTGGAGGAGTTCCCTCTACGGGGATGGAGTGCCCACCCTTTCAGGACATAAAAGGGCCACACCACATGTTGGCATCACAGGCTGGTGGAAGAGCACATTCTCTGGATGACTCCCCTTCCATCAAACAACGTTTGGCCCTGAGGCTGAATGAGAAAAAAGGCCAGGACTCAGAGTCTGCCATGTCTCAGTCCCTGAACCTACTCAGTCCTCACAGCAAAGGCAGCACAGACTCTGGCTACTTTTCACGCTCAGAGAGTGCAGATCAGCCAATCAGCCCTCCAAATACTAATGTCAAGACTTACGAGGAGATCATGTTTGGTCGGACTTGGTACTATCGACCCAACTCTAAATCCAGACAGTCTATTGCTGTGGGTATGGCAGGAGCAGACCCGGGCAATCTGGCTAACCTAAAGCAACTAGGTGGTATCCTGGACATGAGTAAGCTAACTGAGGATCATATCTGTTTCAGAGGGGATGTAGGAATATCTGGAGAACCTAAGCAGTATCCAACAGGACCCTGTCAAAGCAGTACAGGGCTTCTGGAGCCCCCGTCAGATAATGGAACCCTTATTAGGAGTAACTCCATGCCAACTTCTTCCCTTCCTAACCTCAGTGTCCCACCAGGGATTCGTGGCAGCCACTCTTTTGATGAGATGATGACAACAGATGATGTGTTTTACTCACCAGGGCTCCGTAGACTCAGAAGACAAGCTGCATTTGAACATTCAGCTAATGAAGCCCATGTAGGGGAGACTGAGGGTTATACACACATGTCCAAGAATCTAGCTTCATCTTTAGGTATGAAGATTGGTGAACGCAGCACAGGAGTCCCAGAGCACATTTCCTACAGCCTGTATGGTACTAAAGCTAGCATGTCAGAAACAGCCACAAGAAAAAGGAGGAAAGAGAAGAGTGTTGGGGACGAGGAAGACAGCCCAGACCAATGTGACAGTAGCTGTAGTGGTTCAGTGGAGATGATAGGGGACTATGAGTTTAAGCAAGGCAGTCTTGATGGGTCAAGAGTCACACTTACGGGGAAGGGATCTCTTCACAGTGCTCACAGCCAGTCTGACAGCTTTGATACCTGTGCCAGCATGTGCTCTGAAGACATTGCATTGTTTCCTGATTCTGAGGGCAGGAAGACAGCCGGGAATGTCATATCAGTCATACAGCACACCAACTCCCTCAGCCGGCCAAATTCCTTTGAGAAGTCAGAATCTTTTGAACAGCCAGGATATCAGCCTGCAGATAAGGCTCCATCTAGCCAGTACTCTGAGCAGTCTGACACTGAGATCTTTGAAGATGCTCTGAGTCCTGAATCTGCTCTACTGAGAACAGAGAGCATGGAGCAACAGCTGCAAAGTGACAGTGACTTAGCCTCCCTGTCTTCTTCGTCAGCTGCAGCCTCGCCTGGGCAGCCTTATCACATCCAACCCAAACTTGTCCGACAACCTAACATTCAAGTTCCGGAGATCAGGGTGACGGAGGAGCCAGACAAGCCTGAGAAAGATACAGAAGCTCCAATGGCAAAAGAACCAGAGAAACAACAGCATGTAGAGGAATTTCAGCTACCACAGAGGAGTGACACACTCTCCCAGATGCCATCGGAAAAGCTCCCACCTAAGAAGAAGAGGTTGCGCCTGGCAGATATGGAGCATTCATCAGGGGAATCAAGCTTTGAGTCGACCTGCACTAGCCTTTCTCGCAGCCCCAGTCAGGAAAGCAACTTATCCCATTCCTCTTCCTTTTCGATGTCCTTTGACCGAGATGAAGGCCTGAAGTCTGTTTCACCCACTAAACAGGTACGCAGATTATTTACTTTTGGTTTGGTTAGTTATGTTGAGAAGCATGTAAAAGATAGCATGCGTTCAAAAAAGTTGATATAAAATGAGGAACATTTTTCGTATTTCTTTATCAGGACGAGTCACTGCCCTCTGGTGGTGGAGTAAAGCAGTCGGAGTTCCTGACAGTGCCCGGCAGCAGTCATTCCAGCCACCATCAGCAGAGGGAAATGAGGAGGTCTTCATCGGAGCAGGCACCATGTACACTGCCCACAGAGTTGCCTGAAATGCGTAGCAAATCCTTTGACTATGGAAGTTTATCCTCCTCCAGACAGGGAGAGCTATACTCCAGCGCCTCTGCGATGAAGGAACGTCGGCGTGGATATCTCGTTCGTCAGGTAACAAGAAAATTTGCTTTTGTATTACTTATTAACAGTTCATGTGGATTTGATGTATATTTTGTGTGGGTTCTCTCTCCCGCTCAGAGGTGGAGAGATAAATGTTTTCTTAGACCTTCACTTCTGTAAACCTTACATTTCCTTGCAATACCATTTCAATTAAAATACCGTTAATACAAAACACGTGTATGTAAATCCGACTTTAATTAATCTGCAGAAGATATCTGACACATTTTCATACTTATTTAATAAATAAGCTTTACATGTTAATGAGTTTTCTATCAGGTTGTTCTGCCATTGTTTTGTTGAGGTGTGGCGTGAAAATATTTCTCCAGGCCAAGGATGAGAACTGATGACAGGGAAATTGTTTTTGTTTTTCTAAGCAGTACAGTGCAGTTTTATTGACAGTTGTGATAATCTGACATTTTATGGAATCTGGGTATTTTCTGGTTCATCTGACTTCAAGCTAAGTATTATAAATCAGACATGACTTGTATTTGTAGATTGCCACCAAACACAAGTTTTATGTGAAAAACAAATGGACACAGAGGAAACCTGTCCTGGTTCTGACAATATGATTCTCGCTGTGACAGAATTTCTATTTTTTGAACGGCGAAGACCAACTGTTGTCACTTCGTCTGTGTAAAAAAGGGAAAAATTAGGAACAGGTAGTGTGTGTGTGTGTGTGTGTTTTTATAAACTGGAAGTAATGTGTGTTTCCCTGGCAACTGAAGCACCATGTTATCTCTTGCTCTCTGATTGGCTGACACTTCATAAAGATGGTTTTGAAGTTCAACAGCATTCTTTCACAGTATCTCCCTAATATAGTAGTACTCCTTTTATCCGTTAGCTACCTCTGTTCTTTTTTATTAACTTATTATAACCTTTCATACACAGACACACGTGACTCCATCTTGGGAGTGTTTATTTTAAATGATTTAATTTCTGTGTGGTTTTTTTTTTTGGCTTTGAGACATGTGATTGGTTGAAGCTTCATCAAGATGGCTCCAATGTTTAAGGGAATTTGTTCTCACACACAAACCACGCAGGATGAGCCCACAGGACAGACTGTGGATTCCCCTTATTTTACATCCAAACACCCGAATCAGTCACCAGATGTCTCCTATTAAAAGTAGCTGGCATTTTGAGTTATGGCAACTTAAATCACCAAAAACCACACACGAGATGCTCTACATGACAGACAGTGGATTCCTATCAGATATGACATACGATATATATATATTATATATCAAAATGACCAGTCATGACATGTAGTCTATTATATTTTGTTGGCCTTTTGAGTTACCATAGCAACGTAAACCGCCCAAAACCACACAGTATGTGTTCACAGGACAGACTGGGGATTCTTACTGCTCCGTCCTAGTCATGACATGTCCTCTATTGTCTTTAGTGGGCATTTTGAATTATCGTGGCAATGTAAATCGCTAAAAACCCCAAAGTGTGAGCTCATGGTATAGACTGGCTATTCCTATCAGACACATTATAGATCAAAACGACTCGGCTCGGCAAATCCTGCTTTCTGATTGGTGAGACGGGCTTAAGGTTCAGTGTTGCAAGGTGTCAGACACCTTCAAAGTTTCTCCAGGAACTTTCTACTTACAACAATGCAATTTCATCACAGTTGACCCACTTTACTGAAAAACCTTGCACTTTTCTTGAACAAATTCACAGGCTTCATTGAGTGTTTATCCAGAGGCTGTCCCCCACGAACCGGCGGGTGTCGAGATGTCAGTCAAACAGGAGAGTTTGGAACATGGGCCTTGGCCTGGACCAGCAGGATCTCCCCACTCTGGCAGCGATGGGGCCAGCAGAACCAAGAGAGCTGGCACAGGTAATAATAATTTGATATTAATAACGTGAATAAAACTGAAATAGTTGCTCTCACAGAACATCCCATGACAAGTTTTAAGGTCTTAGTAAAGTAGGGATGGTTTGCATTTGGACCATATTCTTTGGACCACTGACACATTACCAGGACTAAAAGATGAAAGTAGCATATCACCTTTGAGTTTTATTACATTACACACTTACTACACACTTATTATGATTATACATTGCATACAATACCTCCTCGTGTTTTACATATTGGTGCAGGATCTCACCAACACCAACAGCACCACCAACATCTCCTCCAGCAAAGTATCAGTGAGGACAGCCTGCAAGACGAGCCACTCTATAGCAGGTAAGAAAGTCTGTTTCCTCTCTACGGACCTAAAGGAGCGCTGGTTACCATTTGTATTTAGCTGTGATGGAAAAAATGAAAAGCAAATTCAGTGTTTTCAATGACTACTCATTAACAATCTTTCAACATGTTGCTCTTAGACTAGCTGCTTCGACTACTGATCCTATTCATCCTTCTTTCCATAACAGGTCACAACAACATCGCCTGCAGGCCCAGGGCTCCTCATCCGAGGGAGAACATCCAGTTCACGAGATCATGAACAAGGAGGTGATCCAGCAGTACCAGAGTGGCCCCCCCTTCTTTTCCGTACAACAACCAAGTCTGTTCTGGAGTCAGGAGGCTGCACAGACACCCAGACATCAACTCACACTCCAGGCTCAGCAGCAGCTCCAAAAACTGCACATCAGGTCACAGAGTAACCTGCCGGGACACCCCCCCCACAAACAGCAACAACCAATTCAGTCTCTGCAGCAAATTCATGATCAGCAGCCTCATGATGGAAAATCAGAAAGTCCAAGTTCTCAAATGTATCCTGCCTCTTTTTCGTCTCGCACGTCTCCTCTGTCCCAGCAACAACAGCAAAACTTTGCCCCACTCTCCTCTAAGCTGTCCCTCCCCAGCTCCACCACCAGCCCCATGCTGCTGCAGCAGATCCAACCTGTCTTTGCCACCCAGAACCTGGGTCCCCAATCTTCTCTGCCTGGCATGCTGGTTCCGGTGCGCATCCAAACTCATGTGCCATCATTTGGTAGTGTTATGTACACCAGTGTTAGTCAGCTAATAGCAACGCGCGGCAGTGCAGCACAAGGGCTTTGTTCAGCGAGGCCAGGTGGTGTTGACAACAGCAACATGTCTCCTCCAGTTGGTGTTGCAAGTGTCAGCAAACCACCCGGAGGAATCGCAGGAGGCATAAGTGGGTCAGGTTTCAACCTGTCACACTTCTTGGGACAGACCGATGGCACAGGACTACACTACCCACTCTGGAAGGTGCCAGATTCACAGCCGGAGCAACACCTAAACACAGGAATCCCACTGTCACTAACATCGGGCACCATATCCACCACAGACGCATCGGGATCTGGCATTGGAGGCGGCAAGCGCATGCTTTCCCCTGCGAGCTCACTGGAGCTCTTCATCGAGACGAAGCATCAGAAGAGAGTGAAGGAGGAGAGGATGTATGGACAAATGGTTAAGGAAATGAGTGCAGTGGAGTTGAGTGGAACTGACAGTATCAAGCCTGACGAGGGGCAGGGCAGGGGTCAACGAGTCTGTCTGAAGAGGGAAGGTTCCATCGATGACTCTGAAAGGATGTCCTCTTCTCCCCCACTTAGCGACTTCCCTCTTACCACCAAGATTGCCATTCCTGTACGGTCCTCTGCCCCTCACCTCTCTGATGTATCCTGGGCTGAGAGTTTCACCCCTCCTCTCCAGATTGTCACAGACCGTTCCCCAGTTTCTGGTGGCCGAGTCTCCCCAGAAGAGCTCGATGTGGACGATTCAGTCCCAGAGCCCAGCTCAAGCCCTCAGTCCATGGTCTCCTCCAATGATGCGGAAGACACTGACAACACAAAGCAGCCCACACCCAGTAATATTCCTGTTGGCATGCTGGTTCAACTCGCTGCCAATCGGAGTGCAGGAGAAGCTGGACCAGTGGGCCAGACTCTACTCCTGACAGATGTGGCTGATGTCCAACATTTTTTCCAGTTCCCCAGCCTGCGCACCACGAGCAGAGTCAGTTGGTGTTTCCTGAATTACACCAAGCCCAACAACACCCATGCTGCGTTGCGTAGCTCTGTCTACAGTTCGTGGTGTGTAAGCTCGTACAACCCCAATCCTCTGAACCTCAGTACCAAGGCTGCGCTGGCCCTGCTGAGGTCCAAACAGAGGAGAAACACAGATTCAATGTACACAGATGCAGCTATGTCACCACCCAGCTCCGGAAAGCTGGTGTCATCTGTGGCCTGGAAGCTGAGATTTGATCAGGTATGCCGAGTAATGAAGTAGAAATACAATAACTGTGTGTGTCCTCCAACTCTGCTCCTCACGCTGCTCCTCTCTCCTCCACAGCTGAAGCCAGAGCTGATGCCAGTTGACGTCACTCATTTTGGGAGGAAGATGAAGGGAGTGGTGTCGTGGGACCGTTCGAAGGAAGAGCAGGTTGAGAAAGAGGTCTCAGTCAAACAGCCCACCACAGAACCAACTCGCATCAAGATCTTCGAAGGCGGGTACGTCGTCACACAGTCGCGTAAATGAGCCAAACTCTGAATGTTGAAGATCTGTCCCTTTTTTACCATGCCAGTCTCAGGTACCAGTGGTTAATAGACATCAATCCGGGCTCCCCAGCTTGTGGAAAAGAAAACTGGTTCTGTTTGAGATAAAAACACCTTTGAACCAGACGTGGCATCAAAATGTAAATTACTCTATAAATCAGATTTTATAAATAGGTATTTCTTTGATCAGTGTTTGCAGTAACCCTACAAATCCCAGAACCTTGGATGCTTCAGACATGTTCAGTTTGTCTTGAGAAAAAAAACAGTATTTGACAGTGATTGATGGATGTCTGGGATTTCTAACAGTACGCCGTGAAACTGAGAAGGCTCCAGACCTGATCCACAGTGAATCCACCAATCAATCCATAAATCAATCCACTGAATGATCAAAGCAGCGTGTAAGGGTGACAGCAGGCTCAGTATTTCAAGGCGCTCTTATTTTTAATATGCGTGGCATTATTATATTACGTAGACACGTGATCTTGCAGCATATTAGCTTAACATGGGCAAATCGAGACGAAAAGAGATTCAGCAGCCTGGTAAAATCACCTTTCACCTGAAGGATCCAACCAGACTCACAGAATACCGAGCTGCCCGGTTTGCTGCCAGCTCAAACACTGACGCCCTTTGTATTAACTTTTAGGACATCTACTACTATCGTGGTTAATCAGTAAATCTTCTTAGGTGAACGAACAAAAAGACAAACTGTTCTTTGGGCTTGATTTGTGCCTGTGACAGTCTGAGCCTTCTGAACCCATCACAGGCTGCATCATTCACGCCCAGAACTTTTATAGACTGGTGTGAAGTAGGATCTGTCTCACGCGGTTAGTTGTTTTTTAAAGGCTTGCCTGTATTTATTTATTCATCATTTTCATGTCTATGCTGTTCAGGGAAGCAGAACATCAGATACACAGTTCTTGTACATGTCCCGATGAGTCCTCCGGGAATCTTTGTTCAGAGATATTCAAAATAAATTATTGTAAAAAAGAAAAAACAGATTTCTTCTCACCACATTATTAAACATTAATATTTAAAAAACTGAAGCTTTTAGGAGAAATTGTTGTATTTTTTCTTTGCTTTCTTCCACTCGAACATGAGAAAGAGGATGAGCATCTCTAATGAAGACATTAATGAGAGAACTCTCCTGCAGAAATAGTGGATAAGCTACAATAAAAAGTGTTAGATTGTGTAGAAACACAGATTTGTTAGACTGTGAGATTTATCCCCCATCAGGTATCGTTTTCATATTTCATACCCAGCCATACTTGTGGAGATCTGGTGTGCGGTTAGATCCTTTTCCATCTGACCAAGATGAGTTTTTCATTGTCAAACAATGAAAACCACACAGAGCTCTATTACAAATTCTGACCCGAAAAAGGTTTTTTTCATAGTAAGGAAGCCAAGAATACTCTTTAATATTTATTATGATGTTCTTTAAGTTATATAAATCTTTTTTCCACATAGAGTGCGCCGTAAAGTGTACGTTCAATCGTCAGATAAAGCCCATATGAGGGAGTCTGAGCTGGAAACCCTGTGGTGTGAGACATTCCTACACTATCATAATGTTTTATGGTCCTACAGTAGAGCCAATAAGACCAAGGTTACTGAATGGAACAGACGGTGCAGACACACACAAACATGCAAATATACCCTCAGGCATGTGTGCGCTCACACACACACACACACACACACACAGGCAGTTATTAAATGCAGCAGACAGTGAAGTAATTCGCTTTGTCCCAGAGGACACTTAAGAAGCAATAAGTGGATAAAAGCAGAAAGGAAAAAACACACACATGAACCGTGCACAGTCTGAACCTCCTACAAAACAGGACGGGATCAGAATCAGTCTGGATGAAAGAAATCCAGAAAGTGTGAGTTTTGGCAGAGAAAACGAATCCTTCACTTCTTCTCCGTCCCGTGAAGGTTTCAGTAGTTCTGAAAGCGAATCTGCTTTATGATCTTACCGTGTGCTGTGAATAAAATACAATAAAACAAAATAATCATGGTAATTCATTTTCATAACTGGCCGCAGCTGTGTAAACGTCTCGAGCCAGACAAGCGTTTGGAGACATTTCCCACTCTGCCGCGCAGCTACTGATGCTGACGGATCGTTTGATGTACCTGATATTTGACCTCCTTTAACACAGGAGGCCCTGAACTACCCATTACCTACTCTTCCAGTCACTGCAGACAGGACAGGAAACGACACAATTCACCAGCGATTCGCTGCTTCACCACAGAGAAAATACTTTGTTTTTTCACTTAACCTGAAAGTGACGGAGAAAAGACAGACGAAATTTAGCAGCACTTGACTGGTTGGTGGTAATTTCCCTGCATGACAGACGGGACTGATCCTGCTGTTTCACTCATTTGGGATAGAAAGTCATGTCTGACAGTGATGTGAAGCCTTGTAAAAGAAAAGTGGGACTAGTAGGAGGACTGTGGTTATCTTTTTTTACACAGGAAGGAGAAGCAGAAAGACTACGAACACAAAACCCAGAGGTGGAGCGCCGCAGCGGTTCTGTTTTAGCTTGTGACCCGTTAAAACAAAGACATGTCTGCAGGGTTATGTCCAGGTCAATTAGAATGGGACTTTATTTCCCCTGACCCACAGGGAAATAAATACAGTAACCTCTGTTCTGGCATAACTTTATCTTCACCTGTCAAACAAGGCCTGCACAGACCGAGATCTTTGAGCTCACGTGGACACAATGAACCTGCCTGCCTGTCGGTCACAGACTGTAGGGTAGTGACGCCTGCATCTCAAGTGTGTCCCACATTTAGGAGACTCCATCCAGTTTCTTTTCAGCCCCCGCAGCACTACGTAGACCCACAAACGTCATTTCACAGCATAATCTCCTGTCCTCGAACAGCAAAGCTGGATAGCTGATGCTTGTGGTTCTCAGGGATTCGATCGCCTGCACCACGATGTCCGGCTGTGCCACACTCGTCGAGGCCTCTCGGGTCAATTTGTCTCCGACACTCGCAGAAAAAGCGATTTCAGTCGCATTTAGGCAGAATCTCTGCGTCAGCAAGCGCCTGTGTCCCAGAGTAAATCTGCGTCTGCTGCAGGGCTGCTGACTCTGACCTCTGACCCCTCTGTGGAGGGCCTAGAGTTTTTATGACAACCAGTAGAGAATAGATACAGTATTTTTACCTGGTGTCTGTTCTGTTATTCCCCTAATGAATGGAATAATAATCGAACAGATAAATAACAGGAAGAGCAACTAAAACACCGCCACACCGACTGACCTTGTTCTTTTTTCCAGGTATAAATCCAACGAGGACTACGTTTATGTTCGCGGGCGCGGCCGAGGGAAATACATCTGCGAGGAGTGCGGCATCCGCTGCAAGAAACCGAGCATGCTGAAGAAACACATCCGAACCCACACCGATGTCCGACCGTACGTCTGCAAGTTCTGCAACTTTGCGTTCAAGACGAAAGGTAAAGCTTCTTCAGTGCTCCACGTTTCGTTCCTAAAGGCCTGGAGCTGGGCTTTTCTCACTGCATTTCTCATTAGATAAGTTCATTATCTGATACTCTGCTTCCTGACGAGGTGGAAATGCCTCAAACCAACAATCCACAAAAACGTTCCACTAAATGTCGCGTCATGTGTTTTCTTCATCGAGTGAATAAAACATGCAGGGTGGCTGTTTGCTGCAGATGTGGTGGGACAGGAGCCGCCATCATATCAGAGGCCGAAGATGCTGACTCGCTGATATCTAATCTTTAATAAAAGGCCATTATCTGTGTGTGTGTGTGTGTGTGTGTGTGTGTGTGTGCAGCACACGTACCAAGCAGCTAAAGCAGAGTTCAGACCAGATCATTAAATTACATTATGTATAAATTATATATCATTTGTAAATTTTTGGTGTAGCTGCTTCTGCTCCCATGTCTCGCTCCTTCTAATAAGCTCTGCTGCCAAACAAGCTCTGGTTTCCAGTAAGTCATTAATCGGTGTGTGTGTGTGTGTTTTACAGGAAACCTGACGAAGCACATGAAGTCTAAGGCTCATATGAAAAAGTGTCTGGAGTTGGGAGTCTCCATGTCTTCGGTTGAGGACACAGAGGCAGATGAAGGAGGTAAAAACAGACACACGCAGACGTCCTGTCAGTCAGAACTCAGGTCAAAATACAGCATCTCAAACACAAGCTGCCTTAGAAAAGAAACAAATATTCTAATGTAATAAAATATTCATGTTCAGTGATGTCAGGGAAAAATAATAAACAAATATTTGGTGTCGACGCGGTGGGGGTCACTAGCTCAAGCCGAGGAGTCTGCCATCCCATCAATCAGCTGATATGGAAATGATTACTGGGGAAGATGCTGCAGGCTGAGAGGGCTGAAAATGATTTCCCATGAAATATTCATTCATAATAAATTCCCCTCCGCCGTCTCTGGAGGCTCGAACACGAGTGCGGTTCAGTGTCCCGTTAATCTTTTGATGACTTGATAATGAAGCTGGAAACGAGTGGAATTATTCTTCTCGTTTGTGGAGTTTGGTGCTAATCAGCCTCTAAACAGCCCGGAGGGCACGCCGTGACCTCTGACGTGTCCTACACGAACGCGCCCGCACAACACGCCACCTCTGTGACCTCTGACAGCAGGCGACGAGGCCAGGCGCCCTTTTCTGTATGTTTTTAGTAGAATACAAGCAGAAAATATTAGAATGATCAAAGAATGTAGAGAGGTTTAATAACAGGACCAATGTGAGCAGCAATTAGCTCATGAAGGAGACAGAGGTTTGCTTGTGCGTCTTCATCAGCTGCGTTAAAGAAACTAAAACTCTCCCAGACTCCCAGATACCTGCCGACACAAACTTTGCAGCGACTGTCCAACGCTTGGCTCGAGTCCATGCGACAGACACGTGTCGAGAGTTTTAGTTTTGCTGTGTTTTGGTTTGTTTCCAGCAGCATTTATTCCTTCTCCAACGTTGTCTCTTTTTCTTGTTTCCTCCTTCCTTCGCTACTTTCTCTTCTCCTCCTCGTCCTCGTCTTGTCTTGTGCCCGTCTTCTCTTCTTTTAGATGTCGGCGAGGAAGGCCACAGGTCCTCTGAGAAGATGTCCAGAGGCGCGATGGCGGACCACCAGTTCTCAGACGCGGACGACTCAGACGGTGGAGAAGAAGACGGTGACGAGGTGGACGATGAAGATGACGAAGAGGACGACTACGAAGGAGACTCCACCCCGAAGACTCACTCGCGCTCCACCAGCCCTCAGCCTTACGGCCTGCCCTCCCTGTCGGTCACAGCTATGGCTTCCTCCTCCCACTCTGCTCCTCACCCGTCCCACCAGTCGGCGGCGGATGTCCTGGGTAACACCAACAAGCCGCCGCTGTTTGGCTACTTCACCACCGTGCCGAGCATCCAGATCACGCCGCAGGCTCCGCCCGGCGACCCAGCGGGGAGGGAGCGGGGTCAGACCGAGTACCAGCGAGGCCTGCAGAGGATGCTGGGCAGCAGGCTGCTGGTTCCTCCCTCCTCCTCCATGGATGAAGACCTCCCCATCCCCTCTCCAGACCTCTCCTCCCCTTCATCCCGCCTGTCCTCTCCCGGGCTGGACCACTCTGGATGCCCATCCCCCATCTCCCCTTCATCCTCACCTTCAGCCCGCCGTTACCTCTCCCCACGACGAGACCTCTCACCCCATGCCAGACACCTGTCGCCCCGGCGAGACGTCTCTCCTCTCCGTCACATCTCCCCAAAGAGAGACCTGGGTGCAGCTGGCGGGTATCGGCGGGACCTCTCCCCAAGGCGGGGGCACCTCTCACTGCTCTCCCCTCTCTCGAGACCCACGTCTCCTGCAGGAAGAGACTACAAGCGTGACCTGTCACCGCGAGGCCGCAGGGCGATGATCCGGCCAGTTTCTCCTCGCCGAGGCCTCCACCAGCACCTCTACCACCAAAGGTGAGTCCTGAGGGGGGAGACCCGTCACTCGCTCACCTCTAAAACAAGCGAAACACGTCATAGGTCTATGGGCTTAATGTGGTGCGTTTGTGACCTCTTAGCCAGCAGAGTGGAGCCCGGGGCCTGAGGCCGAGTCACCAGACCGAACTGTTGGGTCAGGGAGAGTTTGGCAGACGATGCAGAACCGGCGCAGAAATGGAGACGGTAAGAGGCCGATCACGTTTAGCCCCCCGAGACTACACTTTATTTGGCTTTTGCCACCTTCTGCCTTCTCTGAATGTATTTGCACTCCTGCTTTAACTCTGCTGCACCTTCAATATCACAAATACAGTAGACGACAATGAGCGGAATTGCGTCTGAGCTTTCTGGCTCTGTGGATTTTGAAGTGGAAAACTTTGAGTAAAGCGAGAAAGACGGAGGAAAGCGGTTGAAAAAATGGCAGCAGAAGAAAACTCTCGGAGACAGAGGAGGGAAGAAGAAGAAAAGTGTCTGGCGGAGAGAGCAGAAACATTCAGAGAGGGTGAGGGAATCCAGAGCGAGTCAGATAGTCGGAGCGCGTTAGAGAGGGGGATGATGGAAGATGGGGCTGCTGGGTTTTGGTGGTAATGGGATCTTGGCTGACGGCGGTGTGGTTAATAACTCGGCTGTTTTTCTTCTTAAGAGCCCCACTTCAAACGCTGGCTTCTGCTGCTGGTCCCACTTAAACAAGGCGTGAAGCAGAGAGACTGGACTCCGATTCCTCAGCGAATGATAGATGAATGTTTTAACAAGCCTCATTCAGCCACAGCATGTTTGACCGCGCTCTCATGCTTCGTGTTTCTTTCTCTGCGAACACCTGCTGCCCATTACAAACACTCTTTTCATTAACGTTTAGTCATTTGTTCTTCCAGCGCGTGTTCCTCGGTCTGTGCGTCTCAGCTTTCCTCAGGGAAGTTGTCAGACTCACTGACTCATGATTACGTCCGTGGAGGTATTTCAGTTCGTCCACTCTTGTGTTTCCAGGAGCATCGTCAAGTCGCAGCGTCGCCAGGGGAACAGGACCAGGGTTGTAGCCGTGGTAACCAGTCCAGCCCGCCTCACCAAGGCCTGTTCAGTCACCTTCCTCTTCATTCTCAACTCCAGGTATTGTAGTTTTGAAAATACATATTAGTAATGTAATAGTTTTAGTTTCATTTAGTTAAGTTTTTATATTATTCAATCAGTTTTTTTATGACCTCGTTTTTACTTGTTGGTTGGTTCTCAAACACTTGGGGCCTTTGTCGTGTGGCTTTGACTGTGTTTTTCATTTCAGGTGCGTTCGCCCTATCCCATGATCCCCATTGGAGGGATCCAAATGGTACACTCCATCCCCACATCCGTCACCACCCCTCTGGCCCAGCAGGGGACGCAGCAGGCCGCGTCCCGCCTGGCGCTGCAGAAGAGCACGTCGGAAGACTCCACCGCCAGCGACGCTGCTTACTACTTCAGCGAGAGGGGGGGGCGAGGGGCTGGAGGAGAGCGGGTGAGGGAGTCATCGTCGCAGGAGAACGCCGGCGGAGGAGGAGGAAGAGTGGGACAGGAGCAGGAGGAGAGCATCCAGACCTGCACCAAGGCCATCGCCTCGCTCTGCATCGACCCGGAGGAGTCTGTTGAGAGGGGGGGAGGGGGAGGAGGCAGAGGGAGTGACGGGAAAGATAGTGGGAGAGGTCCTCCCTCCTCCTCCTCCCCTCCTTCTGTGTTGTCCCCCGACTCCGAACCACAAAAACAGCACCAGCGCTCGCCATCAATCTCCATGACGCCGCCGTCGTCTCACCCCTCACCCCCCCCTCCTCCAGGTCCCGGGATTCAGCACTTTAGCAGCCTGGAGCTCAGGCCCCCGCACCCCTCCATCCCCGCCTCCCCTCACTCCTCCTCCTCACCCTCGTCCCCTCACAACCCCGGATCCGACGCTCTCCAGCCTCCAGCAGTTTCCAAAGCTCTCAGGCTGGAGAGAGACCGGGAGGCGGGAAGCACGAGCAGAACCGCGGACGTGTCGTGATGCTGCCGCAGCAGAACAGGAAGGGATGAAGTGCAACACAGAGAGGAAACAGTCCGACTTTTGCACAATGTACACACACTTTTCTCCTCATTCAGATGATTCACACCAACTCTCTCTCTCTCTCACACACATTTACACACGCGCATTCAAAGAAACGGCTCCTGTCAAAAAACAAAGACAGACTGAAACTCAAATGGACGTGAGCGGTGTGGCGTGCGCGCGCGCGGAGCACAGCCTGCTGCCAGAGACGTTGTCATGTGACTTTAAAGCGGACTCACACATGTATGGTGACTCCCACCAACACGACCAAAACACAGCGGACTGGTTAAACGGTACGTCAGACCCAGAAACAGCTACATGTGTGCCTTTTCTTTAGGAATTAAATGTACATACGATATTATCACGTTTGGCGTATCGGCTTTGTAATCAATGCAGTCGCCCCCTCCCACCCCCCCACCCCCTGTGTTTCTTTTTCTATTAGTTTCTTCTGTTTGTTTTTGTTTCGTTTCTTTGGACACCTTAAAGGTCTCGACAAGCGATGTGAAGTTATGGATATTATTATTATTATTACGTACGGTTGCACTAAAACATATTTTTATATGAGTGAGATTTAAAAAATGGCTTTTTTGTGTACAGCAGCAATTCTATAATACTATTTATTATTGTTACCCTGTTTCATAAATTGTACATTTTTTCTTAAATGTCGTGGATGCCTTTTTCTATGTAAAGCATGGGTTTTTGCTATTGCTACATTAGGGTGAGGATATGTACACTGTAATAAGGCTTTATATGTTAGACCTATTTATATACGTCTAAGTGAGCCCGCTCGACTTGGAGGTATATACACATAGACGTAAGATTTACCAGAATATTTACCAAGCGTATATAGAATCTTATCTACAGTATCTATCTATCTATCTGCACTTAACATTTAGAATGACATTCACATTACGGTTATGGTAGTTTGCTTGTACGTTTTCTCTGCTGCTCTTCGCTCCCTGCTTGTGACTTTTATGATTTTATTTTTTTTGTACCTACTTTCGTGGTATTATTTCTCGTTTTGATTTCTACAAAGCACGGACTTGCCCTCAGCATTAAAGTGAATGAACATGCCTTCTTGCACCCCTCCCTCCCCCACACCCACCTCAATCGGCATTCGAGTTTGATGATACGCATTGATTTAAGGTAGCGACACCGTTCTGTCCAACGCCGCCTGGATGGATGACGAGGAAACAGGAAGAACATTCCAGTCCGTGTAAATATTCAGTCATCTCCCGCAAACGCACATTTCTTTAGGCATTCATGCACAGTGCGGCCAGTCGACCCACAGACCCACTTCTTTAATATCTGAAGACGTCCGCCCAACTCTCAGATGCACCTTATGTTTGTTCTGTGAAAGTCCCGGCACTCTGATCCGTTCTATTGACGCCAGCTTCCATTGAAATGGGAGTTTTTAAAAGGAGATTTGCTCTGAGCTCTAAGCTGGTCTAAAACATTAATAATAATAATAATATTAGTATGTTTAACACACGTGACACTGAAGCTTTCTGCACTGCTTTTTTCTTTGACCCTTCCCTCATCCCTCCTCCTCTCCTGGATTTCCCTTTTTGTAGCTAAGCAATATTTAGCCAAAATTCTGCTCACCAGCAGGGAGTGTGTTTGTTGCAAGGCAACAATAGCGTCTTTCAAAATCAGGAGAAGAAGGGAGCAGTCGGCGGGTTGTGGTGGTTTTCAGTGGCACAACTCTTTTCTTGGCGGTTTTTGGTGAAGTCGGACAGGCTCCGATGTGAGTGTGTATCTCTGTGTTCTGTATCGGTGTGTATTCGACCAGTATATCCGCCACTTACGACTTTTTTTCTATTTCAATCTCGCCTCTGTTATATACACTTATCATGACGAAAATGATGTCTTTAAAAAAAATCTCTTTCTCTCTTTCAAAGATATCAAAGCACAAGTCATTGTATAGAAATGACAACAATATGAAAAAAAGAAAAAAAAGAGGTAAACGTGCATATAAAAGGGTAACGTTTGTGATGGTGTTCTGTGGAATTAATACAAATATCATGTATGACCCCAGTTGCAATGAGGAATCGCAGTAGAAGTGGAAAAATGGATTGTTGTTTTCAAATAAATATGAATAGAATAACGTGTCTGTTTACGCAACTTTTTTTTTTAAGCAGCGGGTGCAGCTTTAAAGTGTGAGCGACGTACTCGAGTGTCATCTGTGTTACTGACAGAAAAAAAAGTGTGAGTGTGTTGTTTCTTTATTTTAGCTATTGTTCATACAGATTTTTGGTCACATGGGGAACGTTACCCTCTCACTGGGTTCACCGTTGCTCCTCCTACTTTCAGCCTGTTTTAGGATGAGGTCATATGTTTTTGGGGGGAAGTATGAAGGGTAGACTGTCAGTCTGCGTCCATCAGCTCATTTCACTGTGTTGTATATTAGTTTCTATTCTATTCTCCATCTGGGGGAGACTCGGAGTGGAGTCGCTGCTCCTCCACGTGGAGAGCAGATAGTTGAGGGTGTTCGGGCAGCTGGTTAGGACGCCTCCCGCTGGGAGAAGGCCCCAGGGCAGACTCAGGACACGCTGGAGGGATTATATCTCCCGGCTGGCTTGGTGACGTCTCAGGGTCCCCCCACAGGAGCTGGGTCTGTGCTTGCCTGCGAAGGCTTCTGTCCCCGCGTCCCGACCCCGGATAAGTGCTTGTAAATGGATAGATGGAAAATACTACACATAATACCTCCCAATAACAAAATGAAAAGCTCAAATCGCTTATTTACAAAAGTCTTCACATCAGCAGGGGCCGGCAGAGGGGGCCGAAAATCATTTACCCACAACCAGAGAGCTCCAGGTGCAGCACCCAGCAGCAGCTCTTGGCTGTGTGCCCCGTCAAACATGGTTGGCAGGTGGAAGCCAGCGAGGGATCATGTCCCCGTCGCTTCCCTGGCGACTCCTACTGAGCACAGCAGGGCTGGTGAGTCTGTGGAGGAAACACGATGCTGCTGGGATGGTTTTTTTCTTCAGAGACAGGTGATAATAAGCAGCTCGTTAAGGGAAACAGAGGATGCTGCGATGCAGAAGAGAGCGGGACCCACTCCTAGCCCGTCCCCCACCCCGGGTTGGTCCTTTAGCTCAAACCACACGGCTTGGCAACGTGAAGTCATTCCGTAACCAGAGAGAAGAAATTCTGCCACCGCATTTTTATTTTCACACATCAAAATGCCTGACACGTCTTTCGAACGCGTTCTCACTTCTTCTTACGCTCCAGCTGACTCACCTGTCAGTCAAACATGTCCAACATCTAAAATCCTAACACAACAAATAACACCTGAAGCAGTTCATGTTGTAGTTTCCGGTGGAGCAGAACTGCCCGAACAAAGTCCGATGAGTAACTACTGCACCACCTACAGCAGCAGCAGCACATATTTAGCAGACGCTGTATAAAACCTTCTCTTTGAGGAAGGTCAGCCAATATGTCTTCACCACGCGACTCTCACTGTATTAATCGTGTTCTTAGTTCTAATTTTAATGTACTGCTTGTCATTAGCCATGTCCCACATATGTCTACCTGTCGGCTGTTGTTTTGTGTGTTTTTTCCCCTTTTTGTTGACACAACTAGGTTGGTGTCACGTTACATCCATCCTGTCAGTCTGTCCGCGTTAGCGGTGAGTCCCGCGGCCTTTGATGGTGGATGATCAAGCGAGTTATTTTAGTCCTGATCAGTGTTCGGAGGAATCACTTTCATCACTGCTTTGTGAGGTGCGAGTGTGAGTGTGGTTTTCATGCGAGCATATGGAACTCTCCCCCGGGACCCGTGCGTGTTGGTGTTTGAGGTGCGTGTGTCTCCATGTTGTCTGCGTGCACGTACCCAATGTTGGGTTGCTTCGAACTGTCAGCTGATCGATTAAAAACAACCTTTTCTGCTTTCATTAATTATAACTGAGTAATTCTGTATAATATACACTCAGGAACAACTATATTCTGAAGAAATTAGGATAGAGGTGCCCAACTAATGCAACCAGGTGGTAAACTTATTCATGTGTAGTTTCCTACTTGCGTTTTAGCTCGAAGCAGGCGACCTGTCCTCGCTTGTTATTTCACTCTTGGATCACAGAGGGGCGCTGAAGGGTTCGATTTTCCTTACTTCCCCAAAATTGCATCATGGGGCCTTCGTGTTGAACTGCAAGAAAAGTCGTAAATATGATTTCAATGAGGCTGAAGTACGCGCCAGAGAAAAATTTGACACTGTTAGTTGTGCAACAAGAAAATGTTAGTAGAGATTATCTTACCATAGCTGAGTGAGTTTCTGTCCGCGCAAAGCATCAGTGGAATTCATGTCCTTGTGCGTAAGCGTCTTCTTGAACTGGACTTGAGTGAAGCCTGCGCTACGTTAGCCAAACTAAAATCAATGCGGGTCAAGCTGCTGTCTGCAGGTTTAGTACTTCCCTCATTTATGTGACTGCAGGGATGAGGTTTTTGTTTTTCAGCACTTTTTGGCCACAGATCTGCTCACATTTCAAAAATAAACATTTCTGACTTAAAAATATCTTGTGTGCAGGTTCTGTGTTCACGTTCTTCATCTCACACACTGCTTTTATGATTTATTATGAAGCAGTTAGCAGGCAGTAATTATGCAGAGCATCTCGCTGAGCATATCATTTCGCAGCTGGGAGTTATTTGACAAACTCACGCCATCGCCGCCACACTGTCAGCGCTGCAGCCCAGATTCTGGTGCACCCTGGGAAAGCTCTCATTTCTGGTTGTGTGTCACCCAAATGGGCTTGTTTACATGTCGTGATGGTTAGTAGCAAACGGTCTGTGGTGGGATGTCCTGTGTGTGTGTGTGTGTAACAGGGAATACCATGTTTAACTGCAGTGCTGCTCCCAGCTGTAATTAACTCTAAAGATAAAGCAGGGTGTTCTCTAGGCCCACTTGTCTCAGCCACTGTATAGAACCCTGTCCTAGAACCTCTCAGGGAAAAGTGCCTGCTAGCAACGGTGTCGTAGGGTGGAACAGAACAATATCACCAAAACCAACCCATCAAACTGAAAAACCGGGGCGCCCCACAACATCATATTTTTCAAGAACTTCATAATCCAAATACTGCAGGTGACGGAGCCCCCCCCGCCCTCTGAGGATTCCTCGTGTATCACGAGAGACTGTGAAACGTTTCAGTCGTGTTGAGAGCCTAACACCATCTAGTGTTTGCTGCCTTCCATTGGGTGTGAGACGTTCAGGGACATTACAGAATGTGGGTGAAATTCGAAAATCCCGACACCATGAATTGTTTAGTTGATTAATCACTGGGCAGCTGAACCCTTTATATTTCATTTTTGTGGTGAACTATATCAGTGATAAGTTGGACACGGCAAGAAGATTGTTCTGGGTCGAGACATCGTCCTGGACGTTGCTTTTGTGGTTCTAACCAGACGTGACATGACATTTGTCAAACAGCATCTGGACAACTTATTTTAAACTTTGTGACACATTTTTCCACATTTAGAGAAAGCTGGTGTCGGTTACAGAAGACCAGCAGAAAAATAGTTTATGGTTTTTCACTCGTCACTAAAAGTCTGCTTTTTAAATAACTCTGTGAATGAGGCTAAAAAGAAGAATGGTTCCATTAAACTAACAGGTGTTCTCAAAAGATCCAGACTCACAGAGCCCATTGTTTGTCCCACTTAGCAACGGTAACCAAGCAGCGCAGAGGAGGCGAGACTTGACAAAGGGTGAATTTGGCCTGAAAGTGGTTCAGCCTATCCCCCGATGGAGTGATCCAGCATCGCCGCCAACGCTCCACGGATCCACTTTCTCCTGCGCCGAAGAAGGTCAAAGAAAGCGCCACATCGCACAACAGCGTGCGACGCTTCACCTGATCACACACACACACACACTCGAATGTTTGTGCCTGTGTGCGCTTTGTGTGTTTGATGTGAAATAAAATGAATAATGTGAGCGCTCAGCAACACACGCAGCCAGGGGTAGTCTGTCTGTCTGTCTGTGTGTGTGTGTGTGTGTGTGTGTGTGTGTGTGTGTGCCTGTGAGTTATATTTGATGGTCCATGTGTGTCATGTAGGCATCTGTTCATTGGAATAAACAATTTTCCATTTTTAGCTGCCAGGAATTAAAAGAGGTGGAATTAGCTAAAATCCCCTCCACACACACACACACACACACGCACACACACACACATTGGTGTTTGTGTCCACATGGAAAGTGAGATAGCTCATTTATTTTTCTAACGGAGATGCCAACAGGAACATTTCTAAATGAGAAGATTCATTTTTTTCCTAAATTAATACACAAATGCACAAAAACAAGAGCTCAGAAAAGGAGAAGAGAATCAAAGACAAAACTGAGACTTCACCTATAAAAAGAGACGATATAAAAGATGTGGAGAGAGAAATGAGGAACGTTGAGAACAGGACAAACATTTCAGCTCTTTATTTTCCAAAACAAGGGGATAGGTGTCCAGATGAGAAGGTCGGGCGAGTGAAACAAAAGAGTGACCATATTTAAGGAAAAGGAGGACTCACAGAAATAGACCAATACCAGAAGGCAAGAAGAGGAACAAGCAGTAAAGAGAATGAGAAAATGAACAAATCTCATAAAGACAGGAAGAAGAACCAACGGAGGAGAAATGATCAGTTCCTTTGTTTGTTTGTTCTAACTTACTGTAGAGAAAGAAGCAAGAACAACAGGATAAAAAGAAACCGGTGAAAGCAAGAAAACTGATGAAAACAAAAGCATCATGTGACCAACAAAAAGATGATGCAGATCATTGTCATCCTTAGACAAAGATCAGTTTACGGGTACCATGACATATGATGAGATAAAGGCTTAATTCTTACCTTCATTACACGTATTGAGCAGGGTGTACCACAAGGACTCATTCTGGAGCCCTCACGTTTCTCTGTTTGTGTTAAAAAATACATAAAACTATTTTGTTTGATTATACGCAGATGACACTGTCATTAACACATCTGATTTTGATTCATCTAAATTTAAAGCTCTAATCTGAATTTTGTCTTATTGAAAAATTGCTCTTTAGAATAATCCAACAGCAAAAACAACAGCATTCAAATGTAGTTTGAGTGAAAATGATTGTTTTCAAATGCTTTACTTTAACTGTCCTTCATATATAAAACATTCTTATAAATAGTTAGAAAAACTCAAAACACTTTCTTTTAAAACCTTGTTTCTCAGGATAAAAGGAAAGAGAAACAAAGAGCGGAGGATAATGTGACATAAGAACGTCAAGATGATGATATGAAATGAAGAAAATGAGAAATTAGTTTTAGGAGAACAGACGACCGAGCACACAAAAATCACCCCCCTTAAATTCCTGAAGAAGAGTAGAGGTTAAAAGACAAGATGGGAGAGGAAAGACTAATGGGAAATAAAAAAAGATGGAAAGCTAGATAAACAACAGTGGAAATATTTGAAGAGCAAAGAACAGAAATGTGGAGTGAGGAGACCGGGTCAGAAGACGAGGAGACAAACAGACGAGCCCGTTTTTTCTAAAATGACATGAAAGGAGGAGAGAAACTGGGAGGTCAGACGATAAGATGAGGAAAAAATAGAAATGTCAAATAAGATGGGACTAGAGACAAAAGCAAGAAATTCAATGACATTAGACAAGAGAACAAAAAGTGCAATGGAACGAAACTAAGCCTGCGAATAGTCATTTATTAATTAAACTGGGCTTTACTTTATTTTACCAGTAAATACTGGTACACACAGACGACCTACATTCTGCCCTGTCCCTGAACGTGTCTGACTGCTAACTGCTAACGGCTAGTGCTGGTTGTAATCACCAATATAGTCATTTATCTGGTTCTTCACTGCGTTTACAGGTCTGTGTCCACAGAAACAAGCGTCAGCATCAGATCCATCTCCCACGTTGCACTTTGATATAGTTTTTAATTTCCTCACAGCAGGACCGTTCTGGGTTTGGAGCTGTCAGCCAGCTGGGGGCCTGTCCCCCTTTCTCCCCCCCACCCCCTGTGCCTGCTTGGGTTTCCTCTGGGTGATACGGTTTTCTTCCCACAATCCAAAAACATACTTGGTGACTCCAAACTGTGTGTGTGTGTGTGTGTGAGCTTGTCTCGGTGATGCAGCTGCGACCTGCACAGGTGAAGATGTGGACATGTTTTCACCTGGTCAGGAGTGTAGATTGGTGGGTGAGATGGTGACTGCGTTCAACAGGCGACTGGAAGCGATGAGAAGCGAGGTGAGAACAGCTGACATGAGCATGGCGACACACTGACCCCTGTTGGTCGGCTGATGTTTTGAACCCAGATGTGTTTGTCACGTGGCAGGAATGACAAATGTTGTTTCCTGGAAGGGCACAGAGAAAGTTAGAGCCCAGAAAACACTCATCGCTTCAGCTTCCAAGTGAAAACACGACTGCCCACTTTCAACCAGCCCGACTTCCAGGTAGCAGCTGGCAGCAGACAGACACTGCTTTTCTGCTCGCTGCAGCTCCAGCCTGGACTAGAAACAGGTGTAATGTGTGATTCAGTGTTTCTGTAATCTACTGTGTTTGTGTGTGGGGGGGCGTTTTTCAAATGTCAGTTTGGGAATGCAGGTGGAGTTTCTTTGCTAGATGTTTGAAGTCAAAGCATGAAAACTGCTGAGACTGTCGTGTTTTGCAGTTTTGTTGCGGTAGATATTCAGGAAATAGTTTCCAAAAAGAACTGTCCTTGTGTTTGGATTGTGAGGTGTGAACACGGATGAAATGAGAATGTACATCACCAGGAGCGGAGATGACAGTCTCCACCTCTGCCTTCTGATTTACAGCCTCGTGGGATCCTCTCCATCTGGGCGCCCTCCAAGCGGCCACGCTGGCATCTCGCTTTGTCCAGACTGTTCATCACGGCCGAGTTAGATGGTGCCAGTCCAGAGTCCCTGCCAAAAACACTCTCTTAAAAAGAAAAGGTTCTGCACTCTTTAACGCAGAAAGAGCGTTTGCTGACTCATCTGATGAGCATGGTGTCATTTTCTGCAAGGTCTGCTCCAGATGCCACTTATCTGTGGAGTTAAAGCGGCTTCTCGTCCTAACAGCACCGTCCTTCTCCATCTCATCCATCACAGCCGGCCTCGGCTGAGAGGCAGAGCACGCTCACGCTCTCATTCACAATTAGGGCATTTTAGATTAGCACATTAACCGAACCTGCATGTCCTGATGCCAGCGAAGGAGAGAATGAATGAACTTGATCCAGGTTTCTGGAAGAAGAGAATGGGATGAACAGTGTGCACGCTCTCTGATGGTGTCTCCTGGACTTTACTCTGCAGAGCTGCTTCTGGGACTTAACCAAACTCACCATATGTCCCTCGTCTGTGACCCCTAGAGCCAAAAAAAGGATTACTTCATGCATTAAGGATCAGTAATAAGAGGCAGAAACAACCCAAATAAGCAGCAATGCTTCTTTAACTCAGGTATATTAACTGCAGTCCAGATCATTTTCACCTTCAGCTGCTCGGTTCTAACTTTGTGATTTACGGTCTTGACAATAAACACACTCTCTTCATCCTCCTCTGCCAAACGGAGCGAGAGCCAACTGTGGCCGTACAGGAGGGACATTACCCTCCACGTCCTGCAGGCTGCCGTGTGATTTACCTCTGGACATGCAGAGCTAAGACCCCCCCCACACACACACACACACACACACACACACAGTACAGTTTATAGACAACACACACTTCCAGGAATGTTCAGGACCTCCACACACACTTGCAACTGTTTGTACCTTGAAACTGTCTGGTGTTAAGCAGAGCGCCAAGGCTCATGGTGAGACTGTGACAGCAGCGATAACTCTGCCAAGACCTCGCTCACAGCGTGTGTGTGTGTGTGATACTCATCATATCGTGGGGACATAAATCTGTTAATACTCCACCTTGTGGTGATTCACCTTCCTTTTGGGGACAAATAGATATTTTATTTTGTAAGGGACCAGATGATGCAGTAAACTGTAAAAACACCAGCTCAGGATTCATTTCACATAGTTGATGCTTTATGTTTGGGGAAGATGTGGGCGTAACATAAATCATTAATAGACATTTTCACTGTGGACAAATGTCTTGCTGCCACGTGAGAGAGAGAAGCTGGGTGCTTCTCAACACCCCGTAAAAACAAAAAGATAGCATGCAGACTAACAAATATTAAATTAGATCTACATTTATTTACTGCACAAAGTCAAAATAATAGTAAAGGTGCCGGAGGTGGTGACACAGGTCTGGTAGCATTTTAAAAAAGGCAACACTTACATAAAATCTAGTTAGTATAGAACTGGGACAGAGCTCGAGTTTCACTCTTCTTCTGTTCTGTGTGACTCACGGAGAGAAGCGGTTTCACATTAGGAGACAACGATGACTGGAGGCAGCGAAACCCTCGTAACGTTACAACAGAAACAGAACATGATCTCAACACACAATCAGGCAGCGAGTGTGAAGTTCAGTCAGAAGAACAGATGATGACTGGAGCGGGAGCAGGGAGGGAAGCTGGTGGCTTTTACAATCTGTGATGCACGAGGTGTGTGTGTGTGTGTTGGCGTTTATTCAGTGATCATTGTCGTCATCAGCTCAGAGCAGCACACATCACGCTGCGATGCAACATGTTAACCATCAGCTCTGGTCATGGACCACACCCAGCTACACACAGAGCCGTTTGTGTGTGTGTGTGTGCGTGTGTCATTTCCAGAGACGAGCGCACAAACATTCTGAATTTCATTTCATTTTCTTGCCAAACGGCTCAAACTGCAGCTCAGTACAGAATCATCACGTAAATACTGCTCAGCTGACGCGTTCCAACCTGAATCAATATATAAAGCTGCCCTGTGAGTCAGTGAGACTGACCGGAGGGAGACGAGCTTCAGGATGAAGAGGATCAGCACGTGTGAGGAAGCTCTGTAGAGACAGCAGGACGCTCGCCTCACTCAGCGATGATGTCTGCATCGCTGATGCTGTTTCAGATTCCACCAGATGTTCTTCTGCTTGTGTTGTAGCTGTGAGGTTTGGTTCAGAGCAGCTGCAAACTCTGTCCACTGGGAGGCGCCGTTTCCCCCTTTTCCAGCAGTCTCATTACCTACAACAGGTTTTTTTTCTACTTCAGTCCAGGGAGTCAATGCTGCTGTTCACTAGTCATTTGATTATTCATTCAGGAGTTTCTTCGTCCAAACAGGACGACGGCTGTATGTTTGTGCGGCTACAAACATCCCTGGCAGCTCAGCTACCAGTGGAAGGAAATGACCCATTGTCCCACATAACATAAGGTCATTTATTGGTTACAGCATGTTTGACTGGAAACATGAATATGTACAAACCGTCGAATATTAACAGAAAAGTAAAATATTATACAGGACATGATTATTCCAACGTTTAATACAAAGCCGTCAGAAACACTCAGCTCAGAGAGGCGCGGCGGTTTACTCCCCGCTGTCGCCTCTCACTCGAAAACAAACACTTCATCGTTCACAGGATTCTTCTCCAGGCGCCACAATGAATTCAGACCCATAAATAGTTGATGAATCTGTGTTGATCCGCGTCACGCTCCTCTTCGTTTGGACTTTAAAGTAGTGACACAGGTGGAGTTCAGTCAGTGAGAACTTCCCTGAGGACAGCTGGAGCCTCCTGCTGGTCAGCTGGTGGTTGTGTGTTCAGTGGACTCACGGTGCTGCTTATTAAGGAGCCACGTTTCACGCTGCTGTTTTTTTACCTGCGTGCAGCGTGGACGTCTTCATCCGGCTTCCTTCCAGTTCTACAAAACAGCCACTCTTCTCTCCACTCACAACATCTAATGACCCAACATCGCAGGTCATCACCACGATGGGGCCCTTCCCTGCTTTCAGGTGAACCTGGATGTTGTCCTGCAACGACGACACACAGAGAACCAGTGAACGTCCCTGACAGAACACACCAGATCACTTGTTTGGTTTGGTTTGTGTTACCTCTGTGGGGGCAGGAACCTCAAGCTTGGTTTCCTCCGGGGCTTTGACGACAATCACCGTCTGCTCCTGGAAGGCCCCGAGTCGGCTGATGTCCCTGTGGGTCACGTAGGCCAACGTGAAGGAGAAGTTAAAGAACTAAAGAACATAAATCAACTGATTTCTCAGTGATCCAGCAGTTATCCTTAATTCTGAATGACATTTCTGAACCACATCCAACAGTTACACAACATTTATTGTTTTCAAAGGTCTAGACCTAAATTCCAACAGGTTCCTCACATTTAAAGATGTGTTTTTTAAACCCGCACGACTCTCTGACTCAAACAAAAGAAGTGACACGGTACAGCTGGTGACCTGTGACCCGTGCTCAGGAGGGTCTCGTGTGAAAGGATATGCAGAGTTTTCTGTGTCGTCTGTCATGTCGAACAGCTGCTGGGCGCAGCTTTTGATGAGTGTGTCCAGTGTGTCCTCGACCAGTCGCAGGCTTTCCTGCCCTCTGCTGAATCTGTCCTGGTTATTCCACAGAAAGCTAGAGATGGGAGTCCGTCCTCTGAATGAGGAGAGAGGAGCCTACACTGAAGTTTGTAGTGGTAACAAAGTGGAATGACAAGATTCTGAATGCTCTGCACAGAGCAACACAGCTGGACGACGACCCACAACATGAAGCACCAGAGATGTTTACAGGCGCATTAACAACCTCTCTCATCATCATCATCATCATCACCACCACTCACATCCACTTGATCCTGTTGGCCGATTCCTTCTTGATGAGTTTGATGCCGTCCAGGACGTTGGTGATGTCGTAGACTCGCCGCTTGCAGGTCTGCAGGTTTGTGGTCGCCTCCCTCAGGTCCAGTGTGCCATCCGGAGAGGTCAGAAACAGGTCCAGGAAGCGCCGTGTCAGCAGTCCCAGCGACACATCTGAATACAGCAGCACAGCCTCAGTTTCCTTACACGTGATCGACTGTGATCCCAGTGTGGATTTAAATATAATGAGATACACACACCTTGTCTGGTGACTTTCTTTGCCTGAAGAGTCTCTGCTGTCACATGTCGGCTGTCACTGAAAAGAGTCGTGTATCTTCATCAAACTTTACACTTGTGGATAATTTGAACAAATGCAATGTGCCCCACATGTGAGTGTAGGAACTAAACTCAACCCTGAGCATGTCTGGAGGATCATATCACCGCCTTAGATTCTCTGCACATACAGACTACACACAGAAAACACTGTGGGCTACAGCAAGCCAGGCCACACTGCCAGAAGAGCTGAACGAGTTGATGCATCTAACACTCTGCAGTCACAACACACAACAACTCATCCAGCACGCAAACTAAAGACTGTGCTTCCTGAGGAACCAACAGGGGCACAATAGAGGGCGTTACCACCTGCTCTATCGCCGTGTGGCATCTGCAGGAGAGGAAGGGACTCCAGTGTGTATTCACAACGCCACAGTGCGTCTCTGGAATAACCTTCCCATCTCTGCAGGACAGGACAGCAGGGTCATCGGTGCGACACAACCTAAACACGCCCTGTTCACACAATCCCCCCGGGAAGGAGTGTAAAATCTTGCACCCCAAGACTGACAAACAGCTTTTTTTCTTGACTATTGGACAATGTCAAAAGTTCAACTTAATCTCAAAACTTAATTTACTGACCTCACAGTGCTGCTCACGTTCAATTGTGGCTGTGTGTCATCATGCACTGTGCCTTTTCTCCAATGATTCTTGTTTATTTTTACTACCTATTTAGTCTGTACTTTTTCTCTTCTGTTGTCTTTGTTTATGAAGCTGAGCAAGCAAAGTAAGACTTTCAGCACATATATATGTTTTTACTGTGTATATGACGATAAAGTTTTGGATGTAATGTCATTTTTACCTGGTCGTCATATCCACTGATGTGTTGGTGTCTGAATCCTGGACGTGAAGAGAGAACACAGCAGGTTAAAGCTGACGGCTACATGTGCTTCAGATAGCATGTGAACATGGTGAAGTTTAGTAATGGATATGACCACTTATCTTTCAGTGATAAATAAATAAAATAAGTGTTTCTGTTGCCAGTTCACAAATGGATCAAAGTCATTTTCACTACTGAGAACAACATCCAACTATAGCAGTGACCCAGAAGTCAGACAATGAAGAAGAAAGTGAGATTAATAGATTTAAGAAAATATAAAAAATATTGACCCAATATAAGAACCGATATCAGCATCAGCAGATAATCAATACGAAATGATTTATTTGGCTTGTGACAGAAAACATATCTGGAGCATCATGGTGAAATAATAATCAATATTCAGATAGTGCTGATCAAACATAGAGAAATAAAACAGAAGAATAAAACTACTGACCTGCGTCATTACAGAGGGTTCTAAAGAACCAGGTTCTGGAGCAGGGGGGTCCACAGAAGCAAGATCATCACGTCCACCTGCATCTTCTTCGTCTTCAACCTCCCCACCAGTTGTCCACTGGACCTCCTCTTCCTCATCAGCTTCCTCCTCCTCCTCCTCCTCAGAAAGTTCAGCTCCCCAGCTGGTGGTCATGTCCAGGGACGGGGGCATGAGGGGAATGGCATCGCTGTTGACTCCCTTTTTGCTGATGTCCTCTGGCAGGAAGTGGTCTTCGCAGATAAGGTGCTCCTCTGTAGAGTCCTGCACGTCCGTCTCCCTCAGCGCCGCCAGCCATACCTAAACAAAGCCATCAGGTTTAGTCCTCTGAACTGCTTTGGTTGTTTTTCTGGTTGCAGTTAGTGACTTCATATAGCGCCTGATGTTTTTCTACAACCCACAGGCCACTAGAAATAAAGAGTGTGTATCTTAGAGTGTGCGGTGTCCAGTAAGACATGCCAGAGGGGCAAAGTGTCAGGGACAGGTAATGTTGTAGTCCGTTGTAGTTTTACCATCAGTTTTTCAGGTGGTTAATAAATATTTTCATATAGGGAAGAATTCTTGTATGTATTACATGCACGTCAAAATGTCTATGGTGAACATTAACATTTATTGTTTTCTGAAGTATGAAAACTATGTTCTCACCACTTTAGTTACAGAACATGGTACACATCAAATAGAAACTGCTAACAGCAAATTCATAGGTAATTTTCCAAAATGTAACGTTGCCAACGTAGAGAAGAAGCTTCTGGGGCTGACGTGAGAGCCCACAGTTACGGTAACACGACGGCTAGCGACTCTGTGCATGGAAGCTGGCATCAGTGGTGCCCGGCTAACTACTAGCTAGGCTAACACTCGCTATTAAAAACAAACGTGCAGCTGTTTATTCGTGAAAAAATTACCAATAGAGGTCAAATGTTGTTAAGAAAAAGTACCGCAACTCAACCCCGGTCCGTAACGTTACCTTCACTCGAGCAGGGTCCTTGGGGAAGTTGAAGAACCTCTTCGGGGCTCGGTTATAGATCCCCCGTTTAACGTTAACCACGCGGTTCGGACATCCAGAGACGACACACTTCACCATGCTTCACCGTGTCTCCTCCGCCGCCCAAACCGAACCGAACCGAACCGGGCTAGCGGCACATCCGAGCCCTGTTTCTAATCGTTAAAAGTCCACGAAACCGCCGCCCGGTTTGTTTATGTCGTGTTCGTAGGTTGTTTCCAGGAACGGAAGTGACGCATTCTGCCCCGGAAGTACAAAAATGGAGGGAAAATCAAGTAGAGTTGTTTTTTTTTAACATTTTTTGTTTTTACACCTGTTTACGAGTTAATGAGCTCTTATTAAACACATTCATGTCAATCTATGTTTAATCGTTATTATTAACATTGATTATTACACACTGAATAAAGGTTGTGACTGCAAATTAACTATTAATTTGCTAAAATGTTACTTCTGAACTCAACTATCAAAATTATTTTTGGTCTTGCAATATGTTATGGGTCAATTACAGTGGGAAAAAGACTTAGTTAGTCCAGCTTTCTTCACTATTAGATTATCTTTCTGTATCACATTTTAAATTTTAGGTATCTGAAATCAAAGGCTGCTTAAACACTAATACAGTTCTTAAATAAAATATAAAATAAAATATAAAATATAGTATTCCCACTTAACTGCACAGCAAAAAAAGGTCGTGGTCAGTGTTGCAACACAAGATTTATTCAGAGCAAGAGATGCCAACACCAGCATGATAAAAATTGTACAAACTTCACAAGTGAAATTAAAATATCACGTAGCAACTCGTGACCTTGAACACACAGCAAAAATATTAACAAAAGTCATGCCATGTTGTATGAAAATTGTTGCTTAAAGTTTGCGAGTAACAGAGAAAAAGGGGTAAAGGTGAGAAAATGAATGTTGTATAAAAACCCCTTAGCAGTGCACTGCTCAAAAGAAACTAACATTTTCATAAAGTGATGATTTCACAAATATTCATATGGATTTCTTTTGCATTTAGCATGTCACAAGTTGAGATTCTCTATGTAAATAGTTACAGTTTAGCTTTTACATCTGATATTACAATATCTAGTCTATTGACTGTCTTTAAGTGGCAGAATTGTGCTTTAAGTCCCCGTTCCTTTGTTATCAGTAAGAATAAAAATACAAGCTGTCAGTCTATCTAATGCAGTAATTTACTGGCAGGAAGCTGCAGACACAAAGCTTTGGCCAGAGATGGGAAATCAGGGAATGAGGCTTCGCTGTAAAACCTTTTTGAAGGAAAACTCCCCATGTTCATTTTACCTTAACATGTCTGTAATCTTAAACCTTTAAACTGCTTTTAATCAGCAGGTTTTGGGCATCAAGCTTTTAGAGTCAGCTCAACTTGTGATGTCCCTTTTAATCTCGAATAACAATCTTGCTATTTGTCCACATTTTAGTAAAATCTGCTCTGGCTTACTTTCAACCGGCACATCGCTTCAAAGTCAGTTTCCACAAACTCACTGCTTCATGGTTTCTGCTTCACTTGCCACGTGATAATACTTTGAGATACTCCAGTAAAGTGCATGCATTATCGGTATTCAGAAAACCTGCATCATCAGTATGTGATTTCAGACCAAACGTCATTGTAAGGCCAATTCAGATCAAATACTCAGTCAGTAAAATCAGTGCACAGAGATCACTTACAACTGCTGGCTCATCTTTTTCAGTAACTATCAAAGACAATAAAAAAAGGGTTGCTTGGTCATCATGTCGTCTGGCGTCATGTCCCACTGTGGCTCAGACAATAAGATGCATGATTGAAAAGACGTTTTCTACAGAACGAGTGCAATATACAATGACAGATGGGGACAATTGACCCTGTAAGTCCAGTGGAGCCATCAGCCTTTAGAAAGAAAATCATTCCGCCCACCGAGTGCCTCCTAATCCACAACAAAAACATCAAAACATGGAAACAAAGGTGTCCCTGTGCAAAGTTGAACATGACAGAACCAAAGTCCTTTCACCCGTGTCAGATCCCTACGTCATGATTGTAGTAAAAGGCTTATACAAAACGCAATACATTTATAGTTAGTAAAAAGACCTGTCAGCTTGTTGCTAGTTTATTCATAAGAAATTGCATATACCCAAACATTTTTCAGAGATTGCATCCCATATCTAAACAAACAATTGAATATTTATGATACCAATATTGCTGACATTGTCCTATTAGCTAGTCACGGTGGACGATTCAAATAAATGACAAATGGCAGATTGTCTCCTCCGTGTTCTGTAGCTATCGGTCGTTCGGCTTCATTGATCACATGAACAAAGAAAAGCGACAGTTTGAGACAAAACAACTCCGAGAAGGGATGATGGGATTTGCACCAGTACGTTTCCGTGTCATGATGTTTGAAATCTTCTTGCTTACAGCGTTGGCTCGTCACATTGATTTTAGATAAACATTTACAGTTATAGTGTATCACACGGCCCACTTTCAAACATTACAAAAATCTAAAAATGTACATCCGTTTAACGACCTCCGTCTTCACAGCTCGTGAGAAATCCTGTGGAAGAACGGTTGCTCGTGATGTTTCCCCTCGCTGCTCTGCTCCCTGCTAAACCCGTGATGCCCAGTTTTTCAATGTATGTAAATCACATTAAAGTAAGAAATGAGTCAAGCTTACGATAAGTAAATAAATACATATACACTAGAATGTGCATACATTAGCAGCTATAAACATTACATCACATTATATTGGGTCATATGAAATGTACAAAACGTGAATGTTCATCTCAAATTTTCAAAGCAAGGCAACAACAATTAAAATGGTAAAAAGAAATACCCATGGAGTTGAGAGCGTAACAGCAGAAGAAATAAAAGAACTATGGTAGATTACAGAAGCAAAACCCAACCCATTCTCCCTTACGTGACTTTTTTTAATCGTTGTTTTTGCTTTGCATCTGATATTCTGTCCCCAACCAGGGCTAGACCTGGATGCCCTGCACGGCCTGTCTGATGTTCTCCAGCAGCGCCTTGTTCTCCGGGCTCTGGTACTGGTCCTGGTGGGTGTACATGTCTGTCAGCGTGCTCACATAAGTGTCAAAGTTCTGTTCATTCATTGGCTCCTACGAGGGGAAAGAAATCCACGAAGAAACAAACAATCAGAGCACTTAGAGAATGTGAACGTGGGTATATCTTCTGTAAAACAGTGGGGGGAGGGAGGGAAGACAAGTGGGAAACAGGGGAGACGGGAAGGCATCAGGAAGGCACAGCACTGTTACTGACAGCTCACTGAAATACGCCTCTTTGAATCGTACGTAAGGTCTGAGTAACGCTGTGTAAAGTCCAAACCATGCAAAACCAGGAGAGGAGGAATGGTTAGCTGAGGAGTGGATGGGAAGGTCATGTTCAGCGTATGAAGACAAAAGCAGGATGTTTCAAACTAATGGGAGGTGAATGAAGGACACACAGCTGGTGGTTCTGGCTGATCAAATCGTTTTGGATTCATAGAAGCTTTACTTAAGTGTCTGGCTGCAGATTCTTAGCCCGCTGTGCCAAGGAACTAGATTCATATCTTTCACTGCTTCACTTCTAGCTTCTACTGGCAACGTCCACATCTTAATCAGTCCAAGTACAAGAATCAATCAAGCTGAACCATCAAATTCTGTTTTTTTTTGTCTGGTTGTATCCAGAGATTATTTTTTGTCTCCTATGCTGTAACAGCTAATTTTCTTTCAGACCACCCACCATCTGTATATGTGCTATTATATCTACATTATATTATTATTATTTATATATTATAGTAGTAATTTCAGTGCAAAACTGGATGAGAGTAAACCTTCATGTACATCTATGTCCTATTTAAATATATTATTACTCTCACGAGTTGCTTGTTGTTTCTCACATACTGGTTGTGTGTGTGTGTGGGTGAGGAGAAGGGGCGAGGAAGGGTGTCGTTACGCCAGATTATCGCTACCGTTACTGAACTGTCTGAGTTACTCGCTGTGCACAGTGCCGTGCAGAGCGGGGGCTGTAATGTGCGGGTACCACAGTGGCTGCAGGAGTTACAGGAAGGAGGGATGACAGTGCAGAAGAGAAGGATAATTGGATAAAGGACAAATGGATCTCTTACTCTGTGAGGCATCTGCAAACAGCAGTTATGCTTTACTGGGGCCTCTTTCTGTGGCAGCGGTCTCTACAGGAGAGGGTGCACAGAGAAGTCTATTAGCCCGCTAGACACACGGACACAAGGCTTCATGAACTACACCGAGGAGAAAAGACACACAACGTCAGCCTTAACAAGATGTCTCCCGCCTAGGCTGAAGGTTCTCATCTCTGCTGTGAGGGCTGAAATACAAACAAGGTGACAGCAACAGGAGGGCTTAGGGTCAGGAGGGAGAACACACTGAAGCTAGTCCCACCCTCAACAATCAGCGGATAAAATCAAATGTTTGGATCAGAGTAAATAAAGGAAGGACGGGTCTGGAAATGTGTCTCTGTTTTACGGGAACCATAGAGATTTAGAGCTAGAGTCAAGGGGGACGGAAGTTTAACAACCTGGCAGTGTCACATGAAGAGATCCCGCTCGTGAATGAAAGGAGAACAGGCAGCAGAGATTATCCAATTAGCCCCGGTCCTCTTTCTACACCTGCACGCGTCTTTACGTGAAAGTCTGTGAGGTGTTGTAAAGCACAGCATGGAGCGCTGAGAAAAAAGAAAAGCGGCGAACAGAAAGAAGCAGATGAAGAGTGTTGCTAGAAAAATGACTTTAACACCTCCCTGCGTTCAAACCGTGAGCTGAGCTCAGATCAGGCAAAGTGCTGAGGAGGAAACGGAGAAGCTGCCTCCTTCACACAAACACATTCTGATCTACCTCCGTTAGAAGGAGCCCGCTCCTCACATCCGAGTGAGTCTGACTACAGCGCTTCCCTGAAACATGCTGAACCTGAGGCCCACTCCATTCTTACCATGTGCGGAAGCTGGATGTTGGCTAAGCTGTTGATGAGCGACTGGCTCAGGTTGGCCAGTTCGTGCAGCAGCGAGTCGTTCTGCTGCTCGATCACCTTGTTCTCCTCCTCGATGGACTTCAGGTTGGTCTCCATGGTGGTGATCTGCCAACCAGGGACACCAGGGAATCATTCACACGGCAGCGGGTGGGAGCAGGTCCAGTGCAGACATTCAAAGCTTCCCCTGCTTCCCTGCTGCTAACAGCTCTTACATATATTAATAATCTATAATGCAACCAGTCGCTCTTACTTGTGTCCTCAGTTTTATCATGTCAGACTCCACTTGATTGTTTGACTCGTTCAGATCTTTGATTTCTTCATCCAGCTGTTTGATTTCTTCGTCATTTTCGATGCCTGAAACAAACCCGACAGATTATTGCTGGTTTCCTGTGATCTCGTGGCAGCCAGAGCTCCAGTGGGAGATGTGAAAGCAAACCTTTGCTCGCTCGTTGCTTGATTGTCAGCATCTCCACGCCGCTCATCCTGGCCTTCTTCATGGCCGAGGTGGCCCGGGGACAGCCGGAGAGGCTGGAATTAAACCCAAACATTTCACTGTTTCTCACTTGAGGAAATATGATGTGGTTTAACGTGGTTACCAGCAGGTTACATAAGAAACAAATGATTTCATTTATTCTGACTTTGTTAAATGGTGTGTAATAAAAAGTAATGAGGTGTTTTAATTGAGTGAACCGGTGACGCGTAAGTGGACCCCCACCTCCGGTGAGTCAGGAAGCTCCCGCTGACGTGTCCTGAGCCGTCGCAGCCCGGGGTGGGACACGTCATCCCGTCTGTCTTTCCAGATTTCCAGACGAACTGCGAGCCGTTGACATAACTGTCCTTCTGCCTCTTCGCCGCCAGGGGGCAGCCTGACGCGCTGCGGTGGGAGGCGTACTTCCCCGTCACATGACCCTGTCCATCACAGCCTGGCACAGGACACCTGCGAGGAAGAATACGCACACAGGTCACGCAGGAACACGAGGGGAACCTCCTGTCCTGAGGCGTCCGGTGAAGTTCTGTCCAGCAGTCACCTCCTCGCCCTTCGTCCGCTCTGAGGCCTCCAGGATTCCCCTGCGTAACCATGAGCGGGATAAACAGATAGTCTGCTCTGCCCCCTGCATCCCCAACACCTTCTGTGCTGACATTTGGTCTAATTATTCCCGAGGCCGAGCTCAGGTTGAGCTGAATTAATATGTTAATGAACAGAGGCGGCTGCAGACTGAACTTTAACGCTATGGCTCAGCTTTAACAAAAATGTCAGACGTTCTAACCTTTACTGGTCTGGGCCTGCTGGGAGAGAGGGGTGAAGTGGAGGTCTCACCAGAGCCGCTCTCTAAAATATTCATTCCTAAAGTCACAAAGGTCAGTGTGCACTGTTCACTGCAGCGAGGCTCCTGGAAGTGATGATGATAGGAGCACTAAACGTTAGTTTCCAGTAAAAGCAGGAAACACAGTGTTTTCTCTCTCTGTGTCGGGTTCAGTGATCAGAGCGTCTTCAACGTGCTGGACCAACCAATCAGGCCTGACTCTCTCACAGCGATACCCCTCCATGACAGAACCCTTACTTGATTGGCTCCTGGTCGTCCTTGTCCTCTTTGCTGTGAAGGATTTTGATGCCACTCTTCTTGGCCCGTGGACAGCCGGACAGACTGCGGGACAGAGGTCAGCATGATGGTGTTTGCTGTGACCAGAGACAGCGGTTGTATGGATGTGCACTGTTACTGTACCTCCTGTGGGACGCGTAGTTTCCAGTGATGTGTCCGGATCCATCGCAGCCGGGGGTCGGACACCTGCGGGACACACGTGAACAACCTCAACCTGGAGCACCAACGAGACAACTGTATGACGGGTCACTGCCCGGACCGCAGCCCACCTCACACACGAATCACACAGGGACTCACTTGAGTTCTTGCGTGTTGGTCGTCATCATCCCGCGAATGTTCTTGTCGCTCAGCTGGCAGCTCGACAACCTTCAGGAGGAGAGAAGACGTGAGAACGAATAGCGTCCCGGTGCGTGGAAACAGAGAGACAATGTTAGAAGGATATGACGTGTGTCTCATCTGCTACTGAGCAGAAACAAGAGACCAGCTTGGATCTGCGACGGGCCGTGTGGATGAGGCGGGGGCCTTACGTGATGAGCTCCTTCTTGCTCTCTTTGCAGGGCGGGTATTTGTGGTGTTTGGGGCTGGGCATGGTCACCTCGGCCGGGTAGCGCTGCTCGTCCAGCAGCTCCTGGAAGGGATCCAGCTCGTCGCTCTGGTGTAAGGATGAGAAATAAACAGACTACGGCGCGTTACTACAAAAGTCGTCTGTCAGTGATCGAATCCTCTTCTCTAACAGACAGCCAGACACACTTTCTGTGTCTGTCTGCAGGAGTTTGCCCCCCCCCCGGCTTACTCCAGCTTCCTCCCACAGATGCAGATGGGTTAACTGATCCTAAAGTGTCCTGAGGTGTGAGTGTGAGTGTTGTAAATGTCCTCATACGTCAGTGAGTGATAGACTCTCGCCCAGTGACAGCTGGGATCGTCCAGATATTCTGCATGTACACGTTACATCTCCTGCTCCCACTTCATCGCACGTTAATGCTTTAGTGAGATGCATCAGACCCGGTTCTAGCGCGTCCTGCACCAACTGGACAAAGGCTTCTGTCTGCTCTGCAGCCTGCGCATCACACCTCCTCAGTCAGGAGCACAAATGGTTCAGGGCCGTCTGGAGAAAATCCCATCATCCGCCGAGCTCCAGGCTCCGGCCTCCTCTGCGATGTCGTGCTTCATTAACAAACGCAATTACTCTCCTGATTAAAACCTTTCACTTCGGCGCGCTAAAGCCAAGGCGGCAAATGTAGCAATTTGCTGCATGGATCGCTCTGTGTAATATCAGATGTGTGAGGTTTCAAAGCTGCTGATGATCTATCATGTTCTGCTTATGTATTAGAGGTGGGACTCAACATGTGAATGCACCGTGGTCGATGGAGGCCTGTGCAGCGTTCACTCAGAGAGATGCTGAGTCTGAGCGGACGCACTGCTGCGTCTGTCCACAGGGGGGCGCGCTGGGCCTGCTGAAGAGTCAGTCTGCAGCCACAGACTGTTTCTGATTTACATCATCAGAAGAATTTTACAACGATACAGTGATAAATTATAATTTAAATGACTAAGAGAAAACAAACGGAACCTTCCCGGATCAGCGTGAAAATGTAGTTTTAACATTATAATTTAAATGATCACGTTTTTAGGCCTGATTACTTGCAGACCTGTTGAATCGAGAAATCGCCTGAATAGAAGCCGTCTGACTGGCCCCCAAAAATGACTCCACACGCACAAAGATGAATATTCACAGAGGTCAGAGAAGAACAGCTGTGCAGGCCTCACTGCCTCAGTTCAAGCCAGTGTTAAGGATTCAGTGTTAATACAGTTGTATTAACCATGTTGATGGTTCCCAACGTGGACTGATAATAATTATTATACCACACATTCGTTTATTGTGTTTTTTTTGTCACTAACGTTCAGCTGGAACATTTACGTGGCTGTTAATTCTTTGTTGAGCTGACGCTGTAGTGTTGAAACGTCGGTACGCAGGAAATTATTATTATATACACAGAATTATTAATAATCTGCTGATGTCCTTTTTTTTAAAACCAGCACCACAGGCTCAAGTTTACATGTTATAGTTCACAGAAACAGTTTAGAGTAAAGTCTGACGCATATTGAATTTAAATTGTTAACGGAGCTTTTTTTATTTTGTTTTATTTGTTATGAGCTCCTTGGCAGCAGAATGGTTCTAGCATCATGTCACATAACCACATTCGTGTAAATGTTTAGTAACTAAATATAGAAATGAAATGACGACACCCCTTATTTATCATGGATGGTAACGATTACTAAAGAATCTGCTAATTCCCTGCATGTTTTCCCCTGATTTATAGTGATGAATAGCTGGGACTGGGCTATTCCACATCTCACACGTCAGAGTTTAACTTGCATATGTTCACAGCACGGGTTTAATCACGAGATCACTCGAGAGCTGCGGTTTCAGGTTAAGCGTACACTTCACTGCGAGGAGGAGAAAGTCTCATGATAAACGCGCTTTCTTCCTCACGCTCAGCCACGAACTTCTGCGCCACCAAGTTGTTTCTGAGCAGTCTTCGGCGTAATTAAATGTGATGAATACAGAGCCCGATCTGATTAGGAGCAGCTTCATGCTGCCAGATTGTCACTCAGAACTTTAATCAACATCATTTATCTCCTTGAGAATAAAGTGAACTCATCTCTTCCAGCACCTCTCTTTGTCTCTAGCTTTTCATTATTATTTGGCTGTTCGCAGCGTTGAGCTGTTTAGTGGCTCCAGGGTGAAGAGAAACAACGAAACTCTGCCGTATTTACAACTTTACCATTGTGGGCTGTTTTCATGTCTTTTGTGAGAGTTGCACTCTGCTACACACACACACACACACACACACACACACACACACACACAAACACATTCTGGACATTTCCAAACTCACAAAATTTACTCTTATGTATGTAAAGTGATGCAAAAATTATGCACACCACCGGCAACCAGCAGAACGCCCTCGCAAAATAAGTCCACAATTTCTCTATGTTGCTTTCTGCAACGCACCAGGGGACAAGCATCTCTTTATAGCTTATAAACTATAATCATCTCTCAATCTATGCCTCCGCCCTCTAAAATAAACAGTGGGTTCCTTAAATCTGCCCATTTCACGCTCACTTTGCACGGTGAGGAGATGGGCTCCAGCTAAGTGGTTGAAGCTCCTGATCACACCGGTGAGGACACGGGAGTGTGGAGCACGGACAACTCTGACAGCTTCACCGTTAATGACTTATTCAGCATCAGCTTAATGACGCAGAGAAAAAAAAGAAGAGTGCTGCAGACTCCTGAGGGACTTTTCACTTGAACCCACCGCTGCAGACTGATCTTTGATCGGTTAACCGTCACTGTTAGTTTAATAGTTGTCACATTGGAATCAGTAAAACTTTGTTTTATGGGTCATTATAGTAATAATTTGCTGAAAAATGAAGTAACCTACACTAATAAGTGTCCTTTTACTGAACTAATAATAAAAATAAGAAGAAGAATTAGGTGGAGCTGAATCCATTTCTAAACAATATGGGTCATGTGTCACAGAGCTCTGCTCGTCCACATTAGAAAAGTGGAAAATGACTTTGCACAATTAAAGGCATTATTTGTGTATTATTACTGTGGTGAAAAGGTCCATAAATGAATTACATGGGTTTAGTTTTGACAGTATATTCACATTAAAACTGTCTCCAATGTGAGCAAGAAAAACAATCCGTCGTCCACGTTAAGAGACTTGTTCTTTTATTTTCTGTATATTCGCTGCTGCTCTTTAACAAAATAAAATGATTCATATCGTAGGAATAATTAGTAGATGATGCAATTAGTAATTATTATTAGTTATTACTAATTCATTGCTAATTAGCTGCTGGAAGTGCACAGCATTACATACAAACATAATAATGTTATTTAGATCTGCTTTGTTATACAGCTTTAAGTGTGTGAACGTTATTTTTCAAATATTCAAACAATTACAAATGATAGAATAAAAGGTAGAAACTTTTAAATACAAAAAACAAAAAAGTTTCCCACACCTCTGTTGTTCATTGTGACAAATCTACATAAAGATGTGTTGTGTAACTTCTGCTGGACTTTAACCATAAACCTTCCCATTACCTCTTTGTGGTCCTGCTCGTCTCCCAGGCGTTTGATCTTGGTGTAGTCGGCGGGCAGGTCCCAGCAGTCGGTGTCGCTCAGCTGGTAGCAGCGGCTGCTGAGCAAAGCCTGTCGCTGGGGCGACATGGGCTGCAGGGGGGTTAGGACCGTCCCGCTGCCCTCTGGACCGCCGGGCTGATCGCCCAGTTCCACGGCACCGCTGTCGTCCAGATCCCCAACTGGACTCTGATGAACAAGGAAAAACAGAATCACACATTTACATGTAAATATCAGAATTATTCCCAGAATAAATATATTTGAATGTAATTTTTTATAAGTAAAGAACAAATCTCAATTCCTTAAACCAGCTTGATCTGCTCTCTAAGAAGGTTTGATTTCAGAGGTTTGTCCACCATCGTATTAGTCACAAAAATGCCTGCGGGGAAACGACTACAGCACACGAGCAGAGGAAGAACCTAAAACCTCAGTGGGAACACTGGACGGCTGTGGACGGGCTCTGAATTACCCTGCGAACTTCTACCACGTGATTCCTCATGTCTCGGCTGAGAAAGCGACCTAATAACGCAGGTGTCCTCCCGCCTCAGACTACCTGTGTCAGCAGGTCCTGGGGTTTCCCTCCCAGAGCGTGCGGGAGCTCCCGGCACCTCGTTGACAGGTTGAGGATGGCCGTGGCCGCCATGTGGGCCGCCTCCATGTCGTGGGTGTAGTCAAAGCTGCTCTTACTGCAGGTGCTGCTGGCGCTGCTTCCTCCTCCACCCCCTCCACCACCACCCGCACCTCCACCTCCTCCTCCTCCACAGCTCAGGCTGCTGCTGCTGCTGGGAGCGTAGCTGCTGGTGGTGCTGCTGGCTGGGCTCGACGTCTTGCAGTAGCGCTTGGCTGCGGGGATGCACACACACACACACACACACACACACACACACACACACGTAGGGTTGATTTGTTAGTGTGATGCTGGCTTGTGGCCAAACTGTGCAGCAGATGGGTTGTTACTGAGGATCACAAAGTACAAGAAGAAGTACGGAGTGGACTAGTATTCTCTTATTGTCGACAACAGTCATCAGAAGTAAACCAGGATGTGTTTTAATTATCACACGAACCAATCTGCATGCACCAGTCGGCCTAAAGTCGGGCGCCGTAGACCAGGTGGCCCAGAGCGTCAGGCAGCATCAAACAGACACGTCACCGAGAGAAATATAGAACAACACGAGACACTGCGACGCAGTGGTTCAGGAGGAAGATGAGCTAAAAGTGAAGACATAGCAACTGCATGGTGGTGAGATGGTGAATCTGGGCTCTGGAGTGATGCTGATGGAGGGAAGGATGGTGGAAAGGGGGGGGGGGGGGGAGTCGTGATGGAGGAGAGCGCAGACACCTCGTCTAAAAACCTCCCTCCTGCCTGCTTCTCACTAATGGCTTCCAGCCAGAGGAACAGGGCTCGCCTCCATTATTTCTCTCCTTTTCACAATCCCTCCATCTGCACCTCCTCCATCCCTCCATCCTCAGTGCAGAGGAACCGGGCTCTTAGCTGTGCATTTCCATAATTCTGCTTGTGGAGAGGTGGAAAACACCAGGTTTTCAGTGCTAAAACAAAGATAACACACTGAGAGAGAGAGAGAGCGAGAGTGTGTGTGTGTGTCTAAGTGTGTGTGTGAGTGTTTTCATTGTCAAGTACAAAATGTTCTCTCCAAACCAGGAAAACAAATAGAAATCCCCCACAGAGACAAAGGAGTGACAGGAGTCCGTTTCTCTCCATCATTCGAAACTGAACTGGTGACAAAAGCTGTGAATGGAAACATCATGAACCTGAATAAATGATCTTTGAAGCAGAACGTGCTTCTGCCCTGTTTAAATTCCAGCAGAGGAACAGAGCCGCAGCTGCTGATGCGTTTCCACGCCTGTAAAACTCCACACCTTTAACAGTCAGCTTGAAGATGTTTCCTTACTGTCGTATCCCTTTGGGGAGGTGTCTCGCCCGTGGTGGGACCTCGTGGAAAGGCCTCTTTTCCCGTAGGCGCCGTGCTGGCCGTCGTAGGCCTCGTAGTCGTAGCTGGTCTTGGAGTATTTCTCCAGCTCCTTGGCCAGGTTAGACCGCGGCGTGCTGGTGGGAACGCTGTTTTTGTAGCCGTATTGAGGCATTTCCAACTGCTTGACGAAACACATTGGCCTGAAAGGCAGAAAAAGGCGGAGTGTGTGTGTGAGATGTGACTGGACCGTTCAGTATCCTGTATCACCTCCATGACGAGACAGAACTACTCACATCGTAAATATTAGTAAATTTGTTTCATTCACCATTGACATCCCTGAAATGTGACTGAGAAGCTATGAACAACACCCTCCAAAAAATAATTGTAAACATTTAACTGATATTTGGCATCGTGGGTTTAGGATATGTGGGCGGTACCTGAGGACGCGGTCTGACGTCTGATTGGTCTTGCTGCCGGTGTCAATTGAGTGACTCTTCTCGTGGACCTTTGCCATCTTCTCTGCGGCGGCGATGGGACAGCCGGACAGACTGCACGAGGAGCGAGGGGGGAGACAACAGCAGAGGGCCTGGTTACACACTGTGTGTGTGTGTTCACTGACATGAACACACACACACACACATACAGCATCTGGTTCCACATGAAGAGAGGATCAGATTTAAATGACTTATAGATTTAAGATGGTCTAGTTTATGATTTTATGGTTTGACTATGGGTTGACTTGTTTGTTGATCAGTTCAGACTCGATCATTGACTGACTGGTTAACAGACACAGGTCACACTGGTTATTTGTGGTTTACTGGTGCAGGTTTTCTTCATTTCCTGTTGAACGATTGACTAAACGCTTAGAGACACACCACTGTAGTACAATCACCTCACCTCTTTTCTGAACAGGCCAATGAGTTCACTGCACTCAAACGCCCACAGTCAGCAGCTTTGCTTCGTGGATGTGACAAATCTGAGTCAACTGAATGATATTAACATGTCAACCCCAACACTAACCCTAAACCTAATACTAACCCCAATCCCAACACTAAACCCAACATAGCACTAGAGAGGTGTCCCTAATAAAGTGGTGTTACACCTAATTACATTACACTAATTTAGCACCTGCTTAATTGTTGATGTTACTCAACATCCAACAACATTGTTAGCGATTATAAGAGCTTCAGGTAGCTCAGTAAAGTTAGAACTGCAGTAGCAAACATAAAAAGAGACAATAACCTGTGCCTCCACGCACACGGCTCACAGCGGGCGGTGCTGACCCGCTCAGCAGACCAAACATTTCACGGCCAGCACCAAAAAAGATCTTTTGCTTAAAGTTTACACCGCTGGAAATGCAGGTAGTAAAGTCATTCCAAGCATTTTCTAATGACTTAATGAGGAGCAGGGTGAAAGGCTCCTTCCAACTCACACTCATTCCCACACACACATTAAAAGGATGCGAGTGTGTGTGAGGAGTGTGTGACAGATCAGTGCAGCGGCGGCTGCTGCTGCTGCTGCTGCTGTGAAGTTGTTTCCATGGCGACTGCTAGAGATGAAGGCTGCGCGAGCTGGTAGCTAACAGTAGCTAAGCTAGCTTGCAATTGCTTTGTTTCCTCTCCCAGAGGAGCTGTGCTACATAACACACCCTGCAGCCACGTCTGAGCCAGAGTGTGTGTGTGTGTGTGTGTGTGCGCGCGTGCTTCTGTCTGCCAGCACACGGGTGCCGCTGTCTGTGAGCTAATTTGTAAGTGTCCGACTGTGTGAGAGTGTGTGTGTGTGTGTTGCAGTAAAGTGTGTTGTGTCAGAGAAACGAGCCTCCACATACATGTGAGGAGCTGAGAGTGAATCCTAATCACTTTACATAATTTAAATATATGCGTGTGTGTGATCTGCCTGTGAAACAGCTGAACTGCTGATGTGACGCAGACGCCCCACCGTGCCAAAATTCAAAATTAAGCTCCTTTCCCACATTCATCTAAACCTGGCATTGTTCCAGCACTTTCTGTGTGTTGGTGGTGGAAGCTGAGACAGAAAATGTGGCATTTTTTCATATCAGCGAGGAGGAAAAACATCTGTAAATCTTTTAACAAAGCGCCTACAAATCAGGTAAATACAGAACTTGCAAAACCATCATGTGAGACTTCTCTCTCAACTTTTTCTTAACTTATCCAAAGACATCTCACAGCCTGGACATCTTTAGATTTACCTGTATGATAATGATCCTATTTTATTGATCACTACGTCACCGCCCTTTAATGAACGACGTTCAGTCCCTGTGTGACCTGCACATGACTTAAAGGAGAAGTTCACAGATTCTGTTTTCTGCCTGAAATCAATCATGCTGTTAATCCCACAGTATCAGTGGCGGATCTAGGATTTTTCTGAGTAAGGGGCCATTAAGGAGGCTGCTTTATTCATGGAGGGGCCAAGTTTTTGTGCATCAACATAAAAAAAATGTACCTGTGTATTCTTACTGTACATAGACAAAATTGTGAGGAGTCTTTAGTCACAACACACAAACGCACAGCACTCGTGCTGTTAACCAGCTGATTCATAAGCCCGTGGCGTGACTCAGCTGTTAGCGGCCTGCGCTGAAGGCCGCTCACTCACCTGCGATGCGAGTTCCTGTTGCTATTGACATGACCCCGTCCAGAGCAGCCAGGAGTAGGGCACTTTAAAACATTTTCATACATGGCAAGGACTTTGGCAGACAGGAAAAGATGAGAAAGACAGTGAGGGTTAGGAACAGGAAGGAGAGTCACCGGGCGTTCAGCTACGACGGTTAGGCATGCACAGGCTGACGCATGGAGCAAAATGAGCACGAACACTGCAGCAAACACTTTGTGCTCCTGTCACATGATGTTTCACTTCAGCAGATTCAGATTGTCCATGAAAAACAAGAATTTAGTTATTTGTCGTGCACATCTATTTATTAATTTGTGTATAAAAACTGAAATCTTTTTAGGAAAATGTGTTTTATTACTTATTTAATTCTAGTTTTCTAATGCGCCAGTGGAAACAGGAGTGAGAGGGATAAAAAGTCCTGTTTATATTAGTATTCATCTGTGTTTCATCCTACATTACCTGTGAGTTTAGTGTGTGGCTAAAGCGGGGTGAGATGCTCGGAGATGTTCTCATGCAGGCTGTTTGTGAGTTTGCAGCAGCCGGCAGCTGGACCACACTGATTCTTCATGCTGTTCACGTTACACCAGCAACACAGATACCAAAACCAGACATCAGGCAGGTGTGATGAGGAGGAAGAAAAGAAAGTAAAGGAGGACACGAAAACTAAAGCAAGAAGTTAAAAAAACTGCTGTGCCGCAGCAAACGCAGACGACCAACCTCAGAAACAAGCTGATTTAGACCAGCGACACTGTTGCTGCACTTAGTTCAAACTGATACACTCTCTATTTCTAAATGAAGCACGTTCCAACCAAACCAAACACAACAGACATCAACGAATCACGAGAAAACACAAATGTCATGCGGGAGGGGTGCATGACGGCTAAAACATGCCCGACACTGTCCTACTCTCACCGCTGCACGACTCCCCCAACAAGTCATTTCAGGCCGGTACTGATTCAGTCGGTACTGTCACTTTAATATAACCGGAAACCAACGTGAGTTCATTACTGGGTCGTGAACTGGACGATACGGGGCGTTGTCCTCATTCCACCAAAAATGACCTGATTAGCTGATTAGAAATCGACCGCGCCGGCTGAAGTGACTTGTCAGGTTAGTGAGGATTTCTTTAGGCTGGATGTGTTTTCAGTGCAGCAGGACATCCAGGCAAAGCGACCTACTCTCAGGTGGGACTCTGTCTTTGTGGGGACAGCCAGACAGGCTGCGGTGATGTGGGTACAGACCGGTCACGTGGCCTGTCCCGTCGCAGCCCGGCGTCGGACACTTGCTCTCCTTCTTCTCTCCCCGGCAGGAGTCTTGAAACAAAAGAAAAAAGAAGAACAATGAGAAGGAGGTGCAGTTAAAGGTCACCAGCAGCGTAGTGGGAGGCGGCCACATTCTGCTCCATCACTGATAATTACATTCACCACATGCATCTGACACTAACCCGGATCACTGAGTCTGCGCATGTTTCATTTAATAAGTGAGTGTTGGACATGTTTCATCTTCCTTTCAACAGTCAGTCCTGTAGACGCTCCTGCAGACGCTCCTACTTTTATTTAAGTTTGGTTCTGCAAGTTTCACGATGACATGACTGAACATACGCTCGTATGAACGGAGAGACTTCGGGAGAGAATCTTTGGGAAGTTTTGGACTGAGTATCGGCTCCAGTGAGCAGCACTCTGCCTCGGAGCAGGAACTGACACCTGGACTCGCTCCGAGTGGACATCATAATGAAAGCCGTCCTCCTAACAAAGGCATCTGCTGCGCTAATGAAGAAGTCTGAAGTCAGCCCGAGTCTGCTGCGAGGCTGATAACCGCACAGTGTCGTCTCCCTCCCAGTGGCGGTGCGGCGCTATGCGAGTGGATTTAGAGAAATAGGGCGCAGATAGCGTCCCGCAGATGAGATTTGCTCTCCTAACGGGCCGTGCAGATTGCCATTACTCATGCCTGACAGGCCGGCCGTCTGATGTTCCCACACCGGCCTATTTTAACAACATAAGCTGCTGTCAGAGGAAAATCATGCCTCTGCAAAAAAAACTGTGCTGGTCCTGAATGCAGAAAATGAATTCCCATTATCTCATCGGCGGCCATGTATAGCTCATCTGAAATAACACAGCCGGGTTTTCACAGATTTCAAGAAACCAAAGGTCAGAAAACTCCTTCAGCCCAACACTTCACTGAGGGAGGAGGAAGACAGACGATCGAGTTCCACAGCGCTGGGAGCCTCAGGCTGCCGCAGCACGGAAGGTTACAACAAGTCATGCGCACCAGATAAACTTCCTCCCTGCCGAGGTCAGGTTCTGGGAGTATCTGCTGCGTCGGGTCAAGTGCGATGCGAAGAGGTGATGTGAAACTGGCAGATTTTGGAGAGGAAACATAATCAGATATAGAGAACCGACTGTGTTTGTGATGTTCTGATTGTGTGAAAGTGATTTTCCCCGTTAACATTCGGCTGCTTTATTTTGATTTCTGTTGTAGGCCGATGGCACAGAGCCACACGCTGACTGAATTATTACAACGTTCCCACCGCGGATTGGCTCTGATTAGAAACCACACACTTTAAGTTCCTAAAACTTTGTGCTTGAAACTTGAATCAGCCCATGTGGGTTTCTGCTGCCTACCTTTAGGGTAATACGGCCTCCTCAACCCGTCGTGGTGCATCTTGGCCTTGCGCTCCTCCGCGGCGCTGCTCAGCCTCGGGCTGTGTTCGCCGTGGCCGCGGTGGTGATGGTGATGGTGGTGATCCCGGCGGGTCACCGTGTGCTCTGAGGCCATCCGGTCTCTCATGACTTTGGCTCTCTCTGATTCCAGGGCGATGGCTTTTTCCAGCAGCGTCAGGTTTCCCTTGGCCATGTCGAAGGTCTCGTCCGAGCGGTCGGACGCCACCGACGTGGTGTCCTCGTCGCCCTCCTGGCTGCAGCTGGTTGGGTAGCCTCTGGACGCCGGGCTCAGCTGCTCCTCCAGCTTCATCAGGTTCACCATGTCGGAGTAGCTGCGCTCCAGAGACCTCGGCTCCTCCTGCACACCTTGGTGGCAGCTGTCGTACCTGAAAGGTTACCAGGTGAGGAAGTTAAAGTTGTGGCTGTGCGGTGAGCTGATACTTTCCAAACGTAAGGAGCCATTTTGTTCTCATGGCCTAATAAAGTTAGTTCAAATCAGTCCATAGTTAATCGTTCTGCTTTTCACTTGGTTCCAGTTTGTAAAATTCAAATGGTGCTCACACACACACAAATCTATAATAAAATACCTGTAAGCTAGAAAGTTCTGCTGCATCTTTATACTTTACCGTACCTAATGTACTAATTAGAGGATTTTCACTTTCACTGCCAGTGTTTTTCCTAATTAGGACTAATTATCAGGTCTTCACCCTCCCTGGACAGTCCCTATATACAGTGTTATATATATGAGTGTACACACAATGGGATCCATCACTAACTGAAGCAAAAATCCATCGATCTTTCATCTTTACTGTTTAAAGTCCAAAGCGGTCACTGTCCAGACACTTTTGGGCCTATGAGTGGAATAACAAACACCTGCTCACCTGCTCAGGTGATGCATCACCTGCTGGTCTGCTGTGCTGTGGAGTCCGTGGTGAAGGGCGTGCAGGGCGGGGCGATCGCACGGCTGCGTCTCGCTCAGTTTCTGAGCCAGGTCGAAGCACTGGTTCCTCAAACACTCCAGGCTGCTCAGACACACCTCCTCCTCGCTCTCCTCGGCCTGAACCCTGACCCCCACGCTGGGCCTCCCATTAGTGTGGCTGCCATCATCCACCATGGCGCCTTCTGGGTAACCGTCCTCGGGCAACATGGCGCCGTGACCCTGCGCCAGGAGCTTCAGGGAGTCCACCGTCTCCCGGACCACGTCGCTGTCCAGGTCCACGCTCAGTTCGCCCTTCCTGTCGCCCTGCTCGCTGCCGTCGTCATCTTCGTCATCTTCATCTTCCCCAGCGCTGTTGGAGGAGTTGCTGTTCATCTCGGACTCTGTCATGGCCTGGTAGGCGGCGTCCTCCGCGATCTTGCCCAGGTTGAGCAGGGACTTGGCGACCAGCTCGTCGTAGTTCTCGTACTCCTCGCCGGTGCCGTTCCCGGCGCTGCAGCTGTTGTTGTTGTCGTCCTTCTGAATTGGAATGAGCTTTGATTGTCCACTGGGTTTGTAGTGGTTCTCTACTGTCAGGGAGAAAAAACAAATCTCTAGAGCCTCCAATCGTTCGTGCATTTCAAAACATGACACACCAGCTTCTAGCTGAGCACCAACAGCGGATGACTGGTCGAAAACAAAAGTGGAAATGAATATTTCTATAGACAATTTAAGTCTGTTTATTCACAGGATCTAAATCCTGCAGGTGAAACAAAGGGAACAAAGCTTTAAGTTTTCCTCCTATAGTCCTGAATACATTAGTGCATCCCCCCCAATTATCATCCACTAACTCCTCCACTGTTTACTTGCAGAAAACATACAACCCAGAGCCGTGTGGCGCTGCACCGCTCTCCCCGCTAAGCCTCTCTGCTGATTTTGGGGACAGCGACAGTGAATGAGAGCAAAGAAATCGAAAAGGGAGGCGTGCGAGTTGCTCCGATTCAGGAGCCATAAATATCCTCAGGAGGAGAGGCTGAGGCAGAGCGCATCTGACACGTCCGCCGAGACAAGGAGCTGGGAGCCGGGAAGGTGGGCTGGGGGGGAGTTAATAACTCAGCAGAGCTCCTCTCCCAATCATTAGTGAAGCGCTGTCAGAAGCGATTGAGGACACAGGGGGTGTTTGGGGGAGATGTGGTGGGAGGGAGAGCACAGAGCATCTGGTCTCCCAGTGATTCGGCTCAGCAGCTCTCATCACTTACTCTCCTCTCGCTGCATGCGGCAGCGACGAGTGGACACCAGTTTAACTTGGAGCCGGGACGCGACTCTGTGACAGCACCTGGTGCTTCGTGGTTTATGCGTCTGTTGAAGTGATCCTACAGGTTTGATGCCTAAGACAACGTTCAAAGGCTCAGTTTTATTCTAAGTCTCTCTGGGCACGTGCAGGTTTCTACACGATCGAGGACGCAAACATGAACCGACATCATCATCATCATCATCATCATCAGTACGCAACTAAACTCCAGTTTCCATTTTTCAATTCTGTAAAAGTGCAAACTCACCCTGCTGATGATTCTGCTCCTCCTCTTCCTCCTCCTCCTGCTCGTCTTCCTCCCCCTCCTCCTCATCATCACCGTCGTCCACTTCTTCCTCCTCCTCCTCGTCCATCCCCTCCTCGTCGTCGTCGTCCTCCTCCTCTTCTGCCCGCTCTCTTCCCACCGTTGTATCTGCCCTCTCCACCTCTACCTGCTCCTCTTCCTCTTCCTCCTCTCCCTCAGAGAACTCGTCCTCCACCTCACCGTCTTCTTCTTCGCAGCCCTCTCTTTCCTCTTCCTCGTCGTCCTCCTCCACTACCTCCCCCTGCCCCTTCTCCATGCCCCCCACCTCCATGGCTTCATTCTCATAGCTGGTGTAGGCACGGGTGTCCTCCTCTTCACCAGGGCAGGAGGCGAGGAAGGGCCTTCTCTTAGCAGCCGGCTCCAGCGGCTGTTTTTCTAGAGCCTTCCTCTTCTTGGCCAGCGGGCAGCCGTAGACACTGAGAGTAAACAGAGGACAGGTGCGTGATGAGTGGACGATGAAGTCATCAACCAACTTTACAGCAAAAGGAAAAATGAACCCAGACTCGCGTCTTTTAGAGACCACTTTCTAATCATGTCCATGAATAAACCCACAGCAGCAGCACTCTGTGTGTGTGGCCCATGAAGGGTTAGAATGGGATGAATGGACAACAACATGTGAGGATGCCGATTAGACTCCCCACGAAGCTTTGCGTGTTCAGACGACACTTTCAAAGCTGTGTGTGTTCTGCTACAAGAGAAAGTTTACAGATGTTTTTTAACTCCACGGACCACGAGGGTCATGAGAAGAAACAGCTTTAGGGTCAGAGACTCTCTCTGCTGTGTTCAGACACTGTTTCTGGATTTCCACTTGCTCTCACTGAGGAGGAGAATCAGCCTCTAAAAAAAACCAAAGCTTATTCAACCAGGGCCTCAATTACGCAAATCCCATAATAGTCATTAACTGTTGGGAAAATTCTGCTTTAATTGCTCCAAAACAGCGAGTACAATTATACACGGCTTTAATGTGGATTTCAGGAAATCAATTAGTCCATTTCCATATGAAAGAGTGTATTTTGTGTTTGGAGGGTGAGTGTGGAGAGGTGATGCTTTTGTGTGTTTATCTGACGCTGAGATAATTAAGCTATACTGAAAGCAGGGAAGTGCCACCAACCCTGAAACAAGGTTCAACGTTTTACATCCCAGATTGGCAAAAAAAACAAAACGTCTAGAACGTGACAAAAATATTTTTTTATTTATCTCCGCGATAAATTAGTCTGGTCAGCTAAAGAAATGCTGATGTGTTTCCAGGAAACACTACAGGACCCAGTACTGACCCCTGTGGGACTCCACAGTAAGGTGAAGCTTTCAGAACTTCACCTACACCACCGTAGCTGTACCAATTATGTCACCTAAGCTGTAAGTCCATCATCCATTACCAGAAACAAATCAAAAATATCATTCACAACAACACTGGTGCTCACCAGTTAATCGAACGTGCACGTCTTCAAACCAAGAGTACAAAGAACTGTGAGGCACTGATGCTAAACGCTGCACCACCACGCAGTCCACTGTGCGTGTGTGTGCGTGTGTGTGTGTGTGTGTGTGTGTGCATCACAACACTTTTGCTTCAGAAACAAATGTCTATATTTTTCACATGGACCCTATTTGGATTTTTTCCTGTTCTTCCTAAGAAAATGGTCAAATTTGCTATAATCATGACAAAGCAACACTTTGAGTGTGAAATCCATCTCATTCACCCGATGCAGCACTGCAGCAGCACTGCTCCATGACACCGCACACACTCCTCACCTCCATCTTTTACCTTATAGTCTGTCACGCTGCCAGCTCGCTTGTATGTGTGCGTGACCTCGGCCACCTCGCTCTCTCCTGCCAATTAAAATTCCAGTGGTAATTAAAGCACATCAGAAACGAGGGAATGCTGCAGACAAGGGCGAGAGACTATGCATGGTAATTATGTGGAGGAGCGGGGGGGGGTATCTGTTCTTCTAAAGTGATCTGCTGCAGTGTGATATGATTCATTACGACTGATTTTCTACTGTGTGTTTTATCAGCTGCATTAACGTAGCCGTTTAAAAAAGGTGGAGGTCAGTTTATTTCTGGGTACTACATATTTCAAACATTTTTTCCATTGCATCCACTTGAATCATGGGACGGTATTGTCGCCAGGCTAGCGTGTTACTTCAAGTCCATTTATATCTCTGGGTTCCTAGCGGTGCTTGGTAAACCCAGCGAAGACAAGCTGACTGTGTCACATGATCGTTACTGTAGAAACAGATCAGATCATCCGAGAATTACCGCAGTCACTGAAGGTGGACGACGTGGACCTCTGAGGATAAAAGACACACGGAGGCGCTCCTTTATTGATAGACACCTGACACGGACACGGAGCTATAAGTGGACGCTGCACCCTTACGTCCTACCTCCATGTGGACACCTGGAGCTCATAGTTGATCTGAAGTACATGTGGTGTACTTTAGAGATGATGCCCTCTTTGTTCATGAATGCCAGTGTATGTGAGTGTGGGTTATGGTCTGTCCCTGGAGACCCTTTGGACACCTGCCTCTACGTAGACCGTTTCAATCTGTGTGTGAACATATGTATAGACACCTCATTGTCTTTTTGTGGACACCTGGAAGTGGCTGTATTATTGCTCCTATATACAGTATATTAAGGGAGGTGTCCCTTAATAGGGACACTCGGGAGTGCATTATTTCAACTGTCTCTCTACACGGACCTTTAAGACACTTGGAAGTTCATCATTTTGTCTACACGGACACCTAAAAGAATACATTATTGTCTTTAGGTGGACACCTGTCGAGTGATCGTGTCCAGCCTTAGTGTCCCTCGCCCATCCAACAAAAAGGAGCCACGTTTTAAAGTGTGCCTACAGTCAGTTTAAGCCACGGTCGGGTCAATTTCAACAGTCACTAAACAGAGTCTGAGGATTCAGTCCTGTTTCTACGGTTACCTGCAGTTTCACATACTTTGAACCAGAACTACACGTGAGACCAACGCCTTCTGTGACTGTGTTATAAGACATCATATTAAATTTGTTTCGCCCCATCACTGTCAACTGAAGGATAAATTAAAATGTGATTTACACGAGTTTGATATTTTAATATCATATTTATAAAAAGACCTGTGTGCAGGTGACAGGTGACAGAAATATCAGCTGCAGAGCGATAATTACATATGGATATCTGTGGTTAGGTGGAATCATTGCCCCCCGCAACGCCACATGCCAACACTGTCACCATGACAACGGTTTGGCACCAGGGTTGGGGGGGTTTGAGGGGTGTGTATATACATATATGTATATTTTAAGAGATTGGGTCCTGGCAGTGAGACGGAGGGGGGCGGTGTGGGCGACACAATGTTCACATCCTATACTAGTGGTTGCCATGGGAGACAGGCTGCATCCCTCCTGGTCCTCATACTGCAGCAACTGCACAGTGCTGTCGCCATGGTGACATCCTCCAGAGAGAGAGAGAGTGTGTGTGTGTGTGTGAGAGAGAGGGGGGGGGTAAAGTGAAAGAGAGAAAGAGACAAAGAAAGGTAGAGTAGGAAGAAGGAAACACAGGCAAGAGAGGGAGAAACGGTGACTTTCAACTCCCCATCCCACCCCCAACGCCCCCTCCTCCCTCCCAACTCATTCATTACCATGGACAGCGCTAACTGTGTCTCACGAAGTTATGGATCCCTGCAGGGTGATGTGGTGAAATGCTGTGACTGGTCCCTGAAACCAGAAGGCTGGCTGTGAGGAACAGGATTAGCTAGAAAGACAAAGCTGGAATTTTAGGATTGTCAACAAATTCCATAAAACACACAAGAGCAGACTTTCCAACATGGGATTCAGTCTACACGTACACACACGTGTCTGCTTTGCTTTGAATCCATACCACATACGACCTGCATGCATTACGCGGTAATCATTCTTCAGCGTGGGTTATTTGACTCATGAACATTCACGACTTCCGCTTTGTGGGGTGCATTTTGGAAGCAGCTCCTTTACTGAGCAACGTGACGTACTGAATCCTCTCAGCCACTGCTCCTCCGGCTGTGCTGTGAGTGTACACCAGTTATTCTGCTGCTGCTGCTGCATACGCAGGAGACACGGTGCCGCTCTACGTCAACACATCTGTGATTTCAAACAATTCTGTTGAAGCGCTCTTCACGTGTGGAAAAAAAATCAGTTAGGACTGAAATCATGGCGTCTGGAGGATAACGTGCTCTCACTACGCGACCTTGTGCGGGAGTCACTGTGCGCGTGCAAACAGATTGACTGAAAGAACGGAATCTATTTTACGGTTTATGCAGGTTAACCGGTTGATGTTAGCGCCATTGCGTTGCTAAAGGGCTAGCTTCACCTGCACACTAACAAGCCTAAGAAATCTTTTTAACCACATCATCTGTCCTGACGCCGTTGTTGGACGATGCACTTGTCTCCTCCACCCTACTGCCGTTCTCTATGCTAAGCTAGGCTAAACACATAATGCCCCTGTCTATCGTTGAAGCAACGATGAATCATCCGAAAGGTAAAAATTTATTTCCCAGTCAATATTATTTACCACTTATTCAGACGCAGCTGATTCGCGTTTTATCAGAGAAACTTCTCAATCCGTTCAATCTTATTAGTATTTGGTGGAAAAGGCTGCAAATAAATGATGAGAGAAAAACAGATGCTGTGTTTGTGTAAAATCAGACCTTTGTGTACTCCACACGCTTGTGATCAGCTGATGAGTAGCTGATTAGGTAATTCAGCCGCCTGCCCCCCCCGGAGAGGAATCATCAGACGACCTACTTCTCTCTCCATCTCTCTCTGTCTCTCTTTCCCTCTCTCTCTGTCTGTCTGTCTGTCTCGGCTCTTTCCTTTACTGTCACTTTTCCTAGATCATCAGATTGAAAGGAAAACAGTCTGGCTATGACACTGTCCTCCAGTGTCCACTACCAATAGGGAGATTGTATTTACTGAAGTTTTTAAACCTGCTCAGTCCTGTGTGAACCTAATCATTAGCTGTGCGATCCTCAGTGGTGTTTGTGGTAACTGGAACAGAATCATTTTAATCCAGCCACACTGGAGCATGAGTTGCCTTTTTAACATCAGGACACAGCGACTCAATCAATCAATATCAAATCAATGAATATTGATTTAGGACTTGCTGGTGTGAGAAGGACAGACGACCACACTTCCTCCATCTGGACTTCCTGTCAGAGACTGAATTCATGGTTCCATCTATCACAGCACCTCGTCCAGGTCTTAAAGCTGCAAAGCAGCCCCGGACCATGACACTCCCACCACCGCCACGTCTGACTATTGGTGTGATGTTCTTTTAGGAAATGCTGGGGCAGTATTATGTGGCAGAGATGATCAGGACAATTCATAGCAACTGTGAGACAAGCTTTTGTTTTTTTTTTTGTTCAGCAGCGATTTTAACTGGGGCGCGTGAGGCCAGTGGTTCTCTAGATGTGGTTCCTTTCTGACCTCCTTGATTATTTGTCGTTGTGCTCCTGGAGTGATGTTGGAAAGCCGCTCACTCCTGGGAAGGTTCCCCGCTGTTGCACGTTCTCTCTATTTGCACTTACTCACTGTCGCCTTAAAAAGGTTCTGTAACCTTTTCTAGACCAATGCATGTCAATTCCTTCTGTTCTCGATTTTCTTTACATTGCAGCACGTTTTGTGATCTTTGAGCTTCTATTCTTCTATTTAGATCTATGTTTTTACAGGTCTGGCAGGAATCAGTTCATCCATCATTCAGCATTCACATTGGGTTAAAAGTCCTGAAGGGTTCAAACACCTTTTCCCAGCCCTGTTTGAAGTTCTGGTGGGTTCTGGAGCTTTTATTTTGGAGTGTGACTCGCTGTCTGACTCCCTGCATGCCGACGCTACGTTTTCCCGTCTCTGTGCCCTTCGCAGCACCATCAGTCTGCTCTGCAAGCGATTCGTCATCCTGCCCTTCTCATTATGTTTGTGTTACCTCAGGCATCAAACTACCGCTGTCCTGAGCTGTGCAACCTCTCTATCCCAGCCTCCCACACACACACACACACACACACCAACCTCTAAACTATACCGCCGAGACGCTCCAAAATAACCTCACAACATCTCAGCAAGTGCTTTGATTTCATAATGGATGTTTAAATCTGATTTTTTCTACCTAAATAATGAAAAATACTTTAAATTTTCTCCTCCACAGTCTCATAATCAGGCTTCAGACATTATTTTCCTTGAGTGAAAACCTCAGAGGACCACGTCTGCTTCAGTGCAACTACACCATACGTGTTTGGATCTGTTTCATAGAATCTTTGAAGAAGGTTTTTTTTAATTGGCCCAACGTATTTGCATCAGGAGCAAATGAAACTGCTAAAAAACAACACTTTAGTATCTGATCAAGTCACTTTGAGTAAATGCATATTTCTGCCAACGTGTGTTTCTCGTGTCACATTTACCACCTGCACTTTTACTCCAGAGGAATACGGACTCATCACAGCTGAAATGACTCATACAAAGATTCACCTCTTGCAGTGGCCCCCTGCCTTTCTGGTAATTCACTGTTTCCGAAGGCGACAAAGATCTGAAGCAGCAGCGATCCATCCTGCAGCCTGAGGCGCTGGAGCATGGCGGGACGGACAGCCGTCCGTGCTCCAAGCTCGGCCTGATTGCTTTTCTATCTGTGGTCCTGGAGGTTTGACACCGTGACATTTGTTCATTTGGTTTTGTGGCTGCAGATGGAGATGGTGGAAGCCTACAGCCTCCTACAGGCAGGACTAAAGCCAAACCACTCCCACCCACCCCCTTAAAAGAAAGTTCAATCTGTACAAATGTCTCTTATTTTACGCATCCATACTCTCTTTAACGGCCTCTTTTCATTAAACATATAGTATAACTGAGCCACGGAGCTCGGCTGGGGCTCGTATGAAACTCTGACCGTCCCACTAAGTTAAATAAAAACAGTATCTCTCAGATTTACAGCATAATGAAGATGAATTCCCCTCTTTGTGATCTCCTGATATACTGTAGTTGCTGAAAGGACCAGGCGTTGGCTAAAGGATAGAGCTTTTCCAAAGAGACAGGTTTGTGTGTGTGGAGCCTTCACGCCACAGAGCTGTGACATCAACCAGCAGCTGATGAGGTGCAGGTTTGAGCCTACGACAGTCGGTAAAAACCATCCACCGCGTGTGTTGTGTGTTCGTACCTGCGGTGTCTTGCGTACTTCCCGCTAACGTGACCGCTACCATCACAGCCTGGGGTGGGACAGCTGAGGAAGAGGAAACACACACAGAGTGAGAGCATGCACGGCAGCACAGCATTCAGAGCTACAGCCACCTGGGCTGTACTTCATCGTACCACCGGTCCGATTCGTCGTCACCTCGATGTCAGTTTGCGTCTTCGTCATTGTTGTTCTTTTGTTTTCTTGAAGCTATTTTGAGCGTCTTTCTGTCTGAGATGACGTGAGCACAGTGTGAAGAATCTCGTGCTCTGGAGGACGGAGCATGAAGTACGTTAACCCTAACACGCAGAGGCTGGCTCCACCTACCGCAGCACGCTCAAGTGTTTCTGTCTGGATAGCTTTTGTGTCACGGCTGCAGTCGGCAGCAGAGCTCTCCAGAGCCCTGAGTCACGCCGCTGCAGCTTTCAGGCTGCTCTGGCCCGGAGACACGCAGACCATCGGCCAACGCACACCGCTCGGCTTCAGTGACTTCACGCCCACGACCTCTGACCCTGAAACTGAAGAGCGCTGCCCACCCAACATCACCTAAGCCAACTGATGTACGCACCACGTAACTGAAGGCTAAAATGAGAGGTGCAGAGAGATAGAGGTGAACATCACGAGCACAGGGAGGCAGAGGAGGAGGAGAACGAACGGGTGGAGGAGGAAGAGAAGTTAGCAAGATGATGAAAGTACAGGCGAAGCAGGAGATGAAGATGGGAAACGGGGAAAAAACGAGAAGGGGAGGAAGAGTTGATAAAGACAAAGAAGATATAAGGGGGTGAGGTATGAGGAGGAAGAGCAGAGAGAGGGGAAGAAAAGAGGAGGAAGAGTAGGTGGTTTGCTCAAGGTGAGGAGTCTCATCAGTCACTGTGGGAGCAGACACTGATAGTGTTGACTTATTGATCTCAGCCGTGTGTGTGTGTGTGTGTGTGTGTGTGTGTGTGTGAGGTTCCCACAAAGCAGCAGTGCAGCCTTAAGTCTTTAAATCTAAAAGTACTAAATGTGTTTTTCTCTGAACACCAGAGCACATCCTCTGCATGCGGACCGCGACAATCAAAGCGCTCCTGCTCGCATGGCGCTGCTGTTCAGAAGACACCGTCTGTCCCCTAGTCTTCCTCATGACCCCAGGAGGAGTACGTTTAGAAACCGCATCGCTGTGACTTAATCCTCGCTGCTTAGTCACATTAGCTTAGAAATATCAGATGAAAGTATTCACGCTCTACGCCTGGCCCTGGGCGCGCGGCAGCTCTAACTCCAGGGTGAAGTGTGCCGGGGTGTTCGACTCCTCTGTTCGGGGCTCGCGCAGCGGAGACGGGACATGTTGTTTACAGTAAAGCGCTGACCTGGAACAAATCGGGTTCAACCTTAATCTGCTGCACATTCCAATATTTGTCAGTTTTACTAAATGAGATTAAGTGAAGCAGAAACCTTCACACACACACACACACACACACACACAGGTAGCAGTCACATTACTGTCAGCAGCTTTCGCTAAATGTAGTAAGTCATCAAATGCAAGAAATCATTTGATTGACAATGTAATGAGCAGCTGAGTAACGTAATAACACGACCCACTGTTGACCCACGGCTGTGTGTTACAGCACCAGGCGTTTCTCTCTGGATTACAGAATCCATTGACTGAGTTTGCCTTCGGGTTCAGCTCAGTAACACACGGCGTCCTCATGTGCGGGTGCGGTCTGTCTATGTGTGCATGTATAATGAACAGTTTAATGTTCACCCACCTGAATAACTCCTGCGTTACTGCTTCCACGGCGGCTGCGGAACAAGAAGCTTCTCGTGAATTCAACAGAATAAAAAGAATCCGAATGTCTTAATGCAGGCTGTGAAAAGTAAATAAAGGAGGCGAGGTTCTTACTTCTGACTCCTTTGGATCGTGTTCGGTGGCGTTTTTCAACTGCATTCACCTCCATCTGGGAAGAGAAGAATTAAAACCCCCGTCTGTTGATTAACGCTCCACAACAAACTACAACTACACCCAACAACAAGCAGACAGGTACTGAGCAGCCGGTGTGAACAGTGGTTCAGCCCTGAATGTTTTTAATCCACTTTTATCTGAGCTCTGATACTTAGCAACCACATCGTCTGAGAACTTAGCAGCACCCTAGCAACTGTCTTACTCCTGGAAGTATTTCTTATTTAGACCTGACTCTTCTCCGCTGCCTTCCACGGAACAACAGCGTGTTTATTAGTTTAATCTCTGTTCAGATTGTTTTTGTCTGAACTAATGCTTCATCACGAACACATCTGAACCAGTGGCGTTTGCAGGGGCGGGGCCACAGGGCCATTGGCCCCAACTGAGATGTGATTGGCCCCCTGAGGAGCCCCTCCCCTGTCACCAATCGGTCCTTTTCTACACGAGCAATTATATGGATACAATTCCAGGTACATCCACTAGTGGTGCTGATGAGGCGAACATGAAAGTCAAGCGTCAATAAATCTTACAGAGGAAGAAGATTAACAATAAACTGTGAGTATTTTGTCTACTACATGTAAAACAGCTAAGGAGAGTTTAAGCCTTTCTGTGTTGCTGGACCTCTCTATGAATATTGTCGCCCCTCGATGGCAGATAAATCCTGGATCCGCCACCGACAAGAGCACAGTCACATCATCGTAGGATTTTTTTTTATTGATTGCAATAAAACCGTCTGTGAGAGGTGACGCTACCTGGTCGGAGCTCAGTGTGGCAGCACCTCGGTCTGTTGGTGGTCTTGTTGGCGGCGAGTCTTTTTACCCCACAGAATTTCAGAAGCCTTCTTCCAGAGTCATGATCTGCAAAACAAACAGCAAACCTCTGAGTTCTGCTGGAGCCCAAACCTGTCGGCGGCTCTTTGGGCACTGAACCCCGGCCCGCTCCCTCCACGCGGACACCATCGCCTCTCTGAATCACAGCGTTCTGACATTCTAATGACATTTAAACCCTTGAGTGACTCCTGCTGAACATTTATACTGATATTTACAAATGTGACATTTCCTTCACTCAGTCAATTAGGTGTTACCCCGGAGAGGTTTGGCAGACTCGCTGCTAAACACACTTCAGTAACCTGCAACTTAACCTGTATATGACACATAATAGGACCAGCAGCACAGAGAAGAGAAGCATTTATCATAGCGCTAGAAGGGTTCGTTTCTCTGTACCACACCAGATGTGAAGTGCAGACCGGAAACTCTGCACCAGGGTTTTATTTGGAATGAAACAGAAAGTAAGAGTGGCACAAACTCACTACTACGGTAAAACATCTCAAGACCTGCGGAGCGAATCCGACTTTAGGGATTTTAAAGGAGCAGACAGCTGCTCCCCATTACAACATAAACTATCTGCAGGTTTCAGTTTAGTATCACGTATCACAGCGACACTAGAACCACATGCACGGCGGTTCAACTGTCCCTGACGTGTTGGTAAAGCAACTCAAACACATTCTGCATCACTCTAAAACCCATTTGCCAACACAGAGCCACCGACCGATTCCCCTGTCAGCTCTGAATAAACTGTGACGTGGAGTTTGGAGCCAACTCTTTCCTGCAACTCATTTTTCTGCACAGTAACAGCTGCTGGGGTTCCGGGTCGCGGGTACCGGAGTATGTCCGGTATTCAAAAGTCACATTAAACGGTTTCTCTGAGGGTCAAAGCAAAACCTGCTGCTGAATAATCCGGGAGATACTTGTGTTTTCATAGTGCGAACTCACTGTGGTTTCAATGATCTGATCATCTACAAACCTCTGGTTTGTTCCCAGTAACAGCAGCAGGATATTTCACACAAAGAGTGGATTAAATAGCAGCTGACCGACAGGACGCCGCTCCTGAGGTTCCCCTGTTACTTTTAGGGTTAACAGAACTGCTGGCGCCGCCCCTCTGGGGCGCTCTGGAAGCAGCAGTGGGACAGAAGGAAGACAGTGATGAAGACGCGGACGCGGCCTCTCCCCTCAGCTGCACTGCAGCTCGAGCTGGAGGTTTGCAGCATTAATATAAATGTAAATTGTGGACTCCCAGCCATTATATTCCCACAGAACACCGAGGCCGGGTGCATGTGAGGACGCCACTCCACTGAGCGTGCTCCAACGCGCCCCACATCAAACACAGCCTCCCCTCCCTCCGCTGTGAAATCTTCATCCTCCCTGGAAAGTATACGAGTGAGTGGGCTGCAGCGTGTGCATATGTGTGTGTGTGTGTGTGTGAGGACGATGTACTGAGCTCATCACTGACACTAAGTGTGTGTTTGTGCGTGCGTGTCGTCACGAATGTGTGTTTAGGCCGTGTCTCTGGTGTTTCCATCCTTGTGAGGACTTTTTTTAAAAAATAAAACCTTTATGCAGAGTCAACCCTTTGACTTTTGGATTTTTGGACACGCTGTACTGTTTTACTTTACATTTCTGGTGAGCTAAGATCATTTCACAGACGGCATGATGTCAGAGAGGGTCCTGCAGCTTAAACATCTACATACTGTGAGCTCCCTGTCCCAGGATGACCTTTCTCTGTCGTGTGTTTCATACAGTGGTGTAACTCTTCAGTCAAACGATCTAAACAACAACAAAGCGAAATTTCAGAAGAGGAGCTTCCTGTTGTTTAGTATTCAGCCCGACACTCTGCCTGTCTGCTACGATATGATGCAGAGCTCCTCTATGTGGAGACACACACACACACACACATGGATATAGACACAGATATGCAGATGAAGACAACCGCAGAGTTTTAGCCTCTAATTCTACAGAGAACCAGAAACATATATATTTTCTAACTGTCGGATTTTTATTCCTTTGTCTGTGATCAATCGTTTCCTGTGAGATGTGTGTGTGAGTGATGATGCTCAGCAGAACATCCACATGGAACCAGACCCTGTGTCCAGGGGAATAAACATGGAGGAAAGGAACACGAGAAGTTAAATTCTCCTCTATGTGGACGTGACATTAATGAGCAGGTGGATGAAGTTAGAGAAAGTTTCTCTCTGCAGACTGTTTGTCTCTAAGTCCAACTTACTTTTAAAAAAGTAGTCTTCCTGAACAAGACGCACACAGATCCACACAGCCGCAGACAAATGTTTGTGAGCCCAGATAAACACACAGCAGCCAGGTGAGGTGCATGTTTGCAGCAGAGTAAGAGACAGCCGCTCGGTGTTTTATTACAGCAGAGAACTTTTATCAAGCCCAACAAACAGAAACACCTGGTCTGCATGTGTGTGTGTGTGTGTGATGCTGCGGCGCACAAACCAAACAACATAACCAAACAGAGGGGGGAGAGGGGGGAGAGGTGCAGCGCTGCCGCAGCGCCGTCGTTACCGAGCATCAGGCCACAATGTGTGTTGTTCTGGACGATTCCTTCCTCTGGAGACGCCGGCTGGTGGCTACTCAACAGTTCAGACGGAAACACAGAAAGACTCTGTGCAGGCGTTCATCGTCTCCAGAGAACGAACCCTAATTACTGTGGCGAGCTCCTGATTTATCATGTAGCTCACACGTTTGGGAACAAGCCTAAAAACACACCGTGGGTCGACCTGTGCACTGAAGCGGACGCCAACAGTAGAGTCTCGTCTCCAACACGCGGCTGACAGCAGCAAAGTGGAGCGTTGAACAGGACTGTGGTAACAGACGTTGCATTGAAAGCAGCAGCTAAGCCTGGTGTGAAGGCACGTATGTGAGACCCAGTCCTGGTCTCCATGGAGACTGGACTGATCAAGTGATTAGCTGCATCAATTAACCTCTGGCCAATCACAGAGAGAGCCCCGAACAGCAGCAGCTGACTGTGATCCACAGATACAAACGGCGTTCAGGCACGTGAGCGGCGTTTACCGGCGGGAGTCAGCGGCAGCGTGCTGACTGACAGTGGAAGCACAGACACGGCCGTTAGCACGTTGACTGTGATGCTCTGTGAATGTGGGAGCATGAGGGAGCAGAGGCTCAGCTCGTAACACTGAGCTGTTGTTACATGTGTGATGCGTGTCCCCGCAGGTGTGTTGGGATTCCAGGCTCTTATAGTCAAATAGTTATTCATCAAACATATTTCATCTGTCTACAGCTCATAGTCAGACTCTAACACGTCTGATGAACCGGAACGAGTAGGCAGGGGCCAAAGCTTAGTTATAAATCAGCCAGCGTCTTGAGATTTTTAGAAACACTGAAGAAGAAAATCTAATTGTTTGATTTGTTTCAATTTAATGGATCCAGCTCTCCCATGATGCTGCACTTACTCAAAAAGGGTTTATTTAAATAACAGACGTGCGTTCATGTTTATTCTCAACAAGCTGAGGACGTGGCCTCTCGCCCTCCCATCATTCACCTCTGTCAGCGCGGGGCAGTAGGGCGGAGGGGTGGTGTGATTGGCAGGCCGTAGCGGATGTGGTCACTGTGTAAAGCTTTAATCTTCTGTAACAAGCAGACGAGGCAGGTCGTCGGTAGCAGCGGAGCCACGATCGTTATTCCTGCTTCAATGAGAGCGTGTAACGTGTGTTAGAACGGGGAACGGAACTGCGATAAATCCTCCTCCGTGGCGGCGCCAACGCTGGAACCGTCTCACAGACACCTGTGATCGCGTTGGGGGACGTTTGTGCTGCTGACTGCATCCTCCACTGAGGTGTTCAGTCTCCGTGATAAAAACAAAATAGACCAGTCAGTACGACGTGATGCAACGCGCGCTGCATTCAGGGACAGTAAGGAAGTGTTGGTCATCATAAACTACTGAGCAGCAGGTTAACTTGAAATACTGCATCATACAAATTTCACTTTCACTATTTAAATGAACCAAAGCAGAACTGCTGCTTTTATCCAAGTAACTTAATGAAGTGATTTAGGAATAAAGCAGAACGGCACAGAAGGTGCCACGAGGGGAAACGTAGTGTGAGGCCAAGAGGAAAGGTCAAAGGTCACAGCAACCAGAGAAAATGAAAACACTTCCAGCTGTTGGTCCATCATCCACATGAGAAACTTCACACACAGACGCTGCATGAAGGACATGGAGGTGAATGCGGCGAGCGTGAGTCCTCAACTAGCAAGTGCGCGTGGTTTCTCTGCTATGAGTCACTGAGCCTCCAGAATAGACTGAGGATGACGCTTTGTGCCGAGTGTGTGTGTGTGTGTTGCTGGTCTCCATTGATCAGAAATAGACGACCAGATCGTGTCGTGTCTCAGAGTTGAGCTGAGTCTCCATCGTGGACAGAAACTGTCTTCAAAAACCGATTCAGACACGCGCAAGTGGTTTTGTGTCTCACGTCTCGCCTTAATGCGTCGTTGTTACTCTTCCATTGAGACGAGCTTAAGGAAACGTTAAACTGTTAAAGACGGCTTCAGGAAAGAGAAGGTCATGTGATCCGCTGTAAAAAACCCACCCGCTCAGTGTTGCTGTGAGAAACCTTCAGTCACTGAGACGCAGCAGCTCAGCCGATGGCGGGAAGCTTCTCCGGGGCTCCTCCAGGTGTATGAGGAGAATTTATCTGCTGTGACCGGTCAATTGTAAGCTGAACCTGTATTTAATATCCTCCGTGACACACAGGTGGTGTTGGGCCACAGAGACGGGAAGGTTTATTTTGTCCCGCAGTTATGAATGATCACCAGCTCAGGTCCGTCTCTGCAGAGAGCAGACAGGAAATAAAGGAGTTTTTCTTTCATTACTTTTCAGCTGAGTTCACCTCATGTCTTTGTTTACACAGCAAAACAGCCAAGAGACAGTCCACTGTGATTCATGCAGAGCCGTAAAACTAGGTCTAACAGAACCAGATAATACACCGTCCCCATTCCACCTGTTCTCCAGCTGAGCTGAAAAGACGACTGTTTGCTGCACAAGGACCATCTACACCTAGGATTCCCAATATTTAGTGGCCAGTTTTCCACAGTCCAGGAACCACTGACTCATTTATTACAGGCAGAAGGTGGACAAGTACAGAAAGCGGGAAAACAGGTATGAGAAAGTGGACGTGTGTGTCCAATCTTAAAAGTTTAGATTAGATTACATTAGATTAAGCAAAAAGTCAAATCAACTAATTAAGAATTAATTTAAATGTATTTTTTTAACTAAAATAATCTGTAAAGATGTAAATTGTATTTACATCACATGTTTTCATAGTGTGTGCGGGCTGAAGGTTCTAACCCCGCCCGTCCTGAAGCTGCTTATTAGCCGTGGATCGGCTTCCACTGCACTGAGCACGTTTTAATGTGAGCTCAGCTTTTTCGACACCTAACACGACTGGCGTGAAGCTGTTGCTGAGCACATTCAATGCTGCCCCATCGTTATACAACGCGATCGCATCCAGACGCCCAGTGTCTGACCACGTGTCCAACCAACGCTCCAAATCAGCGTCTAGAACCCTAAACCTAGGTTTCACGCGCCCGCGTGTATCCTGGTGCTTTGAGGTGGCATCGCCACACAAACCTTCAAACTAACAGGTGCTATGACGAAGAAAGAGCCATAAAGAAACAACTATTCTCTTCATTAACGACTTCTCGGAGCACGTTGGCACAAATGTTTCCTTCAGGTTGAATATAGTGGCGTCTTGTTGTGAACCTTCTCTTTGCCAGGACCGTGGCAGAAGAAAACGTCATCATGGGGCTCCTTAAACGTGGGTTCCAACGCCAACAAACTGCAGCGACATTTCCTTTTTTTTGGAATGAGGTTCTGTGCTCAGCATGTGGCTGCATCCTACGTGAGGTCGGGTTTAGTTGTTTGATTTAAGGTGAAGCTCAAGTTGTTCTGTATCAAGTGAGACCACAAGATCTTCCTGAACCAACAACCACCAAGAATGAACATCATACAGAGTCCTGAATCTAATCCCGTTCTCCTGTCTTCAGCATCTTTATTATAACTGAATATTTAGTAAGTGAGGGATTCTTAGGAGCAAAGGCGTCAGTCCAGAAGCTCGGCGCTGAGGAGTAGTTTGAGGTTAAAGTTTGAGGCTGAGCAGTCCACAGAGCACGTAGCGCGTTTCACTCCACTACACGCTTCTCACAACTGTAGTTACTTCACATTATTCAAATCATTATTACAAAACAGTCTAAATTACAGGTTCTAATACGATTTTTCAATCTCCGGGGGGGAAATTCACAAACTAATCAGCAGTACACAGAGTAATTAGAAAAAGCTCCAGCTTCAACAGCTGCAGAGTTAAAAAGATGAACACATGAATGCATCAATAATGCTTTAACTAATAATCCCTCATTACTATTAGAACAGAGTTTTTCTAGTGGATGGAAAAGCTGTACCTGCACAAAGCATTTTCATTAATCAGAGAATGATCTGCCTCTGTTAACCCACATGACACCTACAGACTCTGTGACTTTACAGGAGCTTTCGGTTTTAAAAGGAATGACACTGAAGCGCTGACAGAGAAGCTGCGTGGTTAGAATAAATATCCCAGTGAATACAGAGGCAGTGAAGAGGTGCCTTAAGGTCGCTGCAGATGCACAGACACACTACGCGTTAGAGCCCAGGAACACTGACACCCTATAGAAAAATTAAATATAATACACAGCATGGATTAGCATAAGCTCCAGAGGTCTAAACGCTCAGTATGCGCAACAATAAAGGCTTCACGGCACCCTGTAGGAACATAACGGGAATATTACACAGCACTGGGCATCACAAGGAATATTCCAGTTATTATACGTGACTGTCATAATGACACAGGAGCAAAAACATAATCAAAAGGTGGCGTAAGGTCACGACTGCTCGCTGTGGGAATATGATGCACTGCAAACTAAATATAATAACAAGACATGAGACAACAAAGGCACGTCAGGGCAAATGCATCAGCACCACAGAAACGCTGCATAGTGACATGATGGAAATGTTAAAATATGACACGGAGAAGTAGGAAACTCAGCGGGGGCCTGGCAGACGCGCTCAAGGAGTGTTACGGGAGGAGAGACGCGCACCGAGCGGCGCCGGAGCGTTGTCAGAGCCCCCGATTCTTTTAGGACTGTAATAAAAGACTGTCACCAACAACAGGAGCATGACTGTCACGCTGGAGGAGCATCAGAGCCCGGACACGGCGGGGAACGGAGCGGCGCAGGCGCGTAAAGAGGCGCAGAAAGTGCGTCAAAACCGCCACAGACTGTTAGAGAAGAAAGAAAAGAAACATACTGGAATGGCGAAGATGGAGACTCCTCTGTCTCAGTCTCTCCTCTTCCTCCTCTCCTCTTCCTCTGTGGTCGGAAATCTGCAGCCTCCTTCGCTCGCTCTCTCTCTCTCGGTCTCTGTCAAGGTCTCTCGGCCAGGCTCCCTCTCTCTCTTTTGTCACTGTGGTATCTGGCCATGCCTTCACTGGCGGAGAGCGGGATAGAGGAGGTGGAGGGAGGGAGGGAGGCAGACAGGCAGGAGGGAGGAGAGGATGATGATGATGATGATGAAGGCGGTGGAGGGAGAATCAGACACTGCAGCAGCAGCAGCAGCAGAGAAAAGAAGAAGAAGAAGAGGAAGACGGCGGGTCTCCTCTTTTTTCCTTCCTCCTCGGTTTTTTTCTCTTTATCTCTCGGGGACGCGCGCGCAGACCTCAGCGGCAGCGCGCTCGCTTCGATGGAGAGGCAGTCGAGGGCGCGCATACGCAGGCTTCATAAATGGCAATGCATTCCCCACCTCTCTCTATCACTCCCCCCTCTCTCTCTCTCCCTGTTTCTGTTGTGTGCGTGTGTCTGTCTCGCGCGCGCGCGCGCACAGCCAGAGCTGCGTCAGTGTGTAATTCCCTTTGTTCAGCTCTGGGTGAGCAGAACATCTCTAACTTTAGTTTTTAACTAGTCCATCTCCATGATCCTTACTAATAATCCTGCTGTGCACTTAATGAGCTGCAGCGTGTTCAGTGGGAGGGACTAGGCTGCAGGTGAGGGGAAAAATGGGATGCGGCCCGAGTTGGACAGTTGTTGTGCTGCAGCAGTGAGTTCAGCTCTAACCTGGAGGCTTCTGACTGGCTCCTGGGGCTTTTTAATCCATATGTGTGAACATTCCCCACAACTGTGCTAATTGTTCATTTACACCTGTTATCAGCAGTGTCTCGTGTCCTCTCCGTCTGTCCGACAGAGACGACATGAGACACTTTCACTGCTGGTTTCCTAGCTGCGTGCAAATGATTGAGTTCATCAGCTGTTACCATGATATGAGAAGCTCTATGACAGTGGCACAAACAGAAAATGATTATGAAGTGTGTGTGTGTGGAACCTGAAAGCATTACACACCGTCAGGACAGTAACAGGGAACAGGGATGTCCAGGAGCTCCACACGACAACAACCTGCTGCTGCTCCAGGTTTTTGTTCTGATCTCTGTTAGCTGCTGTCCTTCTCTCTCCTCTGTCCACTAACCGGTCGAGGCAGATGGACGCCCACCCTGAGCCTGGTTCTGATGGAGGTTTACTCGTCATATGTATGTTTCTTCGTTTTTCAACTTCCTGTCTCAATATTATTTATTTTTTCATATTTATTTTACTCTTTCGCCATCATCTCCTCAGTTTTTCCATCTTTCATCTTCATCATACTTTCACTTCCTCCTTAACTCATTCATCTTTTTATTCCTGTGTCCTCGCCTCCATCCTGCCTCGCTCCCTTTCCTTTTTTTAAGCCCTTTCCCACCTCGGTGAAGCCCCTTCTCTGCTCACTTCGCTCCCACCCCACCCAGTCATCCCCTCATTTCTCTGCACTTCACATCTCTGTCTCTCCTCTTCCTCTCTCTGCTCTGACAGCACACCAGTGTGAACTAAGGACACGGAGACAGAGACAGAGAGAGAGTGTAGAGCTGACCTAGTTAGACTCTCCCTTCAGTAAAGTACTGAGCCTGATAGACTCTGTCTCTCTCTGTCTCTCTTGTCTGTCCAGTTCTGTGTCTGGAAACTCAATAATTCATCTCAGCTCACAAACATCCAGAGGTGAAGATGTTGATCTGACAAAATGTAAACTAAAAAATTCTGCTGCATTAAATCTGCATTGTTGTGTATGTCACAGCAGGAAACCAACGAAGACGAGACAGAACAGTTCTGAGCAGGGTGGAGGTTCTGTTTCAGCCACGCGGCCCTGAACCCTTCAAACCAATGACGGTTACAGCAGGTTCAATCATAAGGAAGCAAAGCTGCGAGGAGAAAGGAGCCGAGGATAAACGAGACCTCCTGCCCTCAGCTGGTGCCCGGTGTGAACCTCCACGTCCCCCATCAGACCACAGTGGTCAGCGGCGACTCCCCCGTCTCACCCTGCAGGAGGGTGACTCCGTGTTCCTGTCCCGCGTGGCCCTCACTGGCAGCTGCACTCTGACAATAAGAGCAGACATACGGTCTGATGTGATAGATTACAGAAGCCTGAGCGGCGTTCAAGCCTCTGCAGGTCTGAAACAAACACACACACACACACACACAGATCTGTCATCCTCACACCGATCTAAGCTGCTTAATCAGATTTCTGCCGTTGCTACCTGTCTGGATCTGAACCAACAGACACACGCTGTCGACTTCTCTGGATGAATTCAGAGACGCCCCCCCCCCCCCCCTCTCTCTATGGGTCTGCAGTGTGTAGGTGTGCAGCAGTGTGTAATAGGTTTTCAGTGCAGCTCTGCAGCCTGAAGCCTCCACAGGCTCAGTGGGAGAAAGTCAATTACAGCAGGGCTGAGCCTGGCCTGCAGGGGGGCGTATGGGAGGGAGATAAGAACGTAAAGATGGCTGCCGCTGAGTGCTCCCCGGCTACATGCATGGGCGGCGAGCGCTGCACTTTGCCCTCCTGCGTCTTTCCAGATGCCGAAGCAGAGATCTGCAGCAGAGAGAACAGAACACGAGGTGACTGCTAATCGGTAGCATCGTCTACTTCATCCCAAAGTTTGCTCTATCGATTCCACAGAAATCAGAAATGTTACACAATGCAAAGTTTTTTATGCTTACGGATAATTCAACTTTTATTTTGAGACATTTGACCACACCAGCTGATGGTGAGTAAGTTATAATATCTGTGTGAGTAGGAGAGAGGAGCGACAGAAAGCTGTAATCAGGCTGCAGATTATGGCGCTCCCAACGCTTGAAATTCACTTTTCCTTCCTGTAACCTTTGCTGCCAAGCAAGCGGCACGTGAGGCGAACAGGTAGAAGGGAGACGAGCAAACAGGTGGGAGGTCCAAAAACACAAGGAGAGACGGTTCAGGAGCTCGTGTCCAGCATTGTTTCATGCAGACGCATGCGGAAGTGTTTTAACTCGTGGGTTGCTCGTAACCAGGCGTCTTCGCCAGCACTGGACGGCTTAGTTAGCTCAGTCAGCTCTAGCACCAGGGACGCCCAGGTGTGCAACCAGGTCGGTTAAAGTATCTTTGATTTTTCTTTCACTTGATCGTCCCCGAGTGACTTTATTCACGTTTTAAAAATGTTAAATGTTGTCAAATCTTTCCCACAGGAATCTTCGCATCTTTAAATCTATCAGTCTTTAAAAAGGTTTGGGCACCTCTGCTCTTTGCATATTTATGTTTATTGTGTAATAAACTAAATTGTTGAATCTCATAACACAAAAAAAGACTTTAATCATTGCTCAGTTCTGAGAACATACGAAGATGCATTGCAGCAAATAAAGTAAGGAGGCCTGGGGTCTCGCCTCTCCTTCACCAGCCTGTCCACAGCTGTGACAGAGCAGAAGCCTGAGCGATGAGCTGAGACTCCCGCTGAAGCTCGGTGGCGACGCTGGCTGAGCTCCTCTCACATCGTCACCTGCAGCATTGTTATCCCAACATCCCAAATGTAATGTAACAGTCTGAGTTTCAGCTGGACGCTGAGGTTAAGGGTGGTTTCATGGCCCTCACAGGGACGGAAGCGCAACCCCGTGCACGTGTCCCTGGGAGCCTGAAGCTGCGGGCTGCACAGGATTAACAGTCTTGCATTTCAAACAGTGAACGAGGGAGAGAGGAGTCAGACTGACAGACGGATGCTCGCTTTCTCCCTCTCACTCTCTGCAGAAGCTAATAAGCTGCACTGGTTTCCGTCCTGCAGGGAGCTGATCACAGCATTATACCTCAGATACCCCCCCCCCCCACACACACACACACACACACACACACGCATAAACCCCCAACATGCTTGACCTGAATATCAGGCAGCGCACGGACGTTTGGATGGTTCATTACTGCTGATTATCTGAAGTCTGATGAGGTTTTTTCCTCCTATAGTTTCACACAAACATCGTGCCGTGTCAGGATTCATCCGCTGCTGAAAGTAGTTCCCAGCTAGATGCCTATCTCTGTGACGCCCCAGGTCGGGCTGTCAACAGGGAATCAGCCGCCGGGAATTCTGCAGGAACCGGATCGTAACGTTTTATTAGAACCTGAAACAGAGGACATGTGCTCGGACCCGTGTGTCCTGCCTCCTAAAAACTGAAGTGCAGCTGGATTACATAAGACGAAGACGGGAACGGGGAGGAAGAGGAGGGGGTGAAGAACAGTAAAACGGATCAACAGCTGACTCCTGGTCTTCACCGCGGATCAAACGTGAGACGATCCTCCTTCCTGTGTGAGGCTGGGAACGACTGTGTCTCCGTCTCCCTGCTTTACATTCTGCTCCTGACTCTCACTGACTGGGACCAGGATGGATGCATAGAAGAGTCTCCCCCCTCGTTTCCTCTCTCCTCCTCCTCGTTTCCTCCCCTCATTAGCGCCTCTAGTTGTTTTTTTTTTGCCATTTTAATTTTTCCTCCTTCTCTCTTTTATCTTCCTTGGTTCCTTTCCTCTCTCTCTCTCTCTACTTTCGCCTGTTATTGTCTCTCTCTCTTTTCCTGACTCCTCGTTTCCTCCCCTCATTAACTCCTCTCTTCTCCATCTCTCCCTGTATTTCTTTGTCCTTTCCACTCTCTTCATCTTTTTCCCCCCGTTCCATCTCTCCTCTTCTCGTCTCCTCTCGTTACCTCCTTTCCTCCTTTCTACCCTCTCCTCTTGCTCTCTCCTGTCCTCCTTGCGTCTCCTCTCCTCTTGTCTTCCTCTCACGTTCCTCTTCATTGTTTCCTCATCTTCTCTCCTTTCTTCCTCCAAACAGAAACTTTCACCTGCGGTTTCTCAGCGTCTGCGCCTCCGGCACTCTGCTCCCCTCCCAGCACCTCCTCCCTGTCACACACACACACACACACACACAGAGATCCATATTTGAATTCCGTTATTTAACGTTATTGAGAGCTGTCATGTTGCAGTGGGATGTACGTTCCGTGTTCGTATGTGTAAATTATTCATCACCCCTTGAAATGCAAATGACAGCCAAGGCGAGGGAGCCGCCACGCTATGTAGGTCACTTCCTATCTCGCAAGGCCGCAGCACTGGAGGAAAGAGAGCGAGGGATTGAAGCAAAGAGACCGGCTGATGAAGAGGAGGTAACGTGAAGATTAACTGTTTTCTCTGAGGGACGCGCGTCTCAGTGAACGTGCAGCGGTGACTTCTACCATAAAACACGTAAGAAATCACGCTTCAGGTCTGAATGAGTCTCACTCACTCACTCAGCTGGTTAGAATGATTTCAGTTAAGAAAATCTCACAGGAATCAAGTAAAGCGTGTGAAACAGTCAGCAGGATGCAGCAGAAATCCTCCATCTAATTGCTCTAACCCCAGTCCGATAACTTCCTGCAGGGTTTAACACCATCCATCTGCAGGCGTGTGCAGCATTTACTCCCAAACCAGAACCGTAAGCTGAACGTCTGACAGCTAAGAGCGACAGGTTGTGCGTGACGTGCAGCTCCGCTGTGGAGTTTCCTCTTCTGAAGCTCATCCAAGCAGCTTCCCATGAATCCAGCACATCTGAGTCTGCGGCACACGGGGCCGAGTAGCTGTGGAGAGAGGAGAGAGGAGAGAGGAGAGAGGAGAGAGGAGAGATCGTGCTCGCGTGACTCTTCTCATGGGACAGTTACACAATGATACATCATTCCTTGTTGTTGTCTTTCAATGGGAAAGAGCATCGGAAATTATTTCATTAACATCTCAGAATAAAACTGATCCCTGTGTCGCTCCCGGAAGAACCAGAGCTTTCATTCATTCCCGCGGCGGGTGGGTGGACGTCTGTTGTCTCCGTGGAAACAGGCAGCCATATTGGATTCCCACTGGGAAGCTGAAGGCACGAACGAAGCAGCCAATCAATCAATCTCTGGTTCCCTGGTGGTGACGGGGCTCCTGATCTGAGCTTCGCTCGCTTCAGTGGCGGCTTTAAAGGTGCCTGACCAGCACCAAACCGCAGACACACACACAGAGCAGGCAACATCAAAGCTACGTCTGCGTGTGTTGGAGTTCTCCGTCCACGAGGGGCCTGAAGATCAATTAATGCAGCTTTCATTCTTGTTTCTGCAGAAGGCGAGGCCTAAGGATGCGAGTCGCCTCTTTCTGTTCCACATGAGAAGCCGCGGTCAAATTAGCAAAAATAAAGTGAAAATGCGTGAATGTTTTCGGTCTCCAGATGATGACTCTTAATGATTTTGGCCTGACCTTTCCTCCAGCACCAGCATCACTGCAAAGTCAAGAAAGCTCACAGTGGCAGATTAGCATACGAGAGCCCCCGGAGGATGACCCCTGACCTTCCTCTCCGGTCACCGCCAGGACCAACTTCACATTTTCACCTTCTCTAACAGCCGTATTCTGGGAGCTTAGCGCGTCTCTCTGCAGGGGTTCGGCTTTTTTTCTGATGGGCTGATTTTTGCATAAAGAATGAGGAGAAATGTTGGAGCTGAATTAAGAAACACGAAGCTGTAGAGCGAGCAGCTGAGGCTGCAGGAGGTTGATTAACATTTAATTCAGCGGAGAGACAGACAGACAGAGACGGGCGCCGTCCATGTTGCTGAAGGAATTCACACACGCTTCTTTCTCTCTCTTTACTGCTGCTCGATGAATCGACACAGCTCAATATGGATCAATAAGAGAACACTATCACATATATAATCAGGCTGAAAACAGATACGTGGGCAGGAAAACCTCCAGCATTTCACCCAGGGTTTTGCCTGTCAGGCGTACATGTTGCTGTACAGAGCTGTGTGATTAAACCTAATTACCTACCGCTCCATATCGAGGTGCATGAGAAATAAAGGGTTAAAGAGGCTTTAGAGCCGGAGCCCAAGAACCAAAAGTACAACTACCATCGCTCGGCTCAGGTACGAGTGAAGACACGATAAGACAGTAACTATCCGCCGTTGCACGGTTAGTTCCACGCGGTGTTGTGGGCTGAAATCTGAGGCGTTAACTCAGGACTCGAGCAGTAAAACACACATTAATTTAGTGAAACTAAATGACAAACGCTGCAGAAATGCAGACACAACAGCAGTGAGACGCAATAAACACTTGGTGAACCACAGCCCGGAAGCTGGTTCTGCTGTCTGAGGTCCATCTCACTAGATGCTGCTGGTATCAGTCTGACCTGAAGCAGGACAAAAGTATCAGCACAAGGTGATATCACTAAAAATGAACAGCTACAAATCATACTGGAGGTATTTTCTATTTCTTCATGTCCTTCTCGCCCACATCCGGACGATAACGCCGTCTATCACGGAGAACTGAATGAGGGAGGAAGCCGAGGTTCCCCCGAGGCTACCGATGTGAGACGTTGATTCTGAGTGAGGAAATGAGCCGCAAACAACCTAATGTATGGAGATGAATGCAGAAGCTCACTGGCCTGTGGCGGCACCCTGAGGGCCTCACTGTGCCTCCCTGTAATCAACAAGACAACTGGAGCAGAGGAAGACCACATTTCCCATCATGCCTCTTCCTCGTCCATGTACAGGAGCTTTGGCTCTGCCTGACGAGCTGGTGAGGATTTATCGAGGGGAAAACACTCGTAAGCAGCTGAGGCAGGACGTGTGATTGGGATTCAAGAGGCCTTCCTCTCTGGGTCTCAGTCTGCTGCAGACCTGAGCAGCATTTTAAAAGCCGGCAGCAGCGCACCGTCCCACTTCTACCACATGCGGTGCTCACAGCAGAGCTGCAGCGTAACAGCTACTCGGGCTGTGCACAGAACCACGGCGCCGTTTCCTCCACCAGGCTGCACTTTCTCCATGAGCACGATGCTCCATGCGAACAGCAGGACTCGTGCAGGACTGGAGAGATTCGCCTGCATGTTAACGAGCTGAGCTGAGGAGAACTGGTGACTTCCTGAAGTCGACTCAGACGTATCAGGGTCCGAAGTTACAGCAGAGTCGGACCAGGACCAGACTCACCGTCCTCATGGACATCAGGGCCGCTGTGTCTCAGCCTCGTCCCCTGAGCGCAGAGAAATGAACCTCTGCCCGCACCAAATCAGAAAATATCTATATGGAATCAGGCCTGGGACAGATGAATGGGGGGGTCTCTTCATCATGTCCTTCCCACTCGTCTCCACCCCGTCCTTCCTCCCTGTCTTCTGTCTCCTTCCTCCATGTCTTCTGTCTCCTCACAGCGGGCTGCCGACCACCCACCACTCACCTCTCCTCATTATCAGGGTTTCTGACTGAGGTTTGGTGAGGAGGTGGAAGTGAAGCTCTGGTATTTGATGCTGCTCTCACAGCGTTTCCGTCTGATTTAAAATCTTCTCTGATCCTTTGGCATTTTTTTCTGCTTCACGTGCAGCATCTGGATTTTCTGTCTGTTGATGATGTGTTCATGTGATCGACAGTCGTCCGTTTTACATATTTTAAGTTCTGGAGTCGGTACAGGCCTTCCTCCTCCTCCTCCTCCTCCTCCTCCTCCTCCTCCTCCTCTTCCTCCTCCACATTTCTAAGCACGCTGAAGCTCATACATTAAAAAGCCAACCGAGCTACAATCACATTTACCCAGCGCTGTAAATTCCCACTGACCTGACCAAGCCGGGACATCCCGTCCAACAAGACATCCACCTATCCACCCATGGGGGCAGGAGCTGATCCCAGCTGTGGTAGGATTAGTAACACCAAGCAACAGGTGAAGGTTTTTAAATTTGGAATATTTTACATGAATCTGTGAGAACGGTCTGACTTTAGCAGGACTTCACATTGATATCTAGTTAAACCTCTTTGTGGATTCAGATTCCTGTTTATTACTTGTAGCCAGTGGTTCCGTCTTATCTTTAATAAACAAGGCATTTTCTAAAAGTGTCGTTTCTCTTTTTGTTTCGCTCCTTTAGGGACAGATAAAGCGTCTTGACCTGAACTGAACTGCATATTTTATGCTAAACCTCTGAGCAGCTTTCAGACTCGCACTGGATGAACCACACAGCAGCGAATCAAACATTGCTTCGCCTCTGGAAGCATGAAGGCGGAGCGTGTTGTAGACACAGCTACACTGCACGCGCACGCTGATGGAGACAGACAAACAGATGCACACTCTCTCGCTCTCCTCTGGAGCGCCATCTGTGTAATGACATCTCGTGCTTGGATGAGACTCGGCTGCGTAATTAGAGCTGTGGCAGCTGATGGATGGATCTGCAGCACCTCCACCCTGCCGACCTTGGCCTCACCTCAGCCAGGTGGAGGGGCACAGGGAGCTGCACTCATCCATTAAAACACTACGACGTCTGTGGCTCAGACATGAGGAGAGATCAGTGTGACTTGTCTGGCTGGTGGTGAGAGAATGTTCTCACGTGGATCATTCCTGTAAGAAAAGCCTCCTTCCTGCTTCAGCGTCCGTCCCAGGAAAGTGAGACGTCACCGTGTCCCCGTTTCCACCACCTACTCCTCATTTACCTCACTCATTTCCACGCGTTAAAGAGCACGACTTCACCTGCTCGACTTTGAACCGTCAGTTCACATCTGCCTCCTTTGCGTCTGCACTTCAGTGCTTCTCACAGTTTGGTTTCAGTCTTTGTTGACAGCCTGAAACAGCGTCGTCCCACAAAACTGTAACTAAAAAAAATAATTATTAATAATTACAGAAAGATTCATACTCATCAGGAAAGTAACACACGTCTCCCGTCTTGATTTCAAAAGCTTCAAATGTCTCACTCGTCCTGGTAGCTGTCTCCTCGTCTGCAGGCAGGAGCCATGAATAGTCAATAACTCCAGTTCTTCTCCAGAGCTCTACATTCGTTCCATCATGCATGTTGCAAATCAGGACGGAGACGGGATAATGAAGCCTGCACATCACAGGAACCTGCGAAGCTGCAGGTAGCTGATTGTGCTGCATCACAGTCGCAGCGAGTTCAGTGACCCGCTCAGTGAATCGGCCTCTGAGCCTCTTCGTCGAAGAAGAGGAGGTGGGGGAACTGGTTTCAGAGCTGCAGACGGCCGTCGTGGAAACGGATGCTGCTTTGTTCATCTGAAACAAAGGTGCACATACGTCACGGGGTTAGAAGAAGCATGAACTGCTGGAGGGGGAGGCAGGAGCCAGATGTGCTCGTCCACATGTGTCATGGCGTCTTCAGCCACACAAAACAAAGATAATGAGTCACAGAAGCAGAAGATGTGGCCCTAGAAACAGAAGCATCAACTCAACAACTCAGAGGAGAGTGGACCTGGACGTGATCTTAGCAGCTGAGGCGTAACCTCGGCAACACATTACTGCGACTCGGTAGCTAAACACAACCTCTGAGGTTTACGGAAGCAGCTCCGGACATGATCCCAGCAACGTGAGCCATGTGGGCTGCATTCAGAACTTTTCTCAGACACCTTGAGCCCAACTTGGCCACTTCAAACACGACCTCGCTGATTTGGACTCGAACGCAGCGTCTAACTTTCGACTTGTGCAGCTCAGTCTCTCATTTTCGCATCAAGCCGCTGAATGTCTGCACGAAGTTTTCTTTCTTCCCCATCAGCACTGCGAGCGAACATCCCCCGCTCGTTGTCAGACGGTTTGCAGTGTCAGAGTTCTTCCACCCTTGCAGAAGATTGTGGTTTATTCTAGACGCCATAGGTCTAAAAATTAAGACCTACAGTCTGAAACACGTAAACACATGAAGTGTGAGCAGGATGTTTCTAATGTCTGGTTGTTAAGTTTCTTTACAGTTCCTCCCCTGCAGCAGGGCAGCGGCGGACTGATGCCAGAGCTCAGTCTGCTAAGGAGGCATGTGTGTGGAGCAGTGCTAACGAGGCTCAGCCAACGAGGAGGTGAAGCTGCTGCGAGGCGACCTTTGACCTCTGAGAGGCGCTCTCTCAGACTGGGCTGCCCCTGGCGGGGTCGCGGTGCCCCGCACATGCCGCGAGGCAGCGGTCGAGGTCAAAGAGGGGAGGCTCCGTCTTCCAGTTTCCAACACTGGCACCGACCAATCGACCGGCCGCGGGAGGGAGGAGGAGGAGGAGAGGAAGGGTGAGCGTCTAATATCACTTTCTCCGTTTCCACCAGCCAAACAAAGCTGGAGATTATTTTCATGCACATGTAGAGGAGCCTGCTGCGGGGAAGGAGAACTGGTGCAGGAGGCACTTTGACACTTTACTTTAGTAAAACTACAACAGTTTCAAAGTACTTCATTACAATTAAAGTCCCGGAAGTATTTTTAGCTTTTCAGCTCAGCATACAGGATTTTATTTCCTACAGGGTTGGTAACATCTTAATATGCATGCAGTACAAAGATATTTCTGAGTACTTACAAGCTAAAACAATTAACGCAGTTTACCACCGCGGTTAGAAAGACGTAGTACTTTACTTCAGTACTAGGCTCATGATCCAGAACAGTGGTTCCCAACCACGGGCCTCTAGGGCCTCTGACGGACTGTGCTCATTCCCCGGACAGCCCCCTGCTGATCACCTGGATCAGGTGTGTTCAGCCAATCAGAGGGGCCGTGGCTCTGGAGGACCAGCTGCTGAACGCGATGCTGTTGGTGACATGAAATAATCTGTGTCCGTCGCTAGTCGATCATTTTCCCCACCGTTCAGATTTAGACATCAGGATATAGCATTAAAGTCTATTTTTGAAGTAACAGTGATAAATCAGTGGAGCAGAGTGAGAATGATTCATATGTTCGTTCGCTCGGTTTCTCTGGATGCAGGACGTCACGTGGAAGGTTTAATGGCATCACGATCATCGGTTTAGAGCCCGCTCGTCCGACTGGGAGCAGACACCTCCCAGTTTAATTTTGTGCCAGAAGAGCAGGATTTGTTTGGACTTAGATCCCAACTGTTCCTGATTCAGTTTGACTGCATTAAAATTATATTTGTGTGTCGTCTGTAAACAATATTCTCTGTGCAAAATCACAAAAGAAGCGAAATACATCAAACGTGTCAGTCTGCATTCAGGAAGATGCTGGTGCTTTATCTGGGTAAGTACTGATCTGCAGGGCCCCCTGCTGGATGAGCAGCAGTATCACAGGTTGGCTGAATAATTACTTCAGAGTCTCCCCTCCTCCCCAGACTGGACCCGTCCTTTCTCATTTCCTCACCTCCCGTCTAACTTAATCCCCCCTCTTTAAATTCCCCGTCCAAGCAGCTTTCCTGAACCGTTCCTCATCCCTACTCACCCCCCTCCTTCCTGCATCACAAAGCACAAACTAGAAGGCAGTTCAAGCTCCGACTTGAAACTTTATTTACAGCAGACATACAATTTGAAAAACTCAAGACGTTCAAGAACCAAAAAAAAAAAAAAGGACAGTCACGCCCGACTTTTCCTCTGCGAGTTCCCAGTGTAGGCAGCCAAGCAGCCGAAAGGAAAAACCAACCTGCGAATCAAAGCAGTCAACTGGCTGATAAACAGTCATGCAGCAAATCTGTTCAGTGGCAATCGTCTGCCTCCTCATGCTGCTGCAGCAGCTTCACTGCTCCTTCTCTCGACAGTCTGTCGGCCTCCTCGTTGCCTCTGTAGCCGGCGTGACCCGGAATGTGCATCTGAAGAACGAGGAGGAAGGAGAGAAAATAAAACACTCCACTTCTGACCTGTGCTCCACACTGAAGAGCTGGGATTTTAACCTCCAGCTGAACAGACCTAACTGCTGCCGGGATGCTTTCTTCACAGCTGAAGCTTCATGCCACATACACATCACAGGTTCCACCATGTAAATAGCTACTAGGTCAAAATGATTCACTGAACAACCAGCAAGTTAAACTTAACACGGTTAAAACGTAAAAATGAGTCAAACTGCAGAAACGTATCTTTCGCTGACCAAACATACACACATGACAAACATACGCCCGTTTGCCTGTGGATCAGATACGGCCCGATACGTCTGTAACGTCTTACACTTTTAATCCAGCAGCTAAACACTGAAGGTTTTGAACTGGGAGCTGCAGGGTCACTTTTTGAGTATGAACAACGCGAGGCCTGGAATTAACTCCTCTACTCCACCAGCGTCTTTCTTTACTCACAGTAATCTTAAGCCCTGCCTTCATACATATGTTCTTATCCATTGCATATTAATGATGAGAAAATGTTTATCTACGTCTAATTCCTGTATATCATCTCATACCACTGTACATCCTTCTGTAGGGGCCGACCGTGAAAATGAAGCATTTACCCAGACCACCTCCAGCCCTGCGTTCAGCTGGTCGAGCTTCTCAAAGTCCTCTTTGTTGATGATGGGCCCTCCAGATTTCAGCCTCCAGCCGTTCAGCTTCCAGTTCTTTACCCAGCTGGTCACACCTGCAGCAAACACAGCACAGAAGAAATTAAGACGTCGGAGCCTGATCGGGATGAACAGATTCAAATTCGATTCCTGGATCCACTGTTTGCAGCTCACCATTAATTGTGAACTTGCTGTCGGTGTAGAGAACCAGCTTCTTGATGTTGTTCTCTTTGGCTTGTTCCAGAGCTCTGCAGGCTGCCTGGGTCGTACACACAGCGAGATTTTAATAGAAGACAAGTCTGGTCAGGATACGGAGTGTGAAAAAGATCACACTGAGGTGTGAGGACTCAGAACATGCAACTGTTTTAATGTTTCGCTCGTTGCACTAGTTCCTTTCAAGACAAAGAGAAGGCAGGTGGACATTTCTCTCTGTGGGTCAGTATGGAACATCTGCTTTGACCACTCTTATTGTCGTACTTATTTTATTTAGGTGAATTGAGTTTCTTTCTGTCTTCTGCATTCTGAATGCACCAGGTTTTCTACACGCTGCCTGAAGGTTTGAACGTGCAACAACGTGATCTCTAAAGTAAGATCAATCTTTTCCCTCAGGCGGTGGGATTTTTAGGACAAAAACATGTTGGGATGTGACGACAGACTTTACCTGTATCTCTGCACGCTGGTTGGTTTGTCTTCCCTGCAGACGCTCTGCAACATTTCTGATAAAAGCAGAAAGAAAGCAGCGATAACTGTGACAAAATGCTCAAATTATTTTCTTAGAATGGAGGAAATGTGTTTTGATTCAACTCTGAAAGTGTCATTCTAGCATCTGTGCAACGAGAGCGGCTGTATTCATGGCAAACAATATCCCTCTGGGACTAATAAAGTTTTTTGAATCTTGAATTGAATTTTCTCACAGTGGGTGGCTGTGGCCCCAGTACACTCCAATGCCAGCTCGAGCGCCGCTCTTTCCATTGCCTGAGCAGCAACCATCAGTGTAAACGACCACAGCATCACCTGGACAGACAGAAGAGCTCCAACTGAATCCGAGGGCAGCTAAGAAACGTGACTGTAGTCGTTATTTTCACCATTTGAACTTTTATAAACCAACATGAGTCTTAACAAAAACATTCTCGAATAAAAATAAGTTAATATTTATTTAAATTGGCAAATAATTATTAACATTTTTTTCTAATCTTGAAAAGCTGCACAAACGACTCGGTAAAAGCTCTTTATCACAATTTATATTTCATTTGTCTCATTTGTGTATTTTACCCATGTATGTGAATCCATCTGTGCTTTCTGGCTGTTTGACTCGTTTGGGACTCGACTCAGCCTCCTCGTCCGAGTGACATCTCTTCTTCCCAAGCCGGATGTACTCCAGAGGCTCTGGGCCTCTTTTAGGAAGGAGAGTGAGGTCCAACGCCCGACTCTCAGCTGCTGACAGACAAAATTAGTTTCTGTGATACTCTGTTTTCTAATTCATTGAATTCATACAAATGTTTCTTTCTCGACTGGTTTCAAGGGGAAAAGATTCCGCGTACCTGTCTTCAGCTCTGGAGGTGCAGAAAGTTCAACCCCTCTGACGAAGGCCCAGGCATCTTTCTCTGATGCAAACTTCTTGAAAGAGGCAGATGGAAATTTGTCCACCTGGAGCTTACACTCATCCCTGAAATCACCGTAAAACCAGGAAATATGCTGCCAGTTCCTTTAAACATGTCTCCCAAACATTAAACATCCAAATATCTTAATGGAATTATGGACAAGTCTCCAAACACTTGGCATTAAGATGTGAACAGTCTCACCATGAACCGTAGACTCCAGGTTTGAATCCCTTCCTAACTGCGTAGAACAACCTGACTTTCCCCATGTCGCCGGGGGCGCTGCAAACGGTTTTACGTACGAGACTGAAAAGACTACTCAGTCTAAACATTACTGCCCGCCAGGAAAAGTCGATGACATTATGATGGCTAACATTGTGATACAGAAAAACTAACTGGTCAGTGGGTGTTTTGCTATGAAATGTTAGTACTAGCTAGCTGCTCTGTTCCAAGTCTGCTTCCTGTTACTCACTAAAGAACACAAAAAAACAAAACAGTATTTCTAACAAACACAACAATCGTCTTCAAATCGAAAATTTTAATATCCGTTTAAAACCCGAAAGACGCTGCAACAATGAAAATCCAAATAAATGCCAAAGTAGCTAATGTTGACAACGACGTGTTCACGCCATGATTTCACAAAGCTCTCGCGATGCGTACATGCCGCATTCAGGTCGCCTTATAAACTGTAACTACGATGAGTAAAAGGGAAGAGAAAAACATTCAAACCAGCCTCGACGATAAATAAGACCATTATAAGATGTTAAGGTGAGTTGTACATTTCTGATTCTTCTGTCTAAAAGTTTGCAACATCTGTGAAAATAACTAGACATTCTAGAAATCTGCTGACTAGTTACGTCAAAATAAATCCCGACATAATCTATCCAGATAAGAAGCAATCGCATTTTCGCACATTTTTGTATGTAGTTTGATTAATCACTATGAACTAACTGTGCACATGCACAACATAAACTTTAAATAATCAATGTCTGCATGTCGATATTAACCTTTTTACACTCTTTGCGTGAATGCAGCATTAATCGTGAATTCCCTCTCTCGCGATAGCAGCAAGGCTCTCTCGCATTGGATTAATTCAATTCTCGCGATGTTCCGGCCTCTTCCTTGGCCGTCGTTAACAGAGGTTAGTCGTGCCATTTTCCACTGCGCTGTCTTCTATTTAAAAATAGGTTTTGATTGTGTTTAATTGATAATTTTACCTGCAGTAATGTATATTAAGTGTTTGATGCGTTAGATTGTGTAGTTCACGGCGGCGGATGGTAGTTTTAATCACATAAAATGAAGCGTAGTAGAGTATCCTCGGTGAATGGGTTCTGGAAGTGGGCAGTAGTTAGCAGGCCGTGCATGTGTTCAGATAACAGCGACAGGAGAAGGTAGTCGGTTACTGGATATATGATTCATTAGTTAGAATGTGATTTGTGTAAATTAAAGTATGTTACTGTTAGCTGACACTTGAGACAGTGTCTAGCTAAATTAAAACCAGCCATACATGACAACCGGCTAGTTATGCTAGCTAGCTAACGTGTCCATGCTGAGCCGCAGTTTCTCTCTCGTTTTTAGCCCAGGCTATATTATTTATTTCCAAGTTTGTATGTTTTGTCTCCGGGCAGTCGTTTATAGTCTGAGCTATACCCTGTTACTTTCTAAGTGTGAGCACTGCCCTGGTTCTCCTCTCAGACCCACGTTGCTTCGTGTCAGTAATGTGCAGAAAAGCGTTTTAAGGTGTTTTCATGTTATTTTGCAGAGACAAAGGCCATGTTCAGTACCAGCGCCAAAATAGTGAAGCCCAATGGCGAGAAACCAGACGAGTTTGAGTCTGGGATCTCTCAGGTAGGTGCTCCAGAAAGTCATGAAGTTTATCTGAACCTAAAATGATGCTTCAGCTGCGGAGTTCTTTAAAACCAGCCTGAAATGTTCAACTCAGACTGAAGCATCTTAATAGCAGATACTCTAAGATTGTTTTTTGGACTAAACAAGGACAGAATTTGACCTGTCATCTTTAGAAGATCAAATTCACTTTTAATCCTAATAGCTGGTCTGTTTAATCACATCCATCACTGGAAGCTGTTGAGTTGTGCTGTTCCATGTTTGGCTGCTGTGATCAGTGTGTTTGTGTACATGTGGCGTTGTGCAGACGTTCTAGGCACTAAAAGCAAAGTGAGGATGCTTTCAAACCAGTAAAAAGACAAGCAAGCGGATATTTTTGCCTCTACCCTACTCACACCTGTGAGTTTAGTTTGTCCGCGTCGTCTCTCTGGTTGCACCTCACAGAATGAATTTGGAACGTATAGAACGTCTCCAGGACTGTTAATGTGATGGATTTCAGTCTAAGTTTGAAACTTATGTTAACATCAGTCACAGTATTCTGAACAGTTTGGTTTTGACATGTCTTGTAAGTGTGGTCAGTGAGTCTTACGTTGTCTTCCTCTCTCTGCAGGCTCTTCTCGAGCTGGAGATGAACTCTGACCTCAAGGCTCAGCTGAGAGAGTTGAACATCACTGCAGCAAAGGTAGGAGTTTGAATCTCCTTAAACCCCGCTCTGTTCAGCGCTAGTTCCATGTCTGAAAATGCTTAAATTCAAATTCAGTCCAACGTGGACACCCAGAGAGCTGCTCTCCTGGCTCTGTCCTGGTGGCGTATGGGAGCGTAGCTCTGAGCTAAGACGTACAGTCCCGTTCCACGACGTTGGAGACCAAGCTCTGTCCCCGGCTTCCGGCCGGTGAGGACGGGCGTCCTGCATATTCCTACAACTTCCCAGAGTCCTTTTGGGCCGTTACTGGGGAGCTAAACCATGCAGTGCACATTACTTATCATCGAGTTTAGATGGATTCTCGTGTGGTTTTATTCCTCTCACCTCAGAGCTGTCTTGGGTTTTGGTTTTAGGAGATTGAGGTTGGTGGCAGCAGGAAAGCCATCATCATCTTCGTCCCCGTTCCTCAGCTGAAGTCCTTCCAGAAGATTCAGGTGCGTCTGGTGAGGGAGCTGGAAAAGAAGTTCAGTGGAAAGCACGTGGTCTTCATTGCACAGGTGAGGATGATGGAGATGTGGGTTCTTTAAGTTCGCTGAGCCACAGGCTGCATCAAACACCGTCACCACTGCTGCTACTGTAGCGAAAACAGGATCTGCTTCTAAATAGGTTAATAATTTTAGCAAGACACTCGACTCGATCATATTTTACTTGGTCGATCTATCGACTGCTGCTTCTCCTGGCGCAGGTCTCACATTCAATCTGACGTAAGGAATTTACAGTTTAATGTTAAGTATAATTCACTATATGAACGAGTATATCTGAAATCAGCCTGTTTGTCTTTATCCAACGTGGACACCCAGAGAGCTGCTCTCCTGGCTCTGTCCTGGTGGCGTATGGGAGCGTAGCTCTGAGCTAAGACGTACAGTCCCGTTCCACGACGTTGGAGACCAAGCTCTGTCCCCGGCTTCCGGCCGGTGAGGACGGGCGTCCTGCATATTCCTACAACTTCCCAGAGTCCTCTTGGGGCCGTTACTGGGGAGCTAAACCATGCAGTGCACAAAGTGTTGGACATGTTTATTTATTCACACATTGAAGTGGACACATTAATTTGAAGGATTTAACTGATCCATGTGCAGGGTTCTGAATTCTGATGCATTTATACACTAGATGTTTTAAAAAGCTTTTTTTTTTCAAGGTATTTGTTGCAGTTTGAACACATCAGAATTATTAAAGGTCTGTGGGAAACGTCTGAAAGTCGCGAGGGAGACATTAGCTTTGATGTTTGTTCAGGTGAAACCAGCGGAACACGTCTGCAGCCGTTCACTAGAATACGTCCGTTTTTATTCAGAATGATCAGCCTGATATTAAATGTCTGTGAATCCTAGTCGGGCATTAATCTGTGGATGTTGTTGGATTTCAGAGGAGAATTCTGCCCAAACCCACCAGGAAAAGCCGCACAAAGAATAAGCAGAAGCGTCCCAGGAGGTGAGTAGAGACAAATCTGATGGTGATGGGTCTTTATCCAACGTGGACACCCAGAGAGCTGCTCTCCTGGCTCTGTCCTGGTGGCGTATGGGAGCGTAGCTCTGAGCTAAGACGTACAGTCCCGTTCCACGACGTTGGAGACCAAGCTCTGTCCCCGGCTTCCGGCCGGTGAGGACGGGCGTCCTGCATATTCCTACAACTTCCCAGAGTCCTTTTGGGCCGTTACTGGGGAGCTAAACCATGCAGTGCACAAAGTGCTGTACAGATGTAGAAACTGTTTGAACCTTGGTGTTTTATTTTCTTTGTTCAGGCATTTTAACACAAATGTAAGTAAATGGAAGATTGGTGTTGCTGTATGTAGCAGTGTTCACACTGAGACGCGAGGCTCTACGCCTGCAGCGTAGACACAGGCAGCTTTAGGAGGCGGGAATGAAACTGTTCTCCTAAAGGTTGATGAGGTGGTCTTTACTTTAACAGAATGCTTGTTCTGTCCACGTTTTTTATAAGTAATCGGGAGATTTCTCCTCATCTTAAATAAGTAATGAGTCAGGGTTACAGCTTCTGGATAGAGCGCAAGTAAATCTGAACCTAAAGTCCAAATGTTTTCTGATTGTGACGCGTAAAAGACATATTTCTCATAATGAATGTTTTTAGATGCAGCGGGATTGAATTTAGTAATGAAACAGAACTTCTGTTATCGAAGCTGTTTGTTACATGAGCTCAGGCTGTGAAGTGCTGATGTGTCTCTGTCGTCCTCCAGCCGTACTCTGACTGCGGTCCACGACGCCATCTTAGAGGATCTGGTTTTCCCCAGCGAGATCGTGGGTAAGAGGATCAGAGTCAAACAGGATGCCAGCAGGCTCATCAAGGTCCATCTGGACAAGGCGCAGCAGAACAACGTTGAACACAAAGTAAGTGACGCGTCGTCTACGGCAGTTCATGTCCAACGTGGACACCCAGAGAGCTGCTCTCCTGGCTCTGTCCTGGTGGCGTATGGGAGCGTAGCTCTGAGCTAAGACGTACAGTCCCGTTCCACGACGTTGGAGACCAAGCTCTGTCCCCGGCTTCCGGCCGGTGAGGACGGGCGTCCTGCATATTCCTACAACTTCCCAGAGTCCTTTTGGGCCGTTACTGGGGAGCTAAACCATGCAGTGCACAAAGTGTTGACACGTTTTAACTGTAACATGAACTAGAACCTGGTAACTGAGGTCTGGTCTCGTGTTCAGGGAAACTGGCTCATGTCCATGTTCATACACACACATCCACTGCTTTACTGTGTTTTTGAACCTAAATCAATGAAAATGATTTGATTGGGTTCAGGTTACTTCGTCTGTAATTATCTGCTCATGAAGCTCATGTTTCGGTGTCTTTCAGGTGGAGACGTTCTCCGGTGTCTACAAGAAGCTCACAGGCAAAGACGTCATCTTTGAATTCCCAGAGTTCCAGCTGTAAATGCAGATAACAAAATAAATGTGTTTACTGTCAGAGTTGTTCTGTGGCTCTTTCTTTACATGTCTGTCTCCGTCTCTAGTCCACAGGTCACGCTGACATCATACGTTTCACTTAGACTGACACACAGCAGACAGAATAATTAATTACACAGCTGCAGATAAATATGAAGCAGAAACATTAAAAAATACGTGAGACACAGCTGCAGCTCTGCCAGAGGGAATTTAACCAGCAACCCTGACAGTCATGAGTCGGAAACCCTGAATGTTTCCTGTTGACTTTATTATATCCTCTGTGTCCACGTAGTTTCACTTTGTCCGTGTGGACAGACTGTGGGACACTAGTGTGAAATGTCAGATTTTCTGCTCGGGAGATGCCAGCTCTGCAGCGCCCCCTGCTGTCCGCTTGTGTTTACTGATCTGCTGAAGCAGGAGGTGGTTGGACAGTCTCCAGGTCCTGTAGTTGTCTGCTGTGAGAGTGGGGTCTCCCAGGATCTGCTTCACGGTCTGCAGCTCCGACTCTTTGGCCTGAAAGACGGAGAAGGGGCAGCAGAGCTTCAGATACAAGGACCTGAGACACAAACCAGGTTCTGGAGTCCAGACATGACGTCACCTTTAACGTGCTGCTGAGGATCCTGAGCAGGTGAAGCTTGTCATTGACCTTGTCGTTCTGACACCGCCTGATAAACGACGCCCTGAAGTCCCTGCGGCTGGACCGTCCAATCACAGACAGGCTGGCTGCCTGCAGGTCGTTGTAGAGAGACTCCATCTCGTCAGGAGACTTCTCTGCAAACGTGAGGACACAGCAGCAGACGTGTTTCTTTATCCTCATTCAGTCATTTGATATTAAAACGTGAACTTGTGATTATAAAAAGCTACAAAAATGTTCTTGTAACCAAAGCTGCTTTTAAAACACTGCTGAGTTATTTTCTCTGATCACTGAATATCATTATAAAATGTTTCGAATAAATGTTATGTTTTGTGGCATTACACAATAAAAGTGTCAGTTTTCTGCAGCCAGCTATACTTCACCCTGGTATTTCAAAATATGAGCCTACTGTGTTTGAAGGACCAGTCTCATTTCAGTTAAACCACATCTGCAGAACCGGCCCCAGATGTGGTTCCAGGTGTTTTACCATTAATGGCTTCCTCGTCTTTTTCGTCTTCCACGTGGATCAGGGGCAGCGACGTGGCTCCACCGGCCTGGTCGTGTGTGGAGGTGCTTCTCCGTCTGCTGGGGCTCGTGGTGCAGGATGAAGACTCGCAGAGAGGCTGGACGACGTCTCCCTGTGAGCAGAGAAGGTCACACAGGTCGTGGGCAGGAAGTGAGTCAACTTCCAGCATGTTTCAGGTTGTCACTCACGTGTTCAGATTCTGCGGTTTCCTGGTCAGAGTCCTGAGAACAGCCGTCTCCCTCCTGGTCGCTGCCCTCGCTGTAGCAGTCTGCACGAGCAGAGGACCAGAAGGATGAGCAAAGGATCAGAACTGACCTCCTGATCGAGGACATGACTTTATAGTTTGTTTGTTTTTTCGAAATTTAAAACAAATATTATCGTATGTGAACATCATTTTCCTCAGAAACTACATCAGGTAAGAAGATAATTCGTAGTTTTTACATTCATCAGGTCACAATCAGCCCAGATAGCAAAGAGTAATCAAAAGCACATGTTCGGGTCTTAGGAAGTTAAAGAGCAAACAGATAGTTTGGTGGATAAGAAATCAGGGCAAGAGGGAAAAAATAGAAGAAACCAGGAACAAAGACTTGAAGATCAGGGTAAGAAAGACGAGGACAAAGGGAATGTTAATGTGAAAAAATCAAAGAAAAAGAAGGTGAGAAAGACAAAAAGGTAAAAAAAGAAACAAGGAAGGTAAAGTAGAAGGAAAGGGAAGGAAATAGGAAAGAAAATAAAAAAACAGCAGGCAAGACAGAATGTAGCGGAGAGACAGAGAGAAAGTGAAGATGAGGCTTTTATTTTCTGACCTTCAGCACTGATCCCTTCACTGAGCGCAGCAGCTTCTGACAGTTTACTGATCCACCTGTGAACAGACAGTTTCACGTCAACATGCAGCAACGTCTTCACAAAAAGTAGAAGAAGAAGAAGAGCATGGCCGATGTCTCCGGGAGGGTAACCCCAACGATGCTGCTGACCTTTGACCTTTGATCAAAGTGGTTCAGGTCAACAAGAAAAGAGGTTTCTATGAATCCATCTGATCACGTTTCTGCTTCCAGTCATGTCAGAACAGGTGTGAGGGCGACATCTGGTGGTGAGACGGAGGAGTACAACCTTCAGAGCATCACTAAATGGTTTAGTATCAAATGATTCAAAAGGGATAAAAAATACCCACTTGTTCATCTCTGTGAAGGTTTCTGCAGCGATGAAAATGGTCACGACCACAGGATGACTGGCCGTTATAGCACTGAAATAACACAGTGTGTCCGAGTCACGTCTTTCTCATCACTTTGCAGTTTATTCTGTAATGACTGAAGCTAACGGAGGATTTTACAGTGAAAGAGATTTTAGCTGCAGATATTTTGACCCGAGCAGCTGAGAAAGGTTGTGGTTTTTCTTTCCCCTGATTCTCTCTCTCTCACACACACACACACACACACACACACACACACACACACACACACACAAGGTTGCACTTGGTAATGAAAAGGGTTTCGTACTGTTTCTTCCTGCAGTGTTTGGCCGGTTCGATGGTGAAGCCGGACAAGTTGATGAACCCTTCTGCTTTGTCGTCCTGCAGGGCAGAGAACAAACACCTCAGAGAAATGTGCAGAGACGCAAACGTTCAAACCCTGCGCTCAGGTTCCTGTGTGAAGCGCAGAGGCGCTCGGTGGTCTGAGTCACAGGATGCACTCGCCTGTCGGACTGTACAGTCACTGCCTGTGACCTGGTTTCTTCAGCCTGCGCACAAAGCTTTTACTGCCTGGGTTAGAACTGCAGCCTCTCTCTGGGCGCCACAGTGGGTCTGTGCTGGATTTGGCTGCGTGTGGTCAGTTAGTATTACTTCCTGCTTGTCTGTTGTCACTTTGTGCCCTTTTATGTAACTCTAGTTGCAGGACACTGTACAAACATGATGGCAGCTTTCACCACACGCTGAAGCTGCTGCAGGATCTGTTTTCTGGTTGTCTCACAGCCTGTGTTTCCAGTCAGGGCTCTGCAGGCTCATGCTTTACACACTAGAAATGTGACTCACCATCTTGCCTGTGTACCAGTACAGGGAGCTCTTTTTCAGGACAAACCAGTATCTTTTCCATTTGCTTCCCAGGAAGCTGCGACCCTCCTTCCTTCGGCGCATCCAGCCCTGACAGTCCACCACGCCAAGATCTTTGACTGAAACACGCCGCCGACTCATGGCTGCAGTCGACCTGGAGGCGAAACAGGAGTTACACACTTCACTTTGCTTTACTTTACTTTGCTTTAATCTGCAGACGCTTTTATCCAAAGCGACTCGCAGGGAGCTGGCACTGGGTGTCTGGCTCAGGGACACACCTGGTAGGGGATGGACTAGGAGTCAGACAGGGTTTCGAACCTGTGACCTTCTGCATCCCAGCCTGACTCTTAACCCATTGACACTAATAGTTTTCAGATATCACCCCCTTCAGTCTTACTGTCTTTTCTACACCCAGCGACGCTGATGAACAGTTCATACTTTGACTGTTGAGATGTGACCATAGAAACTAAAATCAGGCTGAAGATCCACAGAAAACCGCGATAGTGTCGATCATTTCGATGTGAAGCCTGAGGATGCATTGTGTGGGTGAGAATGTTTGTGGGCAGTTTTTTTAAATGGCCTCGATTCCACTGACCACATGGTACCAGTGTGACCTACAGGACTTTCTTTATCTGTGCACAGGATACCACAGACCTAGCGGTAGCCAGTGTTTAAAGGACTCTAAGGTTTAGTTACTGTTTTTGTTGGTTTTTACTTTATATACCAAGGTTATTCTGCACTTTATTTTCTATACTGATTGAAATATCTCATTAATTGTGTTGAGCAATCGTCGTTATCAGTTGCATCAGACCAATCAACTATGCAGAGATGCACCATCACCCATAAAAACACTATGAGTCTACTTCTAGATGGTGGCTAACCGTGCAGAGTTTAAAATATCAGGACCACTGCTGCCTGCATCAAAGAGGCATTTGGTTTTTGGTCATGTGCAGAAACTGAACCTAAACGAGGTCTTACCTGCAGCCTGGACGTCCGACAGTCTACTGCGCGTTCAGCAGAGTGACGCTCACAAGAGGAACAGCCAGAGCTTATCGGCTCTGCCTCAGAGAGAGACCACACTGTCAGAAATCACACTTACACGCTCAGAGACGCCACGGCGCGCTTCCTGTTTCACATGCTCTTTGTGATCTCTCTGCTCACATTTGCTTCTCAGACACTGGCTTCAAGAAACGTCCTCTTTGGTATCTAAAATGTAAAACATTTCTGCAGTGATGATCTTTCAAGTGACGTTTAAGCAGAAGTGCGTTGATGTATTGTTGGCACAGAGGAGCCTGTGGTTAGCGATGGGCTCCGGGCCCCAGTGGCGCCTCGTCTCACCGAGACTCTGCACGAGCTGCCATTCATATGGAAAAAGAAACAAAAAGTAAAATGTTGCTTCATGCATGTTTTAATCCCTTTGACTCATTAAAGACCGAACATCTGAACATTGAGTCACGGTGGAACTAACGAACAAAAAAACTGGCAAAGGTTAATATCTAAGTAACATCACTCATTGTCCACAAATTGTACATTACTCAAGTATTTACTGAGTATTTATGAAAACTTGTTAATGAGCACGTTTCCAATTTTCACAGAAAATCTGGAGACTAATTCATGTTGATGAGAATAAGTTTGTCAGAGAAATAAAAACCTGCAAATGACTATTTCTCCACGCAGAACTAACATTCTCCACTAGATGGAGACATCTGCTTTTTTAACGCTTCATTCCAAAATAAAAAAAGCCAAACAGGTCCATCAGCAGCTGCATTTAGTGGTTACCTGTTTAATCATTAAGGCATCAATTCTCACAGTTCAAGAAATCCTACTGATGCTACTGTAAGTGGATGCTGACATGGACGGAGTCTGAAACCTAAAGAACCACATAAATCCAGCCACAGGAAGTCTGAAGAAGAAGACAGCATGAAGAAACTGCATTTTATTACTTAACAGGACAGAACAGGTGTTTAACATTCAGAAGTTTATACAGTTTAAATGCAGAAAGAAATGGCGATAACAGCAGGATGGAACATTGGACCTCACTGCAGAGTTATGAGCAACAAAGAAGTCGGGAAAATACCACAGAAAATGCCCACAAGACATCCTTCTGTTAATGGTCACAGATGAGACGCACCGAGCGCCTTCGAGGTCGTGTTCTACTGCTGACGAGATGAACAAACCCAAAACTCAACTTACTCAAACGTTAGAGAAATGTCTTTCGCCGTAACTTAAATCCAGATGTTTAAGTGAGCGACGAAGCCTCTGTGAGATTTAGACTTCATCACGTTGCTGCATGATATTTGTGAGTGTTAAGGCACAAACATGAGGCTCCACAACGTTTCCCTGAAGAACTCCTTTTTCAATACACAAGAGCCTTAGAGGAGCCGCTGATCTTCCAGTGCAGTAAAGCACACGTGAAATGCTAAGATTGGCTTCACCTGAAGTTTTAAGAAGCGTGCAGCAGACCTGCAGCAAAGAGTCTGCAGGCGACAGTGCAGACCAACCACAGCAGCAGCAGATTTAGGAAGGAATGTCCGAGGTTTAAACTGGTAAATATGGTTTCACCTCTCCGCTTCAGTTATTCATTTAATATCCAAAGGAGGTTGTTCAGTGGCAACTGAACTTACTTTAGTTCCTCCTGGAGCTTCACGCTCCATTCCAGAGGGTTCCTCAGTTCAGAGGAAGACATAACTAGATTTTTATTCATGACCCTAAGACACAAAAAACATCAATGACTCATTTTCACTTAGAATAAATTATATTATTCTATTAGTCTTGTAACAAAACACGTGTGGAACCTGAGAAATGCAGTTTAACAGTGTAAATGACATCAGAAAGCACTGGAACAACGAGCGCACTGAAGACCAGAAGTCGGCTACGAGACAAAGAGAGATGACATAATCTAACTCGTCTGATGCTACACGCACCAGACACCTGAGAGGGCGTCGTTGGCGGGGGGCGGCCTGCCAGACCAACAATAACATGACCCGTCGCTCTTAGCTTTGGGATCTATCGATAAGCAGACGTTAAGGCGAGGGAGCTGAGCAAAGAGGGTCAAGCAGAAGCACAAGGCACCGTGACGTAGCATCGTTAAAGGTCAAAAAGATGGAGCCATCTTTGGATCTTAAACTCAGTGACCAGGAAAAATATTCACGTTCCAGTACTGAACTTTCTCCGTTTCCACTGAAATGACCATGAAAAGGCTGGATTTCATAAACAGGGTTAATATTTTGACCATTACTTCCTTACTTATAATCACATATATTATATAATCAACACATTTACAAATCGTTTATTTCAGACAAACTGAAACTGCTGTAGAAATGCTTCACCCATAAAAACTATATACAACTGTTCCGGGGTCGATTTCATTTGTTTAACTGTTTAATCTCAGCTATAAACCAGAATCTAGTGAAAATAAAACCCAGCTTCGTTCTCAGAAGGTTTACGCTGCCGCAGACACAGATGGGGAACTTCAGTGTTTAGGCACGTGCTGAACGTGGATCCTTCAGCAGGTCGGTTTTCTTTGTCAGAACATTTAACTAGGAATGAGCCTAAATACTTTTATTAGAAAAACAAACGTCCACATTCTCTCAAGGTAACAGAGTCAATACGACACAATAGAGCTTTAAAAACAGGTGAATCCGTCGCAGTGATTCCCACTTTTCCAGTTACAGCTCCTGACATGAAATCCTGGGAGTTCTGTGGCCGCTGCGTCGTTCAGTCTGGTGAGCAGCCACGTGGAGAAGCTGAAGACATTCAGTCTTTCCAGGTGTATCCAGGTTTTCCAAACACATAATTAACGCTCTATCATTGGATTCTCGTGGAAACGCGTCGTCAGTAACTCAGCAGCTGCTCTTCCATGAGCTTTAAAGAAAAGATCTTTTCTGAACTGAGCTGTGATGATATTTAAAAGCAGACGGAATGAGAATAAACCAATGATTCATTTGTCTAATCTAATCCAGCGTCAGTGGCTGAGCAGCCGGAGACGAGCCAGCCAGCCGCCGAGCAGCGACGTGGGCGGTTTAGTCGCAGCCTGAGCCGCAGAGACGGCAACAGAGGACGAGGCGGCGGGCTTTTTGGACGCCGTTTCATAAGGGATGGTGGCGCTGTGGTGCAGGTCGGCGCTGATGAAGCACTGGCTGCCTCGGATGTGGTCGACGCCGCGAACAGACGGGTGTCCTCGGTACGGCAGAGGGAAACACGGCTCCTCTTCTATGACGGTGCTGATCCCCTCGTTACTCCGGTATCTGTGCAGCACGTTCTGTCCTGGTCAGGAGGCAGAGAGGGAAGAGCGGGTCAATAAAGGAGAGAGAGAACTCACCACACGAGAGAAAATACAAAAGACCAGGAGCCAACGTAGGAGAAAGAACCAAACAGCTCCTGGGTCTGTGGGGGCCCCTGTTGAAATCGATAGAACACATTTAAACCCTTCAATCATCTGTCACAATGCATCATAAGAGGTTCTCAAACCTGAAATTAAAAACACGATTCAAGATTCAAACAAGATCCACTGTTTCTATTCAGCAGTTTGGTTTATTACATAACATTACGTATTTATGTAAAGAGCCCAAACCTCCCTCCTACACCTGTAGGAAAGATCGGCAGCAAATGCAGCTTTAAAACAAAGGTAATATATTTGGGATAATTTGAGTTTTAAAATGTGAATGAAGTCACCCAGAAATAATTAAATAAAACAGGAAATTAAATCAAACTTTTCCGGCCTGGTCGCACGCTGACGCGTTAACCTACCAACAGAGCTAACGCAGAGTTTCTGTGATACATGAAACATTTCCAACAGTTTAGAAACGTTTCTGTCAACATTACAGAGCAAATATAGTCTGATAATATAAGCGGTAGCTCGGGGCCCCCTAGTGGCCGCGGGGCCTTATGCACCTGCACAGTCTGATTCATTTCACAGCTTGGACTTAAAAATCCAAGTGCTGCAGGAACCACACACAAAATTCTCTCCGTGGATGCAGCAGCAACTCTCCGGCTTAACCGTCGACGGGATCAAATTCACAGCACGCAGTTCATCCAGCTGTTTGCTCTCCACTGGTAAAGATGATTACAGGCGCTCTGGTTCTGGTTCAGTCGGACAGGCGGAGCTCACCTTTCCTTCCCTTAGCCCCAGGCCTGGAGGACGAGTCGGACACGCCCGAAAACGCCTCCGCTGGCATGGACACAGGTCGAGGTTTACCTGCAAACAGACACGGAAAAGCTTTCAAACGTTTCGGCGAACTGGATCACGTGCATGTGCACAAATCAAATGTCTGTCAAACTCCAACCAAGATATTCGCTCGGTACATTTATTCTCGTGAGTCGTTCAGATGCAGCTCGGGTCAGGTTTATACGATGATACAGCGCAGGTCGTGCTGGCGAAGCTTATGCATCCTCAGGGTAACGTGCAGCCTGGAACTAGTCTCGTCTGATTTTACGGAGGTAATGAGAAGAGTCTTTCCCACAAAGACATCTTTAGCTTTGGACCTTCTCCACACCTCGACCAGAATGAGAAACAGCCACCATGAAACTTAGCACATACAGCGTGAGGAAGGGCGCTGGCGCAGGCGGACCAGGACCGGCTGGCTCGGTTCAGAAGGATGGCTCGCGGTCGTCCCGTTGTCATCGTCCACAGGGGAGCGTCTACGTATGTCCGAGTCCAGACACGAGTTGGGAGACTTTGGCCTCGCTTTCACACTCGGAGCCACGTTCCGGTCTCTGCAGAGGAACACAACACGAGGAAGAAAAGGAAAAGTAAATTACCTCTGCGTTTTGCTCTGCCGCCGGCGGCATCAGTCGGATACTCACAGCGGTTCGTAAGGTGCTGCAGGGGGAGGAGGGATGTACAAATCCAGTATGGTCGTTTTCCTTCTCTGCCCTGGAGCATCCGAGGTGTCCGGCGGTCGGGATCTGCAGGGCTCCCTTCCAGGAGCCACCTGAGAGGTCTAAAAGGAAAAGGGACAAGAGATGATGTCACTGTGCAGCTCGGAGAAACCTTCTCTCATGACCCGCGTCACACAGCCAACAGGGCAGGAAGTGATGGCGGCAGATTAATGATGTTTATCACCAAACAACAGATGATGTTCCAGCTCCTCTGTGTTCCCATAAACACAGCTGTTCCTCTGATTCTGTGGTTCGTGAAGTTATATGATTAACATAAGAATAACTCTTCATAAGCTGATAGTAGGATGCTTTTATTTTGAAAGTCTGGCGGAGAGGAAAGTGGAGCCACGCGTTTTTTTTGGTTTTTAGGGAAACTTGAATAATTCTGAATGTAACAGACTCATTTTTGTGCCTGTTTCAGTAAATATTTTTAAACTTAAATCTATGTAGATAAAGAAAAAGAGGGAAACTAATGCTTCCTTCATGGGAAACCTACAGATTCCATCCCTCTAAACCTCCATGTTTGCTTCACATTCAAAGACAAATCTGCTGATTGTTCAAAAACACAACCGGAGACGTGGTGTTGGTGCAGAGGAACTAACGATGGAAGCGCCGGTGAGGTAAAGACTGTTCTGAAGGCTGAACTCATGAGCCGAGCTGTCAGGAGGCTTTTAAAGACCCTATCTGACCCAAACACACACATCCTGAACGCCTGAAGGTGGTTTGGAGAATTCAGAGTAATGTGTGAGTCACCTGCCAAACGAGTCTCACATCAACGCAGTTTCCCAGCTTTTATTTTTCCAGGAAACAGCAAAGACGAGATCCATTGCCCCCTCCCCCCCCACACACGGTGTGTGTGTGTGTGTGTGTGTGTGTGTGTGTGTGTGGGGGGGGGGGGGGGGGTGACTCGGCGGCTGCTGCGTTTTCACGTCACGAGGAGCTTCGTTATCTGAACACGCCTTCGTGCTGCATCAGCTGTTCGCTCTGAACTCGCCCTTTACCCCCGATGTCATCAGAGTTGGCCTACACGCCGTCCTGTCCCTGAACGCCTCACGGTCTCAACGCGTCTATTTTAAAAGGCGACCTTGAATAACCTTTCCTTCCCTTTAGTCCCACCTGAACGAGCGGCGGCCTCCAGCGCAGGTTCTTCAGAGGGGCTGGTGCAAAGCCGCCCGACGTCCCACGTGGCCTCTTCTTCACCAACAGGGCCACGCTGCCAGACTCCGCCCTCAGCTTCTCCACCAGGTGCTTCAGCTGCCAGCCCACCTGGTCCAAACACAAACGGGAAAGCTGAGCTCTGAGGAACCCTGCGGCCCGTAGAGGGCGCTAGCGTTAAAAACCTTATTAATAACGGCTCACCACTGTCTGACTGTTGACTTGAATCACCTCATCTCCGGCGTGAATCCTCTGGGTTTTGTCTGCAGGAGACTGAAAAACAGAGAATCACAAGTCGGCGCGTCAACGTGCGTTAGTCAGGTGTCAGCGGGTCATTCACACACTTACATTCTCCGTCGTTCCCGTGACGACGTGAAGGCCGTCGTACGTGGATTTGATGTAAATTCCCTGGAGGATGGAACACATGTGAATCAACAGTTGATGTGGAGGTTGTGTTTAAATGAACCTCGCCGGCTGTTTCTCTGACTCCATGAAGCGTGTGGCTCATGGTGCCGAGAAAAGCGCCCGTCAGCGTCTCTAAACGGCGGTCTGACTGTAAATGAAGTCGTCTGCGCTCACCAGTCCCTCGCCAGGCCTGATGTTGGTGATGTGAACCTCCTCCAGACACGCCGTCTCACTCTTCGACGGGTCCGAGGTCGCCTGAACCGTCTTCTCGCAGATGCCGTTCAGAGCTTGCGACTGAAACAAACACACAAACACCGATGTGTAGGAGATTCTGACGACAGACGTCTGCTACTGCGACGATTCCGTATCCTGACGCCTCAGCGTGGGACCAGGAGGAAGCACGGAGGCGTTCTGGAATGACTTAAACGACGAGCGATGGTGGGCTTTGAATGGGCGTCAGTTGTTCCCAGTACGGGGGGCACTACAGCCGTCTGACCTCTGACCCCTCCATGGGCGGGAGTGACATTAAAAATAGACCGAACAGGACAGAGAAGCTCTGGATGTTTCAGCTGCGGCCTGAGCAAACGGAGCGGCCTCTCATCGTCATTACGCCGACGGGGGTCAGAGGTCACTGGAATCAGGGAGGCTGTGAGGAAAACACAAACCAGCAGGAAAGTTGATTTTCCATTTTCTTCCTCTGCTGAAACGTTGGCGAGTTTTACTGCTGGAAAGTGAATGACTGGGAAAAACCGACAGGAAGTGTTATCTAAGACAGGAAGTGGATGCTCCCGAGCTGGATAAATAAAGCTGCAGCCACACACACACACACACACATTCTCTCTAAACATCACGGGACGCTCAGAACAAGACAGGAAGAGGAAATGTGTGTGTTTGTGTTTTAGCGTCTCTGCATCGAAACCAGACAGAAAAAAGGAGAAGCCGTGCTCACCACTTCCAGAATCTTCTCCTCCATCTCATAAACGGTGCAGTCCTGCAATCAACACACACAAGACAGCGTTAAACCTTTAAAGTTCCACAGCAGCAGCAGCAGAGTGAAGCATCTTCCCTCACAAACGATCTCCGAGCACAGCGTGTGCTGTGCAATGCACTGGGAGTGTGGTAAACAGAACTACAGGGATCAGCGGCAAGACAAATATTTGATAAACGACAGCCTGCAGGAGAGTAAAACCAGGGGGAGGACACCTAAGACTCTTCCTGTGGTCGGTGAAATAACAGCTCCCTCCAAACCAGCTGACGGGATGATTGCATGACAGCGCGGCAGGGCGGCGCCCCAGCGCCGCACAGGGAGCGCAAGACGAGCTGGGAGCCACGCGAAGCAGCTCCTTATTAGACCCACAGGATGAGCTACTCAATGACGTGGTTAAAAGAAAACCAAAGCACCGCGCGTTTCCTTCCAGCTGCGCCGCATGAGTACGCACGTATAGCATCTATAACACCTGCTGTGAATGAGCCCCTTCGTTAAGTGGCCACGCAGACGCGCGTTGACCCGTGCACCAGTGACGTGCCTGGTGGGAGACGCCTTAATGATCTACAGCAGAGATCACGCTCTGAGGACGGTGCAGCCAATCTTTTCATCAACAGAAGAAGAAAGAGTCTGCGTCTCTCCAGCAGAGATTTATCGTCTGAAGGACTTTGATCATGTAAACAGTCGCTGTGTGGTGCAACACTCAAAACAAACAGAGAGCACGTGCTGGAGACTGACCTTCTGGACTGTGGAGGTGAGCTCCAGACAGAGCTGGATGATCCTGCTTTTGGTGGAGGTGAAGTCGTTGGCGCTCGTCAGCGGCGTCCTGCGAAAAGAGAGAATGAGAGGAGATGAGCATCGCTCGTCTGCCGCGCGGTGGATGCGCTCGCTGCGAGTCTCGTCTTGCTGAGGGGAGGAAGCAGCCGTGTGCGCGGCGCAGTTCGGAGCCAGCACGGCGACAGACATTCTGCAGAGACGCATTTATTCAGATCAGAAAATCACTTCAGCAGCTTTGACTCCAGAGAGTTTGGAGCAAAAAGCTTCTTTTTTTATCAATCAACTGCTGCTCGTCTCGTTTCCTGGTTGTAAACACTCATTAAGCTGCCACTTCTCATCAGACGAAGGGTGATCACACCTCACGCCATTAACGTTCCGGGTGTCGGAGCAGGAATGCTCTTCAAGCCGATACAAGCCGGCAGACCAACGCACGCCAGCAGTAATAAGCCTGTTTTTCTTTCTCCTCTCAAACCATAGCTCAAACTCAAACTCAGGTCACACATATCCGACACCTTCTACAGGATGAGAGTCCGTTCTCATCATTAGAAATATGTTCCTAGTAAATATAATAAGAATAACAATGTGTGTGTGTGTGTGTCTCTGTGTGTGTTGTGCGTCTCCATCCACCTGTCCAGCCAGGCTAACAGACTCTTAGCGGCGCCGATCAGCTCGACCACGGCGGTCAGGAATTCGTTGGAGGGTTGACTGGAGCTTCTGCTGTGATAAGCGGGGTTCTTCCTGCGCTGCGACACGGCGCCGCTCAGACTGTGGTGCGCCGCCCTCATCTTCCCCACCAGAGTCTTCAGGTTGTCCGACTCCACTCCGTAGTTCTGCAAAAAAAAAACGGAGAAAAGAACGATGAGGGCGGAGCTAACAGATCCTCATGACTGAAGACCTTCAACAAGTCATCGCACCCCCCCCCACACACACACCAGTCTCGCCTGAGGCCGCTCAGATGTTTGAGGCGTCGCAGCGCTCGGAGCCAATAAAAACATCTGCAGCCAAAGCGACATTCCACCTGTCGACCGACAAACACGAACGCGTTCAAATCCTGTCGGAGGCGACGCGCTCTCAGCCTGATGGAGTTCAGTGGAGCGGAAGGAGCAGGAGTGTGAATCACTGAACGCTCATGATTCATATATGACGATTAATAACAACAACAATAATAATAATGCTACTACGACCTCGACATGTAACCTGGTGGGAATGGGAATCAAACTCGCCCCACATTTTCTTGATAAACTGAGGAATAAAACCAGCCAAACAGCAGCTGCACCTTCCTGAGAGCACGTGACCACCTTTCATCCCGACAATCCCAAATCTTACATGTGGGAGTGGAGTTAGGGCTGAGGAACCGTTACCCCCTCTCTGCCTGCTGGTTCACAGGAAGGGCGGCGGGGGGGGATCTGTCTCTGTGACATGTGGGTGGGTCAGATCCGTTTCCTGCTCCACACACACACACACACACACACACACACACGCGCACACACACACGCGCACACACACACGCGCACACACACACGCGCACACACACACGCGCACACACACACACGCGCACACACGCACGCGCACACACGCACGCGCACACACGCACGCGCACACACGCACGCGCACACACACACGCGCACACACACACGCGCACACACACACGCGCTCTGAGCAGAGAACGTATCCACGGTTCCTCTAACGTTGCTCTCTCACCCGCGCGCCACGTAACAGGAGCTCGTCCGTGTCAGACGCGTCCTCACGCGGAGAAAAAGAAGCGCTCCGTGTTAACCAGCGCTTGGTTTATAGCAAAGACCTGCTGCTGCGTTAACTGACCACGTGCTGATCGTCCCGGAGAAGCTCAGGGTTCCAGTGCACGTCGTGAAGTCTCAGAAACAGGAACACAACGGGCTGAGCTTTCTCACATCATGTCACCGTTTCATTTCCAGGGAGAGTCACATGAGGCACAAACATTTCTCTGAAGTCACAGACTCACGGGGACCGAGGACGTCTAATGTCACACGTATTAAAATAAACATCACAAGGAGATCAGACGCTCCAGAACCACCAGAACCGCTGCTGTGGTCCGAGGCCTTTTGTTTTCACATTAGACCTCAGCACCCGCTGTAAATCCTGAGGGGGCCTGTTGTCTGCAGCCAGCTTCGGCCGCGAGAGTCAATCAAACGCTTCTTTTCTTACGTTTATTTTCCGATGATGCACAATCACCAGAAAAAGTTAACAGAACTAAATGAGACTGTTTAGTTGAGTCTGAACAGTCGCTGACATTTTGTACAGTGCACAGAAAAAGCATTGAAACCAGCACAGTTTGATTGACACCAGAACATTCTGGCATGAGAACCGGGCCGAGCATAATCCAGTGCCACCACTGGTTCACCCGTGTTGGACTCAGCAGATCAACACGTTCACTACACATGAGAGGATGTCACTGTCACAGCGTAGCAGAGCGAGACGTGTCTGCGAGGCGTCTCATCACTCTGTGTGTGTTTAAAAACGCTTCATTAGCATAATTCTCATTTGTTTGGCGGTTTGTGAACTGAACTACAGATTTCACGACTGACCAAAGCGCAGAGCAGATCCACGGCCTCCAGCACCAGCTCCTGATGTCCGACCCGCGACACGCCAAGAGACAGCAGCTCCTGGTGGGACATCCTGAGCAGCTTCTCCCCGTCCGCCTGCTGCAGCTGGAGACACGGGATGTACTGCTGCAGGCTGTCGTCCAGACCTGAGGGAGAGACGCAGACATGCAGAGACGATTGGCTCATTAACAACGGCAGCACGGGACTGTTTGACCTGCACGAGGACGAAGGGACGAGCAAACAGGAGGCGAAAACTCAGTTTCAGTGAAAGTGTCTTTGTTATGAGATGCACGAGTCTGACAGCAAACATCTGCTGAGTCAACACAGACTTATTGATTCCTCCTGCAGCTCAGACCGTCCCGGAGTCACACGCACAGAGAGACACACAGAGACACACACACAGAGACACACACACGCACAGAGACACACACACACAGAGACACACACACAGACAGAGAAACACAGAGACACACACACAGAGACAGAGACAGAGACACACACACAGACAGAGACACACACACAGAGACACACACACAGAGACACACACACAGACAGAGACACACACAGACAGAGACACATAGAGACACACACACACACACAGTGTCGAGCTAAGAATTAAATTGTGTCAAGACGAAACCAATGAGATTTCAAACTGTGGTTTTTCCCTGAAATCAAACCCAGTAAATAAAATCTGAGAAGCTCCTTCGGATCCTCGACCTCGTGATCCCGAGGAAGACGCCACCAGGTCCAGCGGCGCCTCTCTGAGCACGGCCCTGACCTTTGTCCTCTGACCTCTCTGTGAAGGACAACAGCAGGAGACCAGATAAAGGTTCCTGCAGCTGGATCAACAGAGCAGCACCAGCCCTCTTCCAGCACGTACATCTACTGAGGAACCAGCAGAGGGAGAAGAAAAACCACCAAGAACGTTTGAAGATGTGAAACACTCACATCGCTACACGGAGCACGTCCAGTTTAAAGGCCGTTCACCAACAGGCCGCCGCTGGTTCAACAACACGCCTGAGCCGGTGTGAAGACAACAACTGCCGCTGCATGTGGTCACCGAGGCGTCCTGCAGGAACTCCCGACAGATGGCCGACACTCGGACAGCAGGGAGGAACATTCCTCCCCGACTAGCTGCTGATGTGACGCCTCTGTGTTTTCACCAGCCAACACCTCAGACACCGGGAGACACTGTGGGAATTCAAACCACGCACCGCTAAGTGGCCCGTTAATTAATCCAACATGTTCCCGAACACAGCAGCCTCCTCACAGCCGGGACGAGGGGACATGGAGGCATTTTGTGTTGACGACAGCTGAGGCGAGGATTTATCAGCTGTGCAGCAGAGTCAGCAGCCGAACCACCGGCTCATGAAGGCAGCGAACCCGACCGAGTGCGACCTCTGCTCAACACGTGCAGCAGGATTAAACGGAGACTTTGAGTCCGTCTTGTGTTAAAAGTGCATCTGTGCCACAGCGAGATTTAAAGCTTATTTACACACAGCAGGATTAACCCAGGCAAGGTTCAACCAAATAAAAGCTTCCCGAGCCAGGATCAGGGCCCGACACCCAGAGCTGGATCCACTTTCCCATGAGAAACGAAACGGGAGCGATGATGTGACGGTTGAGGCATTTCTGACTGGAGCAGTCGGGTTTGGCGCTTGGCCCAAACTTGGAGGTGGCTTCGAGCGGCTGGCTCCTCGTCAGGCTCCTCCAGCTGCACGACTAATGACACGCAGCGACCTCGGCTGGCTTGTGTCTGAGGAGGCTCCCTGCTCATTCATGATTCATGCTTTACGACGTGTTGAGTTTCTCTCCCTCCACGTTCGCTCGTGACCTCGACATGTCCAGGAACAACAGTGTGGACATCACTTTGGAAGACACACGTGGTCTAACCGTCCTCACCGCGAGAAACGGCAGCCTTAATCTAACCAACCCCGAGGTCCCCGACATCACAGGACAGTTCCCACGAGATAAACTCAGCCCCAGAGACGCTCTCTAAACCAGACAGGAAAGTGCTTCCAGCACCGGCCGCTCACCGGTGACTCTTTCCTCCATAATCAGAACAGACCAACAGAACGGGACGTGATGACCCGGGATCCCCTTCCCTCATGAAAAGCTCATTTCTAGAGGCTCCTGATTCCAGTTTACTTAAGTCACAGACGTGAAAAGTTAATTGCGGCACCTCTGGTCTCGTCTCCTTTCAGCCTCGTATTTGCAGATGACTCTGGGACCTCTGCCCTCCTGTCAGTCAGCTGCTGGTGGGAAACTCGCTGTGTACCGACAGACAGCAGCAGCAGCTCGGGGGGGAAGTTTGGTTTCTTATGGCTACAGCAAAACCGTGGGTTCACCTGAAAACCCTCCAGACTCGTCACCACTTCACCATGACGGGTGCAACGATTCTACAAATCCTCAGCTCAGACTTCAGTTTTTTGAACTTTTTACTTTGTACGGTCACTGAACGCCTCACAACACAGCGAACATTTGCCAGACGTCTGGGATGCTGTGTTTGGGGACGCTGGGGAGGAAACACACAAGAGCGTGTGACATTTACCATCTGAACGCACAGCACGAGTCACGTAAAGGATATTACGTGTAATTTACAGAGACCGGTCGAAGGTCTATTAACGTTTGGTGCCTTTATTCTGAAAATAAATGTTGACATAAAACCTACTCAAAGAAGCGGTCGCCATGATGAAGCTGGTCCGTTTCCAGCGACACACGTGTCAAAGCGTCAGGTGAAACTCCAGCCGCTCGAGTTAATCATTTATCAGAAAGATTAAAACAAACAAAGACCGTGTTTGACAGCGTTATTCCAAGACTAACAATAGCTGTTAGCTACAGTCAGAGAAGTGGAATAAGAAAATAAAGTGTGAAGACTGGACTCCCTGCTGGGGGCAACAAAAGAAATATCTACCCCACCTCCATCCCAACAGGACGAGGGCGGAGGGCACAGAGAGGAGAAGTGGGAAAAGAGCACTGAAGGCATTCATGGAGTCAGAGGGCGTTTGTCTCCATCTCCCCCCCCCCCACCCCCCCCCCCCCCCACACACACACACACACACACACACACAGAGGCGCACACACACACACACACACACACACACACACACAGCAGGGGGGCACTGTGCCGAACAAACACTATTCAAAAGGAAAAAGGATTTCCTTGAGCGCGGTGCTCCGCTGCCTTACTCAACTGAACAAACAGGAATTGTGGGAGTTTTCACTGTGAGCAGAGCAGAGCTGTGACCCCACGGCACCAACCAGCAGCAGGAACGGCCCCTGCTCCACATCTGCTGGGTGTTAAGTACCCTGCGAGGAACAAGGCCAAACTACAGGCAGGAATACGGTTTCACTTTCTGCACAGTCTGTTTTAAAGTCCAACTGCCGGATCCATCCACTCGTTCGTTTCCTCATATTCTACCAGGAGCTGTCAAAGCGTCTGTCAGAGTCCCACGTTGTCTCACAAACACCAGTCCTGCAGGTTTTATTTTTCTCTCCGTCGGTGCCGCTGGAGGCTTTTTATTCTGACGCAGGCACAACTAATGCTGCTTTATAGTCCACATGATGCACTGGGTGATGAGGTTCCCACAGAATCACTCACCTCGTTTAACAACAAATACTTTATTATTTAACGAGATTGTTTTACCAGCACACATAATAAAGAGAATCTCTCCACTGAGCGTTTTTCTGGTGAGAACGAGGCTCTAGACTCTTTCTCGGGAAGGTTGCTCACAAACAGGCAAAAAAAAAAACAACCAAGAAGCAGGAAGCGGTGCTGCTTCCTCAGATTCATCAGTTTCCCCCGATAAGACAAACGCTGGGTGGGAGACTCCCCGCTCCGATAGAAATCACATCACAAGACAATTCAGAGGTTTTCAGCTGTGGTTAGAAGCCGCTTGACGACTTTACAGTTGGTAGTTAACAACAGTTCTTCTCCTGATAAAGGAAACTTAATACAGATCAATGTTGGTTCCAGCTTAATACGAGCGTTTTTAGACGACGAGCTTAGAAATCAGCTCTAGTCTTATTCATGACAACCACACTGCACAGAAACCAGCAAACTGGTTCCTGGCACCGAGTTCAAACACCCGTCTACGTGGAGTCAGACGGACCCACGAACACAGAACCAACAGTGTTCACGGCGCTTTAAACGCTGAGCAGAACCAGCGTGAATAAAGTGAGCAGAAACCCAGCGGGCGCACGTTTGATACGTGTACCTGTCGGGTCAGAGATGATCCGCCGCGTGTGCATGAACGTCTCGTTTGCATATGGTTTAATAACGGTAAATAAGACGTGTTCGTCGAACTCAGACCTGTGACCTGAGCGTTGGCTGCTCTCCACCGTTTTAAAAGATAAAAGTCTATTTAGGCAGGAGGAACAAACGAGGAGTCAAACAGTCAAAGTGCAGGATACAAATCATTATTTTCTAAATCTGGGAAGAAAGAGACGTGCTGAGTGGAGTAAACGTGAAACAGGAAACAACACTTCCTTTTGAATTTGTGGGTTCACTCCTCCCTCACTGCTCCGTGTTCATGCACATCTCCACACGCTGCTTCATACAGAAGCCTACAACCAGCTGCTCGTCATTTCTGTGGCACCTGTCAAAGGGGGGGAGGAATGTGGATGAGTCTGCACACGCCGATCCCTGACACGTCTACAGGTGATCGCTTTGCCTCGGCAACACGGGACAATCGTCACACGTGGAAAAACTGCCTTACTGCACGATGCTTGTTTTCCATTCATTAAGGCTCCTCCCTCCTCATTTAAACTCACACTGTGGAAGTCCTACCAAACCCCAGCTGTTCCATTCTAAACCCTCCAATGCTGCACCGTCCCTGAATGCCTCACACTACGCCTCCTATACAAACACGTCTTTACTTTCCCCATGTGCACGTTAACTGCTCGTCCTACTGTGATGCTTTAAGTCAATAATAATATGCAGGATGTCTATCCGGTCTTCCACTTTCCTAACAGCTCGGTTATTAGTGTTCCAGTTACTTTATGGGTCATTAATGCAGTAATTCAGCGTCTGAGCTCCACACGTGAAGCTTTTCTTACAATAACCTTCATGCTGCAGTAATAACGCTGCCTGGAGTCATTTATTGTCAACGTCAGGCAGCAGCTCAGAAACAGGCAGCAGATGCTTTTCTCTCTTTTAAAGTTTGTTTTCTATGTTAGAGTTCCCAAAGGACCAGACTCCATAGCTTCCCCTCGCTCTTTCCTGCCTGTGTGAGCGAGGTTTCTGGAGCGGCTCCGTGAAAACCAGCTCCAGATCAAACACTTTGATGTGATGGACTGATCCACCCGTTAAACGCACAGAACGCGTTGCACAACTCGTATGAAGCGAGGAGAGTAAACACACACACACACTTACAATCAGTGTGTTTCTCAGGTAGACGGTGAACGAGTTTACCTGCACTGAAGAAACAGGCGTGCGCACACTCCGCACTGACCTCGGCTCATAGATTCTAACTATTCATACCGGACTTAAAAACCCAGCTCTGTGATTATATTCAGAAGAAAACAACACGCCAGTAACGTGCATGTAAATGGACTAATAATAGTGTTTTGTGTCTCTGTGGACAGATCAGAGGAGTGACAGGAAACAGACTTGATTTTAAAAAGTCCAGGTCATGTGACTGACCATGTGTGTTTCTCTAAATTCACGCAGAACAAAAGCTTTGTGGTGGCGCCACCTCAGACAAGTGTCACGGTGACCTCTGACCCCGCACACGGCGGAGGGTCGCGCTCGTCCGGGTCTTTATTACTCGGCTCGGCGGCGTCTCTGCTGCTATGTCACATGCATCAATACGAGTGTGCTGCTGGAGGCCAGGCTGGGCCCCGTCGCACAAGAGTCAACAGAGGACGCACAAAGAGCAAAGCTGCAGAGGCGACTGTCCCACATCTGCAGGGAGCAACAGCTCGTTGCGTTTCTGTGCTTAAGCTCCTGGAGGCAGTTTGGTGCCGCTGCAGACACAGGTCCAAGCAGCTGGTGCTTCTAGCTACCGTCCCTTAACGCAAACAAATAGACACTCCCTGCTTGAAATCAGTTTCACAGTCACCGTTCAGGAAAGAAACGTGTGGTTTTGTTTCCACAAGCGTCACTGTGTGGCTCGGGTCCAAAAAGAAATATAAAATATGAGGAATCAAGTTCAGCTCGATCCAGCAGGAGTTTCACGGCCACCACACAAATAAAGCCAGAAAACAAGGACATTCAGTGGTTTCCAGGACACAGGGCAAAGTACTGAAGCCCAGGATGGTCAGAACACAGCGGGTGGAAACGTCCCACATATAAAGAGTCACAGAGCAACAGTATAATTAAAAACAGGTCGTTATCACACTAATCTGCTCGCCTGTCATTTCATGGCTGATCGGTTACCTGGTCCAACCCGTTTGTTGCTTAATATGAACACCTGGCTGTCAGGAAGCGTGTGGGTAAACTCGGTCCAGCTGCAGCTGCATGGAACTTTTTCCCCATCATCTTTAGTAATAGTAAAACAGAAGGTAAACACTCACATAAACCACCACGGTCGTTGTTTGTAATGTTTCAGACTGGAAAATGAAAGGAAAGATCCACACACTGGATTCAACACCTGTTCAACAGGAACTTCAGTGTTTCAGACAACGTGTAACTTTAGAAACTTCAGAGTCACACAGTGGGGTGAAACATATTTCCCAAAGCAATGTGTAAAAAAACATTTGATACAGTACAGGAGTAAAAAATGGTCGGTACTCCCTGTCCTTCCAAAAAAGAAAGAGAGAAAAGAAGATATTCATCTATGAAAGTGTACGTAAAATGTGTTTGTGTGTGTGAGAGAGAGAGAAAAAACAAATAGATAGATAGACATATAGATAGATAGATAAACAGATAGATAGACAGACAGATAGACAGATAGAAAGACAGACAGATAGATAGATAGATAGATAAACAGATAGATAGATAGACAGATTGATATAGATATAGACAGACAGACAGACAGACAGATAGACATATATATATAGGGATAGACAGACAGACAGATAGACATATAGATATAGGGATAGACAGACCCTCACCTCTCCACCATTCCACCACTTGTTGCGGCGTCCATTTACTCACAGCCTCCATTTCTCCAACCGCTTTACTGCGGGACGCGTCTCGTTTTTCCTGATCACCGAATGAACCGGGTTAATTAAACATGACCACTTCGCGCTGAAACCCGGAGAAAACCCGGAGAAACCCGGAGAAAACCCGGAGAAACCCGGAGAAAACCCGAGAAAACCCGAGAAAACCCGCAGAAACCCGCTGCAGCGCGCGCCTCCCGCTCTCTGACTCGCTGACGTCGCAGAGCAAGTTTACAAGCAAACGCAGAACTCACGAGCCGAGGAGCGCGTGGGTCAGGTGTAGAGTTACTGAGAGCTTGACCACGCCCAGATCTACACTTTCTTCCAATCACACGGCGGCATGTTCGCGCTGCCTTTAAGTGTTGTAGGAATTACTAATCATTATAGCGATTTAAAACTACATTTTGTTTGTTTAGATTAAATTTAGTTATGAATATTGTGGCATAGCACGTGCAACACGAGAATAACATTAGTTTCATTATTCTTCAAAAAATAAATAAATAAATTACGCTTAAGTCATATATAATCAAGACAAAGGAGATGGTTGTGGACTTGAGGAGGAACAAGAAGAAGAATCATCTTAATTGAGCAGTGGACAGCCACAGGGGGGCGCTGAGTGTCTCGCTCAGGGACACACCTGGTATGAGGGAAGGGCTGGGATTCGACCCTGCCACCTTTTGCTTCCAGACTGATGCTTAACCCATTGAGCAGGTGGTGGAGAGAAGGCTGCTCAGCAAACTGCTGAACATAACGGAGAACAGTTCACATCGTCTCCACATCTGCTGGTCAAGCAGCGGAGCAGCTTTAGTCCTAGACTTCTTCAGCTCCGCTGTGATGAAGAAGGGAACCAACAACCATCAGCCTGTACAATGCATCCATCATGACAGAGAGCTCTGCTCTGACTGACTGTCTGGTTACAGTTCCATCTATTCCCAATCACTTCATCTGATCCTCAATTATTGCAATTCAAGTGAACAACAGTGTGACTCTGAGAAATTCCTAAAGTTGTCACCTTTCCTACCACGGACACAACACAGCGAGGTGCCTGACATTTAGGCTAACATCAGTACATCCACCTGCACATGTCATCACAACCTTGCAACTATTCGCAGCTCTGGCATGTGTGTTGGCTGTTGGCTTGTTAAACCTTTTAAAGGTCTACAGATGTTTCCCATTGGAAAAGGAGATCAGACAGTTTACATGTGTGAAGGCTCCAAACTTTGTTGGCTCAGACAAATACCACCAAGTACAGCAGGCAAAACAATTCCCCTCTGGATTAATAAAGTTTTTGAATCTTGAATCTTGAAGTGAAGAGGATGTAGCAGATTTGTGACATGTCCCACAGCACCTGAATGCAGCATTATGCTGTGGGCGGGCCTTTCTGTTGCCTTTCTATGGGGCATTTTGTTGAAGGATGCTTTAAACTGTTTAGTAAAATCTAGTAACCAACACTGAGTTATTCCTTTCTCTTCTAAACTTCACTACTCAAGGCTTGATTGCTGTGACTCCCCTCTACTTTGGGGGCGTCTCTGTGGGGCTGAGCACACTGCTGGTGACAAATGCTGCAGCCAGATGTAGTGTGGGAGACTGATAGCTGTAGTTAACCTATTAAAGTGAGAGTGGAGATTAGGCGCGGGAGGAGGAAGAGCTGTGAGTGGGAGGCAACTAGTTAACAGCAGCCTCTTTGCCTTGTGCCTGCAAAACACATGAGTTGAAAACCTGACTGTTTTCACTACAGTTGGTAAAAATAATTGTGGGTTGAGGATCTGGTGGTTCATAGAACCCTTCACATGATTTTATTTCAACCGAAGGCATTGTATAGGGAACCTGTTTAAACTAGACCACACAGCTTAACTCTGGGGCCATAAGTAGTTTCAGGCCGTGGAGTTACAGTATGTAGTAAAGTTTGATTACAGTTTGAATAACTTCATCATTAATGTGGACAAAACAACTGAGACGGTGACCGCCACCACCCCTCTCATGGCCTGTTCTCCCTCCTGCTGCCTGGCAAGAGGTACGGGAGCATCCGCTGCAGAACCACCAGGATGCTGGAAGGGATCTCTGCACAAGCTGTGAGGCTGAGAGATGAGCTGTGCTCCCTCTGCATCCACACCAAATCCAAATCTTCTTTTATTCTTGATTGTTCAATTCAATTCGATTCATCTTTATTTGTATAGCCCCAAATCACAACCAAAGTCATTTCAGGGCACTTTACATAGCAAGGTTTAGGACCGTGTAAAAATATAAGTGTATATATAAACAAAAGAATGCAGAAAACCCAAGAGTTGTACTCAGTCAGCAGCTGGAGAGAAACATGTAAATGCAGTGACAAACCTTCTTAAATCTTGGAGGCATGACATGCAAATGTCAGAGGCTCGGTGTAGGCTAAGAGTCAAATACAAGTTTTAAAGGTCAACCTGCCAGACGTCTGCAATTCCACAGGGCCCAGAATGATGGATTAGAAATGTTTTTTTGCCCAAGAGGGACGCAGGAAATGATCTATGAGCTGCAGCTTTAAATTCAGTAAACGGTTTTTCAACTTGCATCCTATGGTTTTAATTTGGACAGTAAATCTACACAAATAATATTCTCCCTACTGTGTATCAATATTTTTAATGACTTTGTCAGGCAGCACATGTTGCCATGGATACAGTGTTTTCGTTTTTCACAGGAGGCTGTGGAGGAGTCTACCTGCATCCTCACACACCCTCAGTCAGACACAGCGGTGATGGCACAGGCAATACTCACGCTGCACAAACTGCATCTTCAACAGTTCTCCACCAGATGGCGCCGTCGCTCCATCTGTGTTACAGCAAACTCAGATTCAGGGCTGCTCGGGTTCTACAACCACTTTCTGAGATGCAAATTACGTAAACTAGAGAATGCTCAAAAAGACTGGAAGGATGAAACTTACAGCAAAATGTGGCACTTTAATATTTTTTCTTAACAAACTTTATTACAATGAACACCTGGAGGATTCAAAGGTGTTTAAAGGTGAGGAACGCAGTCTGGGTTCTTTACCAAACTTGAGCATATGTGGACGTGACACAGTATCTGTCTTATCACACCAGGTTTTTGAGTTTTGGGGTCACATACTTTTCATTACTGCACAAACAGACCCGACAGACCCCAGTTATTTGTTGCTAAACGCAGTTAACTGATGCTTTAAGGCTCCTAAAAACGATGCATTAAAAAGGAAAAGTCCGACTTGCGGTTCAGTTTACTAGACTGTGTCATATTTTCCCATTGATTCACGACATGAAAAGCAGATCTGCGCCGCTGTCTTCTTGCGGCCGAGACGCACAGGAGCCCTCCATCACCGGAAAGAAATGCAGAAAACTATGTAAAAGTTTCCGTGTGTGTGTGTGTGTGTGTGTGTGTGTGTGTCCCAGCACTTTGGGAGATTACACATCACTTTTTTTTGCCCCGACTCTATGTCGTAAGAGCTCGCGGCGGGGCAGGCAGAGTTGGGAGCAGCCCCCCTGTTAAGTAGCAGACTGAGTGGAGAGTCTTTCCACTTGGAACAAGGCTCGGCGACGCGTCTGGGAACCAAAACCCCGTTGAGCTCTTTGACACCGGACCACCTCACCCTCCCCTTTCTCAGACTGGAGGTCTCCAAAAGAGATTTACTTTTTTTATTTTTAAACATTTCTGCAGAGTTCCTACTGTCTCTTCCATAGGTCAGTGATGCATGATTTGTAGAGCTTAACGTGAATTATTTTCATATATATGATTAAATATAGTTAATGGCACGACTAAGAAAGTTGTGATATTTCTAAGCTTTTTAATCCTCTAATGTCTCAGCTGCAGTCACATTTTATTCTCACGCGTGCACTATTTCTTGGCTCGGCGGTGCGTAATTGCGCACGGTTCCAAGATTTGATGCGCGGTTATTGAGACTCGTAGAGCGATTTGTTTCTGAAACTGAGGATATATGCATTAAATAACAGACACATTTGTCCTTCTGTGTGTTTATTTCAACAGATATTTAACAGTTTTATTGGATCTTTCATGCTGTTAAGTTGTGGATTTTGGACTTTATTCATCTTTGTTACCAGTGTTGTTACCAACTAATGACACGGACACTGTCTTTTCTGTCAGAGTTTTAGGGACTAGTGATGAAGTATAGATATAAATGATAGCAGCTTTACACTGAGCAGATGACTTAAGTCTGTGAAGTTCACCTCCAGGTAGTAGAAGGTGTTGTAAAGGCTGCTGCAGGGCTACATGGTCTGATGATGAAGATTTAACTGCCTCCTCCGTTTCCTCCTGCAGCTTTATACATGTGCTGCTGAGCCAGAGGAGATGAAGATGAAGAGCAGTCTGTCTCTGGCTGCGGTTGCCCTCCTGGCTCTGCTGCTGTCGTCCTCTCAGGCCCAGAACCAAGGTAAAGCCACTGACTCTCCTCCTCCTCCTCCTCCTCCACATCTGATTCCAACTCCTCACCTCTGCCTCTTCTCTGCCTCCAATGTGCAGCTGCATATTTAGTGTGAATAAAAAGAATCGCATAGCTAAAGTAAAAATGTGTGTTTGTGAATTTCTCTGTTTGACACGATTTGCCTTTTCAGCCTCGGTCTAGCCTTTGATTGACGACAGTCCAACAGCCTCAACTTCAAATGTCTGCTTTGAATTTATGAGCATGGATCTGGTTTAAAAAAGTATGATACTCAGAAAAGTGAGTGGGACTTTTTGCTCTCTTGTGTCATATATGTCACGATGGTAAACTATGGAACAGACCATCTGAAGAATGAAAGAAGTTATTTACAATAAGTCAGTATTTCTGTACCAGACAGCTGTAGTTTGAGCTTCCTTACACCAGGAGGGGCCCTTGCTCAGATTCTCCTTATGTTTATTTCACTGCTGTCTACATTTTTACAGTTTCATTAAAAAAAAAGAAAAAGCCCAGACGGCACCTGGCCAAGTTTCCTCCCTGTGTCTTTTCTCCTGATGGAACGGAAGGACAAAATATGAGTTTCACATTATTTTCCAGAGGTTAGAAGAGGGGAGAATTTGCTTCTCTGGGCCTCTGGATTTTTTCTGAGGGAAATTAAAAAGTAAAAATGTGCAGTAAAAACGCACTGGATCACAGGGGAAGAATTCTGGTTTCTCCTGACCTGAGAGTTTGTTTTGAGAGTTTATATTCTTCCTCGTCTAACAGTTAAATCTAAAAAATCTTCATCTAAAAATAAGAGAGCAGAGTCCACGATGAAGAAAGCTTTGGTGACAGGCTCTGAAGCCTGGGTACGAGTGTGTGGATGATGCGTGTGTGTGCTCCTCTGGATTAAGAGCCGGAGTTTTTGGGTGTAGTTTCCGGCTGTAATAGACCCATTTGGAACAGAAGCAGCAGCCCACAGCCCTTGATTGGATTCAACAGGTTGGTGGTTCCTCCATTTTTGACATCTTGTAACACCCTCCCCCAGTCAAGCCTGGACCTTGAGTCCTGGCTTTACAACAATATTTTCCAGTGATATTCTTCACTCCCACACTAACAGATAAACTGGTTGGTGGTCTAGAAAAAAAACGTCTTAGGTATCATCATCTTTAAACCATCAGCTAGAATCTAAGCTCTCTCATACGTATTCGGTTTGTTCTGTGCTTTTAGTAGTTGTAAGAGAATCTGTGCAGCTGTACAAACAAACTCCGCAGCTCAGATTACTTCCAGCGTAGAAAGATTAACAATTAGACACACGCTTTCCACATGTTTCTTATAATAAATAAGAAAATTAGAAATGCTTAGTTAAATCGATTTCGCAAGCAAACTCTCCAGCACACGGGTGGTCAAGTCATTGATGTGGTCATGTTTTAGAGCTTTGATAGAGCCTTCTGGAATCAGCAGGCGGAGAGTAGTCGTGGTACTTTTCAGTGGGATGTTCTGACAGTTTAAGGTCTGCAAGTAAATCAGTGTTTAAAGAACTGTGCATTATAGCAAGCTAGGTTTTCAGCTAGATGATCTATTCTGCACCCCAACCTGAAGAATATCATTCTAAAATATTTGCATTAAAAATTAATCCATCGTCCCTCGTGTACATGGAAACGTTTTGTCCGTCCCTCTAAGTTGTTGCAAAAACAACTTTTCCTGTACACGTGCATGATCCTGTTTGTCTGTGATCACAATTCAAAACCTCAGTCTGTGTGCACCCTGAGTTTGTCTGTTGGTTAACGTCACAAAACCAGTGGTTCTTAAATTATCCTTTAAGAATAAAACTCAAAGCTGGGATCTAATATAGTTTAAGAACCTCTGGTGCAGGTCTTTGGAAATGTGAGAAGAAAAGATGTACACATGTCTACGCAGACACGGTGTCTTCTTTTATGAGGTTTGCAATGAAGATAATGAAAGCAATCAGCTCTTTATCCATTGTATAATCAATACTGGACATTTTTATCAGATTTGTGTGTTTGTGTTGTTTGTCAATTCAACATCAACATCATGAGTTGGATTGAGGTCATGGACGGTCTGCTGGAGACAGTCCATGTTGAAGTTTGTTGACAGGGTGGGAACCTTATAATTAAACAATTTGTACCACATTTACCAGACAATGCAAAATTTGGATCAGGAAATGGGTCAGTTATTGGTCATTGTTATTTGTGCTGAAGCACAACAACATAAGATCAGCTAAAAACACCACCCGGCCCACCCATCTATATATGTGTACATGAAACACACTATGCAGGTTTACAAATTTGATCACAAAATGAAAAAAACAAATAAAAAAAACTATAATTAAGTTGCTCGGATTCTGAGCTAGTCACCTCTGGATCCAAATATATACATACTTATATATAATAAGGGTTTGTTGTATTTATTTTAATACTACATAACCAGTGTTACTCAGTTGTAACTCAACTGAACTCTACACATAATGTGGTATTAGTGATTTAGAAAACTCTAATTAATGTCTCTTTGCTTCCAGAGAGCGGCTCACAGTAAAAATTCAGTTAATTTTCCTGCCCTGTGTGTTTTTAATCTTCAATGTCTTAAACCTTAGAGCGATATTGTTTCATTTTGTTTGTGGTGTCGTTGCTTGACTTATTGACTATGGCCACTAGCTACATGTGGTAGAAATGTTTCAACAGTGGTCGTTTTTTCCTTTTCTCTCCAACAATGGCTTCCCTCACATCTGTAGTTCAGTTTGTCTCGCGTCTGTTCCAACAGTGAACTTGTCTTACTTCACCCTGGAAGTGTTGACTGTTGGGAAAACACTTTAATGTTCAATATTAAAATACATTTCCCTCCTAAAGCTGCAGGATTAACTGGTTGGTGTTCTCTCTTTGCAGTCAACCCCCCGTCAGATTTGAGGTTTAAGATTTTAAATGAGAGAACAGTGCAAATGATCTGGACTCGACCACAGTCGAGGATACAGGGCTACAGAATACAAGTGACCTCAGACACAGGTGGGTACTCGTTAAACCTGCAGGTTCTGTCCTGCCCAGTTTCTAACATTACAAGTGTCATAAACCCGGCATCACTCTCCCCGGCAAGACCCAGCACTCCCTACAATTATCTCAAGACTTCTGCAGACAGATGTTTGATTCTCTAAACTCTAATGATAAAAACATTATAGCTTATATGAACAAATTTAATCATCAGCTGGCAGTAACATTCACAAACACTTCCATGGAAAGGCTTGAAATTGACAGCTACAGTAAGAGTCACACGATTTATTCATTTAAATAAAGCGAAAACACAGTGAAAGCCAAGTAAAATATACCAAATGCTACTAGCAATAATAATTTAGACAACAATATGCTTAAAGTTTAGGGTGTTTTAACTACAACCAGCAAGGACTGCTGCTACCTGGCTAATGCACGGCACTATAGTGGTTGCATGTCCTGTAATGTGTAACAGTTAGCTAGTTACAGTACATGCTGTTAACAGACATATATAACAAATTGAACCATAAAACTATTGTTAGTTTGCACCTTTACCTTTAATATTCAAGTATAAGTCATTCTGTTGGCTAACTGAACTTACAGACGAACAGAACTACTGTTAGCCTGCGTAGGAACTGCCAGGTGTTAGCTAGGTACTAGTTAACTGCTAAAACTAATGCTAGCTTGTATATTACAATATAAAAGTTATGTATGTATGTTATGTATATGTCACGCATTTAAACGTTGGGGCGTCTTACAAACTGAACTAACATATTTAAACACTCATAAGCTCTGTTAGTTAACTACTAGCTAAGTAACAGCTAGCTTTAGCCTCCAGCATTTTAGTCCTACTGCTAACTAGCTTACAGTTAAGTGCGTACTTGGGGAAATGTACACAGTGTAATTCAAAAATAATAAACAAATTCTTTTTCCACTTAGTGTTTAATCTGATGTAACATACAAACCTCCAGTGGATCAAAGCATTTCTGTTTTTTTATTTTACGCGTTAACAGGTTGTAGAATAAGTTGGAGAGATCACACTGGAAGGTGTTATTTATTTCTTTATTTTTCATGCTTCAATGCTGCTTACATGTGCACCTTTATGCTCCTGTGAGATAAATATCGTGTGTGGATTTCAAACCACCGACTGGAGAGCACCTCGTTAGGATTAGCTACGTATAAGATGGCTAATTGACAACATGGCCACATGTGTAAGCGAACATGGAAATGCCAGTTGTAGCTGTTAGCTAACTACTAGCAGTGAACTGGGTCATTAACACAGACTAAGTTACTACACTGGTTAGTGAAGCTAAAAAGATACTGTTGGATAACTAACTAGCTATTTGCCAAAACTAAATAGATGTTAGCTTGCTTGTTAACTGCAACTACCCACCAAAGTCTTGTTAGTTGGTAAATACAACGTTTGACTAAAATGTTTTTCAGTTTTCATTTACCATGAAATTCATTCTGAGATTGCTAAGAAAACTGCCCCAGTCACTAAACCTATTAATTGTCAGTCAACTGTCTGCCTTTAAACCACATTGGTAATTGTATTACTATAACATACAATAACATTTATTTTTATCACATTAATAAATAAGTCATTGTCATAGTGAGAACCACTGATGAGATAAGATGTTCTTTAATGTATTATACAGTAAAGTCAACATGAATAAGTCATAAAACCCCCACAATTAGCAGTATTGTATTTTAAATACATAATTACACTTCATGGAAGATTTGAGGGTATTGTTTTGGTTCATAGTAATGTGGAAAGTTGTCATTAAATTGAATCATAGTGTTGTGTGTTTACACAGCTCTTCCACTCCTCAGGTCAATAGTAGGAATCAAGTTTTTCTGAATCCCTGTTTTGACTCTTGGAGAAATGAAGTAATGCAATAGTTTCCTAATGGCTTCCCTCTGACTCTTTGCATTCTTGTAGAAGAACCAACAAAAGAATTTACTCTGCCTGCATCTGCGACTAAGACCTCCATATCAGACCTGACTCCAGATGTGGATTATGTTGTAACAATATCAGCATATGCAGGATCAGAGGAGAGTCTTCCCATCTCCGGCCAGATCACACGTGAGTCACTGCGTCCCTGAGTGTGTAAATTGGCACCAGACGTCCAACTGAAAGCTGTTTGTCTGCATCAATGTTGGCAGGAAATTTTGATGGCAGTATTTAGCGCTTCAGTCCAAAACCAGACTGACTGGTAAAATGCCTGAGGGCCCCATAAATTTGGTGGTTTTAATCCAGGAACATGTGGAAATGTAGCATAATTTATGCTTTGTACTTTTTGTTTCCATGAATTTGGTTTTAACCTAGAGCTCAAGACGAGAGTGACAACCCTGAACCTGTTTTCAACTATATCTTAAGTTCAGAAACCAGTTTATCATTTATCTTCATCTGTTTGTTGCTTTTCAATTCTCTTTTAAGCACCTTAACCACATTGTGTCTAAATATTGTAATTGTAATTTTGTCTTGACCTTTTTCCACAATCTTTATTCAAAATTGATCAGTTTAGTTTTTAATTATACAAACATCTGAAAACTGGAGATTGAAAGATTTCAGTCGCAAAATCCAACTGTGAAGCTGCAGCCTGAAACTGTGTGAGACAAAACATTGTCTCACCAACTCAGACAATGAGTTGGTGACTAGCACTGACGAAAGGGTAAACTCCACCTGCTGATGAGGCTCACGTGCAAACTCACAATAAGTTACTAAATGGTCCGAGTAGTTAAGAGTGTTTCATGGTGAACAGTCAAACTAGTGAAGGTCTCATTTAAGTTGAATGAGTCAGAACTCAATCCGTTCACATTTCCAGTACTGAGTGAGGTCTTTGTTCTAAATCATGGCTGCAGTTTCGTGGGCCACGCCTGGTTGGCAGCTCTGCACACACTGATGATCTGAGAAACCGTCCAAGTTCTGGAGATTCCCTGAAAAAAAAAAGTCACGTCAACTTGTTTGCATTTTATGTACAAGGAAAATTCAATTAATGAATTAATCTCATAAATGGTAACAAAGAGAAGGAGGTTTGGTCCAATGTTGCATGCTTTGTCCTACGTTGAAGAAAAAGTGTGACCTTTCCTGACAGGAAATGATTGATAACATGACATTATGTTAAGATTTAGTGTTTTCTAAGAATAATTTCAACAGAATGTCTTATCTGAATATTTTATAAGTTCAATAATGGCATGATTGTGTTGCTGTCTTTCAGTTGAGGCAAGTGGTAGAGGACCTCCCAGAAAGCCAGATCTTTCAGATTCAATCAGTAAGTCCTGTTTTTCAGTCATTTTAACTCGAATAGGGCCTTGACCTTTCTTCACAGTCCACTTGCTGCTCGATGTGTTTTTCCACGGTTTGCTCTTCACTGTTGGACGTTGTCCATCAGCATGAGCTCAGCAACAAAGGCAGAGTCCGACCACACAACATCTTATTGTAACGCTATAAGCAAAATTAGGCTCACATGAGTCTCTGAAGTATTCGGTCATCGGCTTCTCCCCTGCCGACCAATTATGCCAATGTGAAGGAAGCTGCACATGCTCAGTGCTTGGTCGTAGGTGGAGTTTTTATGCTGCTGTAGGAGCCGAGGAAGCGAGCTGAGAGTGACCCAGCCCTGAAGTGCTAAGAGAAGTGGAAACCATTACAGATCCTGCTTTACAAGAGCACTGCTGCTGATTCCCTGGCCCCTTTGGGCAGACGATGACGAATGTGTGCTGATTTTTTCTTCTCGTTAGTGAAGTCGGGAGGAAAGCAGGATGAAGCTGAGATCCTCTGCTTCACATCACAGTTTGATTCTGCAGCCAGTGTGAATGGTCTGCTTTTTACACACTAAAGGGTTGGCTCTCATCTCAGCCACCTCCACCTTAGCCCCAGTGCAGCACAACAACCACATCAGCTGACATCATGAGACTTGTTGAGATATGTTAAAGGTGTTCTCATCTATTGTTTCTTTTCCCCGTTCTTCTTCCCTCTGTATTTCTTGTCCACTCCGTTTACTCCTAAACAATTTCCCAGGATGCCCTGTCAGTGCCATTGCAGATGTGGTGTTCCTTGTGGACGGCTCCTGGAGTGTGGGCAGGGCAAACTTCAAATACATCCGCAACTTTATCTCTGCGGTGGCCGGTGCCTTTCAGATAGGTGAAGTTAAAGCCAGGGTGGGGGTGGTTCAGTACAGCAGTGACACGCGAACTGAATTCAAATTGAACGAGCACCTGACACGAGCCTCTCTGCTGCGGGCCATCGGCTCCCTGCCTTACAAAGGAGGCGACACCAGGACGGGTCGGTCTATTTTAAAATCAATGTTATTATAGTAGTACAGAAAATTAGTCATGCCTCTCAAAATGTCTTTCAGGTGTTTGGCATATCAAATGAATTTTAAATTCTACCCATTACTTCTAGGAAATTTGTCTCACAGGAAGTTCAAGCTACATTAGGAGTGTAGTCATTAATAATTTCACCTGTAAACTTCTTAGGCGATGCCCTCAACTACCTCCTGATGAACACTTTCACTGAGGCGGCCGGAGCCAGGAAGGGTCTTCCTAAAACCCTGGTTATCATCACTGATGGCAAATCTGAGGATCCAGTGCAGAGCTACGCCAGGCAGCTGAGGAACAGGGGGGTGGAGATCTTTGTCCTTGGTATGTAGCCAGAACTAGTTTATTGAGTTCCACTTCCTACATTTCTGACATAATGACATAATAACTAAACGAGGTTAAATTCCTGCGTGATAGCAGGTTTTATATATGTTTACTCGCAGGCCTCACTGTCACATTTTACACAGAATTAGACTGAGAAGAAGGCTGTTGTTAAACAGGGCAGGTGGTTAAGTAATAAGAGCACACAGAGGATTCATGTTCCAGCGAATGCAGAGAAACATAAAACTGAGTTTTTTTGACAGAATTGTCTTCGCACAGTGACTCTACAAAAAGATGATGAGTTCGGTGGTGAGGGAGAAAATGTCCACACAAATCAAGCATCATGTCTGGACCTTAAAGCATGTGGTATAATTCTTTTTAGGTGCCCAACAGGCAGATGAAGAGGAGATGAAGCTAATGGCCTCCACCCCTTACCAAACTCACGTCTATAGTGTCGCCAACTTTGAGGTGATGAAGAACGTGCAGAAGGAGCTCATCACCCAGGTGTGTGCAGGGGTCGACGATCAGCTCAATGCGTTCGTGAGCGGAGAAGAAGGTGAGTCGTGGTTTAGTTATGAACTTTCCATTGGTAGTAGGAGTTAGAGTTAGCTGAGACACAGATGTTTGCGTATAAACAGTTTTTAGCATTTGGAGAAAACCTCTCTTTGCACTTACACAACACTGTAAGGCTGACTTATGTATTTGCAGTTGTTGAGCCAGCCTCTAACCTCCAAGTCCTGGAGGTGTCCTCCAAGACCATGCGGGTTACCTGGGACGCCTCCATCGGGGATGTTTCATCATACAAGTTGCAGATGATTCCCATGATTACTGGCGGCAAGCGGCAAGAGCTGTATTTGAGCCCGACTCAGACCTCGGCGGTGGTGAGAGACCTTTCCCCTGACACAGAGTACCAGATCAGCCTGTTTGCTCTGAAGGGCCTGATGCCAAGCGAGCCCATTGTCATCATGCAAAAGATGCAGCCAGTTAAAGTGTCACTCGGTGAGTATGAAACTTAGATTTAACAGTTGTTTTTGACAAGGGACAGAGAAAGTCAGATTACCACTGACACAATCTATGCAGTATTCAAAAGTGGATATTTGACCCAGAAACTATGCCCAGCACTGCATGACTGTCACAGAACGGATTCTGCGACTCCAACGACCATCGTAGTCTGATGAAGTGCACCCTGTAAAATTTAAAGATGTCTTCAGTGAGTTGTACCTTCTTCGTTTGCTCTTCCTGTCTAGAATGTTCTCTTGGCGTCGACGTCCAGGCTGATGTCGTCCTCCTGGTTGACGGTTCCTACAGCATTGGCCTGGCTAACTTCGCTAAAGTTAGAGCTTTCCTGGAGGTGCTGGTGAACACCTTCGACATCGGGGCCGATAAGGTTCAGATCAGCTTGGTCCAGTACAGCCGGGATCCTCACACAGAGTTCTACCTGCACACTCACCACGACCTGGACGCTGTGGTCAGGGCTGTGAGGAGTTTCCCGTACAGAGGGGGCTCTACCAACACCGGCAGGGCCATGACCTACGTGAGGGAGAAGATCTTCCTGTCAAACCGAGGCGCGCGCGCCAACATTCCCCGTGTCACCATCCTCATCACTGATGGGAAGTCGTCCGATGCCTTCCGGGAGCCGGCCACTAAGCTGAGGAACGCTGACGTGGAGATCTTCGCCGTGGGCGTTAAGGACGCCGTACGGACCGAGCTCGAGGCCATTGCCAATACACCGGCAGAGACCCATGTGTACACTGTGGAGGACTTCGATGCCTTCCAGAGAATTTCCAAAGAACTCACACAGTCCATCTGCCTGAGGATTGAGCAGGAACTCCGCAACATCTTCCAGAGACGTACGTAAGATTTTCTTCGCCATCCTCAACGGTTTGCTTTGTTTCTCTTTCTGTTGACTTTTCAGGATGTTATATGTGCATCACTTTATTCTGCTTATAAATCACTGGTTGTCCATATTTCACAGAAGAAGCCAACAGCTACCTTCACTTTCACCACGTTCCAGTAGAAGGATTTCTGTTAGTTGTTGCACCAGGAGTGGAAAATGAAAATCACTTTCACCACTTGTGAATTGATTTAGTTATGTAATGACTGTGTGGTTTGTGAATGAGCTGTCGGGGTGAGTTAGTGTGATTGCAGGAGCCCTGCTGTCCTGCACGGTTTTAAATCGTAGCTGTTCAGTCTCGAATCTTCCAGTTGAAGAGTGAGCAGGGAGTGAAATAGTCCTCCCCTACCACCCACTGCTCTGCTCGGTGGGTACAGAACCTCTGAGTTCTGCAGCCAGATGAGACACTGCAGTGTACATTCAGTACTAGCTCCAGTACTGCAGTAAATGTTTCTGTCTCTTCCTTAGCCAAAGGAATATTTTTATCTTAGAGTTACAGTATCCCCGCTACGTTTAAAAGAAAGCGAGGAAATGTAGACACCTCCTTCTGTTCTGAAACATCTGGTTTGAGTCTCGGTTGTGCAACAGCAGATATTTTGCCCTGATGATCAGGGTCAAAAAAGGCGGTATTAGCAGCTCTGTATGTTGAGCTGTCGTACCAACACCGCACTGTAGTGGAGAGAGTTTGGTTTTCAGTTGCAGAGATGCTGGTCTGACTTCCCTATGTTCAGTCAGTGGCTGGTTTTAATTTGATCCAGTTCAGTACACAGTTACAGTATATAAGCTCTGTTTGGAACATCTGTAGCGATCAAAACAACATTTTAACAATGAATTACTACAGCACTGAGATGTAAGTCCACCACCCAGTGCAAAACGGTACCAACAGTTGTCCACATGTCGATAATTACTTTCATGTCTCATCTCCAAGTCTTATTCGGCCGAACCCTCTTTTTGCTTTAATGTGCGAAACACATGTCCACCTTCTGATCTTTCAAGGGCAGGCTGAGTTCCTGCAAGTGGAAACATTAGAGCTGGGTCTTTGTTGGGCCACCAGATGACATCCTCGCTATCACGTTAGAACAATCCAGGCTGTCAGGTGTTTTGTCCGTCAACCAATCCTGACTCTGAAGGGCTTCTCTGTACTGAAATCACCCAACTCCTGAACATCTGGCAGTGGAGTTACACAGAAATACAGAAAACGTTCAAATGCTGTTTCAGCCACTTGAAACTAAAACTTAATGTCTGTTACTTTGCCAAAAGGCGCCTGCCAGCGCAGCGTCTGACTCACCAGCTTTGATTGCCTATTATATAACTGTTATATAATGATGACTTTATGTCAACAAAGAGAAGTGCACAGGAGCTCCGCCACGGCTTCCATCCCACTGTGGAGCGTTTCACGGCAGCCGCCCTCCTGTTGTTGTCCAACGACAGAGCTGTCAGATGGGTTAACATCTGTGTTAGAAGCTGTGCATGTCCGCTGCTGGATTCCTTAATACTTTTTTCTGTAGCAGCTTTTAGTGTGTTTAGTCTAATGTCAGATGACTGTGTTGGACGTCTTATCACACGAAGTGCACTGAGTTTATGCATGTAAATGTTTTCAAGTGTTTGCTCTACCAATCTTAGTTTTCTAACATTAGTGATGCTGAAGAGTTCAGGGATGGTTAATTAACGTCTTGATTCAGATGTTACGTTTCCTTTCCTCTGTCTCCAGAACTGGTCCAGCCGAAGGACCTGACCTTTTCAGAGGTTGGCTCCAGGAACTTCAGAGTTTCCTGGGACATCGACGCTGCTAACGTCGAGTCCTTTTTGGTTCAGTTCAAGCCGGCCGATGACGCCGACGGACACTACGTGTCCCTGTCTGTGCCTGGAGATACGCGCACGTCAGTGCTTCCTCACCTCACCCCACTCACCCTCTATGACGTCAGCGTTTATGCTCACTATGAGAAAGGGGAAAGCCTGCCTGTGAAGGGATATGAGACCACGTTGGAAGGTATTTATGCTGTAAATATAAGTAAAATGCTGTGATTTTAATGATTCTGATCAGCACGTGGATAGAAGCGACGGCCTATTATCTCTCATTCAGTGCAGACTCCAGGTGTTTATGTTAATTCAACATTTTTACTCACTAAGTCGTGAGCTTTATTTTAGGAGCAGTATCGCACTAATACATTGTCTTTTGCTGCAGAACAAGGCTCAGTGCGCAACCTCAGAGTATCTGAAGAGACCACCGAGAGCTTCAGGGTATCGTGGCGGCATGCTCCCGGTGCCGTAACACGCTACCTGTTGACCTATGAACCTGTTGGGGACGAGAGCTCAAGGTTGGAGGCGACCACCGTTGGCAGCGAGACCACAATTGTCCTCCAGGAGCTCCAGCCTCAGACCACCTACCGTGTCTCTGTCACGCCTGAGTACCAGTCTGGGCCCGGGGTGTCCCAGCAGACGGACGGCACAACCAAAGAAGGTAGTTGCAGCTGTCACAAACATGAGCAGAGCACATTATTGTGAAAGTAATTAAATCTGTGCATGAAAAATAACCCTGTAAGTCATTATAGGGTTATATATTCACCCTGATATCTGCAGTGATATCTGTGAAGTCACTGGTGTCTGGGAGTGCCAGAGTCTACACATTTTTGACCCTGGTGGAAAGGGAACTCCCAACCCTGCAGTGTTAGTTGAGCATGCCACGCATGAAGCTGCTCATCAGATGTGCTGCCGTACAGGGAAAGGAATGAGAAACAGAACACGGGGGAACAGAAGTGGGTCAGGATGTACTCTAAGGTGATTAAGAGGGAGAGTCCAGAAGAATTTGTTTTTTTGGATTGAACCCTTTTAGATTCTGTATCTTAAGATTATCGACACTGAGCCAAAACGCTGAGGATGCAGCTGAAAGTAAATTATTTATGTAAATAGCGTTTGTGTACCATCCATCTCCTTGATGTCTGGAATGTTTTTTGTATTTTAGTTGGTTTATAAAAAGAGACATGAAACACCCAGCTCAGCTGGCTCTCAGATGGATTCCCGTGCCCCCCCCCCCCCGCTCCTATGCCTTACAACAGTGTTGGGATAGATCAGACTGGTGCACTTAGGCCTCGGCAGAGTCCTGACTCTGACCTGACCATGTGGGACAGAGGTGCTGCAGATGTTTGAACGGTTACAGAGGGCACAGCAGTCAGACACAGGCGGAGAGGTGGAGATGAGAAATGGCATGACTGGGCAGGAATGTAACCCAGGAGAGAGCAGGCTGGAAGGTGAGAAGGAGCAGGGAAGACTGACTCACTCCGCTCTGTTTTGGTCTCCGACTCCTCTGATATTCAGTCTTCTTTCCTCGTCAGTTTCTTTCCTTTTTCTTTTTTCATCGCCGTGTGCTGCCTGGTATCTTCCCAGATGCCTCGCTGATCAGTCTGACAGCATGTTTTTTCCCTTTGGCTTCTAACGCATCAGGTTTGCTGTGTCAGGCACGTACTGGTACTGGTTTGCATATCTCTTCCACCACATTGCACTCATGGCCTGGTTCAGTGTCGGGATGTGCAGTGGGAAGGCCTGCAGGCATCCCAGGTGTTGGTGCACGTCAGAGGCTCCTGCCAGGAGGATTTCCTTTGCTTCTCTTGCATCAGATCTGCAGTGGAAAGCTCAGCTACAAGTACCTCCATCACTTTGAACCAGGACTTCCTGATTCCAGGAGCAGTAAAGAACTAAATTTATAGTCAGACAGTGCGGAACACGCGCTAGCTGCTCTGACGTAAGATGGATTAACCTGTTGCCGGGCGTGTGATTGTTTGATTGTCTGTCTACATATTTGCATGTTTCAGTGAGTTAAGCCAACATGATCTGACAGGCACTTTGCTTGTGTAAGTTCGTTGCGCCTGCTGTAGTCACAGGGAACAGGAGCCGTCCATCTGGCGGCATCGCTGGCAGAGTCTCACTTCTGAGGTGAAACAGCTTCGAGCCAGAGAGCTTTTTCTTTCCCTCCTCCTGGGCCGCACAAGCTCTCCCCTTCAACGTGCTCTAGATGGCTGATCGTAGATGGAACATGTCGACCAGCCAAGTAATAAGCAGGAGACTTTCCACAGACTCATTCTGCATCAGCTTTCTGTCAGACAGCAAAAGAAACTCACACACACACATCAACAGTGACACTGAGACATATTTTAGGTAAATTTACCTCCGCGTTATTCTTAAACTTTCAGGAACACAACTGTTATGCAGTATGTTCTATGTGTAATATTAAGACCCAAACGTCTCTTGTAGGTAAACTCTGCTACTTATTTCTGTGAGATGTAGCTGCCATGGATATAAATTATTAAATTTCCTGTGTCTGTTTTGTTCACGTACTTTGTGATGAACTGTGGAAAGAATAGGTCTGCCAGATATTCCATACTCCACCTGATGGCTGTCTGTGGTGGTTATCTTCAAAAGCTGCCAGCTCTGAGAGACGGTGTTCTCTAAAGCACACTTATTTTAAATGGCATCAACCACGGAGAGCTCCCATCTCCCTGCCAACGGCCTGGTGTCATGTCTGTGCAGCCAAGCAAGTGTGAAACAACAGACAATAATAAAGCTACAGGTATTAAAATAAAGTTCAGTATCCACAGGGATGTGCAGCCATTCAAACTGAGAGGCTGTTAGAGTCGATCACTGAAAGCGGAAGAAAGCAGGAAGCGGTTATCGGCTTGTTAACGGGAGAAAATTCTTCTGGTCTTAGCTGAAAGGAAGAAGATGGCCTGCTCTGTGACATTCATGGGAGTTAGTTTATTTGGGAGCAGACAGGCTCATATATCGTACGTTTGAGCTCAGTGTGTAGAGAGAAAATTTCTACATCCAGACCAGAAACAAATTTTCCAACTGTGAACGTTTAGAGAACTCTGTGTTTTTCCTCTAAAGATCAGCATCAACTGGCAGAAACGGAAACATAATTTGCTTCGTGCTGCCTCTGATTTGGTGGCTGGAGCTGATATTTCGTGATAATTATCACATTGGGGAAACTTGGCTTCTCAGTCTTTCCAGTGCCTCCTGTGATCATTGTGTCCTCTAAATCGAATAATTATAACTCGATATTCACCCTCGTCCCGTCTTCTCCTCCGTCATTCACAAACATTTCCAGTGCTGTGCTGCGTGTGCAGGAAAGCGAGCGTACGTCTGCTTGCAGCAGCACAAGCTGCCGCTTCGGTGCAGATTAGGTTCGATCTCCGTCAGTTGAACAAATCAGTGAGGGTTTAGCTTCTGTGTCATTCAGCATTCACTGAGCTAAGTTCAGGTCCTGAAACTGTACCAGACGCCTGATTTCTGACCCCAGAGGAGCGTCATCGTGTGTTCACTCATTCAGGATTCATTTTTCTGGGTCAAGGTTAGATATGAAGTTTGAGTTCAACTCAAAGTAGATTCCATTGGACGGAAAATATGCTCAGTAAAATACAGTAGAGACTTTTCTCACTGTTGTCCACTCGGCTCTGCAGACACGTAGAGTTCATCTGGTTCCCAGCATGTTTTATGTCTTTCCTCGTCCTCTTGTTTCCCACTGCTCCACAGCCCCTAATGAAGAGGTTATGTCCTCAGACTTATATGAAGCCAACTGGCTTCTTTGTGTTAGAGCGAAGATGTGTTGTGAAAACCTGACAAATCCCACAACAAGCATGTCAGAAGCCCAGTTACCATCAGCTCTGTGTGTTTTAATCTGTGAAACCTAGTGAGAGCAGAATCAAAGAGTGGAGTAGAGTTCACCGTCTGACTACAGTAACTGCTAACTTATCCTCTGTAGATGCGGGTCCTCCCAGAAACCTGGTCACCAGTGAGGTGACAGACACCAGCTTTGCAGCGTCATGGACGGCAGCACCAGGGAATGTAAAGACGTACCGGATTCGATGGAAGTCGCTGTTTTCAGCTGAGACTGGAGCGAAGACGGTGCCCGGACATGTTACCAGCACCATGCTGGAAGGTCTGACCCCAGAGACACTCTACCAGGTTTCTGTGGTTGCTGAATACGGCCACAAAGACAGCGCCCCACTGACCGGGGAGGAAACTACAGATGGTAAGAAACATGGACACAAAAACCATGTTGGTCAAGTTTAAACTTGATTAAAATAAACTAGTATGTCTACATGGTGGAAACAGTGTTTACAGTCACTAATATTAGGCTAAGGTTTAGGTAACAGGGGTTCATGTACACGTGTAGTTAAGTAGCTGCTATTAGTACGTTTTCAGGTTTGGTGAGCAGGCGACGAAGGCCTTAAGATTATTTAGGTTCAGGGACTATGAATGATGTCAGTACATTTCTTTACCTTTAAAAAGGTTTCTGTTAGTTTCTCTGTGTTACACATTTGGCAGATGTTCCTGTGTTTTGGTTGCAAGAAAACGTTCAGCTTGAATTCAAGCCAAAGTAGATTTATACGGTCCCTTTATCAGGAAAAAAGAACTTTCTGCTTTCCAGTTCCTGGAGGGTTAAAAGAAACGAAAAGGAAAAGTGAATTAGATCATTTCTGATGCTTTTGAACTGTGATTTAGTTGTGAAACAAAAACCTGATGACGTGCGATTAGAAATAACAATAATACATGAGGGGAGTACAACGTGTGTGTCCCGTGGATGACTCACCGTGAACTGTCTACTGACCTGTTTCATCAGAGGCGAGACACGCTCCACAAATGTCAACGTATGCACACACGGCAAATCCAGTGGACACAAGCAGCGCTGACATCACAGCAACGTGTAGGTAAACACATCGTCCAGCTGAGCTGTTGCTTCAAACCTATCAACGCGTTAGAGAGTTGGATGCCCCGCTGCTTTCCATGAAGAGGAACCAAGTCGTTTCAAAAACTTTCCTCCGGATCGTTAAAAATTATTGACTTTTTTTTTAAATTTCTTGCAGAATCATGGGAAACGTTGATTTAATTCAGCTTTGGTTGTTTCAGAGAGAAAAGGAGAATATGGTTATCATTTCCTCTTTAATTTATCAATTATGGGTAAATACCTAATTCCTAACCAATTAGCTCTGGCGTAATGCACCACACGTGTGTCTTACAGGGACGTGGCGGTGGTTTGTTCGGGTTCATGTGAAGACACGTGGGCACCAGAGTGCAGCTCATTGTTTGATCAGTGCCTCTGGGCTGCACATAAAATGTTTACCCTGGGTTTGGAATAACACATTGACAGGTCCATTCTGTAACTTTGGATCTGTTGGAGGTGTGATGGAACCGTTCGTCTTAGCAGCTGGACACAAGCTCTGTTTACTTCAGAACAAAGAAATGCTGTTCTTGGCTTTGGCCTGTGTTTACTTTTTGATACAAACTAATATTTAGCTACCATCATCCATCCTCCGCATGATAAATCCAGAACAGTTAGATGATGAATGCTGCACGGGAAGTGACTCCTGTTCCTGTCTCATTCTGAATCTGCCTGTAGGAACGTCGGCTCTAAAGGAAAACCGTGGTTCATTACACCGCGGGTCAGGCCATCAGTAAATCTCAGCAAAGAGCGGTTCCCGTGGTTCAATACGCACAACCAGCCAGATGTTAACGTTACCATTAAAGCACAGGTTTTATACGCAGAGGTCCACAGGTTCGAGCGCCTATTTCTTTCATGGGTTCTGTTCTTTCAGCCTCTGCTGCCGGTAAACAACTGACCCTGTCGGATGAGACGGAGCGCACCATGAAAGTCACGTGGATGCCGGCGCCAGGCAAAGTGGTCAACTACCGCCTGAAGTATGTCCCAAGCAGCGGAGGCAGAGAGGTGGCCCTGAAGATCCCCGGCACGGCCACGTCCACCGTCATGAAGCGTCTGCAGCCCCTGACCGAGTACAGCGTCACCGTTCACCCCATCTACAAGCGCGGGGAAGGAAAAGCAAGGCAAGGAGTAGGAACGACACGTACGTTGGTCCATAGTTCAACCCTCTGACCCCAGACAGCTGACAGCAGAAACATGTCCATCTTAACAGATACGCTTAAACACAGCTTCAGTCCTAAAATAAGCACATTTCAAAACCCTTTTTCATGGGTCTGCGAAGAGTCACAGTGTGCTGTGGGTAGAAAGCTGACTTCAAAGTGTAATGCTACTCAAGCCGTTACCATCTATTGTTGCTGCCTGATCCCATACGATGCCCGGTGGTATTTCTGTGACTCGGGAACATTGCTAACGTTGATGTTCTCCACGTAAACGTGAGCGTGACTCAGCGAACTGTTGACAGACAGCACACAGTGGAAACCAAGGAGATTCTGACATCCAGGTTTCCCCATCGCTCCGTCAGAAATAAGAAGTTTAAACGACTCGTTAAGATGAGTGTTTCTCACCCTAAAAGGTGCTGCTGCACTAAAGTCACAGTGAAATATGCTCGATCACGCGCTAATCTTACTAACACACAGCATGGCACCAGGTTCAAGGATTTGTATTATGGACTAATGAGAAACTGGCTTCATGGTAGTGTGGCTGATCTTTACAACTATTTCCAGGAGCTGAACTTTTGTTTAAGTCTGTAATGCACACGCTTTTCCTGATGTTCCTCTGGGTTCTTCTATTTCAGTGTCACTGTTCAAGTCTCCCAGGAACCTGCAGACCTCAGAGCCAACCAGGGACAGCTTCAGGGTCACGTGGGATCTGGCGCCCGGAGATGTTAGGGGCTACAAAGTGACCTTTCACCCCTCTGATGATGACGTTCACCTGGGGGAGCTACTTGTTGGTCCCTATGACAACACGGTTGTTCTAGAAGAACTCAGGTGAGCTTCAGATAGTTAAGCGTTAGGCGCGTCCTTACATAGCACGTTCCTAGGCCACAAGGGCCTTTTCCTAGAAACCGTCTACTGTAGTAGTTTCCTCATTGATGCCTGTAGCACCCCATCAAGGAATCAGCAGCTGTTAGTGGTGAGAAATAAAAAGAAAAGATGACATCTCGAGAGGAACATGGAAAAAATATAACGAAAACGTTAAGAGCGATTCTCTAAGAAGAATCTAGATGAAGTGATGTTTGGCTTTTGCAGGATTTGTAATGTAATGGCTTCTTCTTTCCCCTCAGGGCACAAACAAGGTACTCTGTGGCTGTGTTTGGGATGTTTGATGGAGGGGAAAGTTTGCCTTTGGCAGGAGAGGAGATGACGACCCTTATGGATGGTCCTGAGCCGCCTCCTCTGGATTCTTCTGGTAAAAGCTGATAAATCCATCATCCTTCAACCCACCCTACACTCAGCGCTAAAGAGCAGGCCTGCAGACCAGACGCGCTCTGATTCAACTCCCCTCACAACAGGAGTGGTCTGTCCGTCCAGATTTGTGCCAGAATGTTGAATTATTTGTTGTCAAAGCGAATTAGCGTCACTGTCGCAGACGCAGATGATTGTGATTAGTACAAATCATTCTAAGGGGGCTGGCGCACATTTCCTCTCCCCCCTCACATCTCATTGGTCTGTGATCTATAACAAAGTGACACGATATTTAACAGACGTGCGCTGAAGTGTTGACACTAACATTTATAAATTGCCCGCTTGGGCAGGTTCCCTCACCACCTCACACGCTGAGCGTTTGCTGGTGCGTGAGCAGCCGTCCCACAATGTGCTCTGCCCAAAAAATACATCTCCAGGGCGACTTGCTATAGTGGTCGATGTCTGCTGGCCAAATATCTCCAGATTTCCCTTTTTCATGTCTCCAACTCCAACTCCAACTTTATTTATAAAGCACTTTAAAAACAACCGTCAGAGGACCAAAGTGCTGTACAAAGATTAAGTTAAGAACAATAGTTAGATAAAACACTAATAAAACAGTATGGCTAAAAGTAGGCAATTGAATAAATATCAACATCTCATGTAGTGTCATAAGCCAGTGTGAAGAGATGGGTTTTCAAGTTGGATTTGAAGATCGGAAGAGAAGGGGCCTGTCTAATCTCTAAAGGCAGATCGTTCCACCATCTGGGACCTGCTACAGCAAAAGCACGATCTCCTCGGAGTTTGTGCTCCTGCCGTAATGGAGAACAGCCACAGTGGCCGACTGCCCACAGAGCGCGCAGTGATTCTCCAACGGAGCTTTCTGTCAGAGCAGAAAACAGTCTTTTTAAAACCAACCTGTCTGTAGCGAGAAAATTTAACTTTTTAATTATTAACACCTCATCCTATGTCATCCACATGTGGAGCAGTCTATCCGCAAAATGTAATGAATGCCATTCGTGAAAAACAAGCTAAGCTCATGTTCTTTAGCATCTGCTTTGTTTTTCTGGTGAAATGTCGCTGGGCTAAGCACAGAGAAATTAAAACCTCAACAGGTTCTTATTTGCAGAGACACTGGATCCAGCAGTTGTCTGCAGCATATTAGCGGCGTCTTCTGTTTATGACATGCGTTTTTATTAATGAACGTCGGAGGGACACATGAGCATGTTGTTTACCACGGTGGAGTAACTCGAACGGGTTGTGGCCAAGCGTCCGAGTCGGAGCGCCGAGCATCTGTTTCTGCAGCCTGCTGAAAAAGAAGTGGAATGAGACTGAATCGATTTTCTCCTAAGCTGTTTTCGATTGCGCGCACTTTGAAAGTGCTCCTTGTCTGCTGTTCTCCCAGAAAAGAGGACAAGCAACTGTTTTTCACCCCTACAGGTGCCTGCAGCAGAAATGTGCAATAACTGTGTGGAGCAGGAGGCCTCGTATATCACCGTGTCTCAGTGTCTGACTCCTGCTGGAGGGGACAGCCTCGCTGTCAGCCAGGAGAGACGCAGGGCTGATCCTCCGCTGGAGAGAGAGAGCGCGGCTGATCCAGAAATGACAGCTGTTATACGATGTGTTCTGAGTGTGAATGCTTTGTGTTACATAATGCTGTGTGAAGCTTCCTGCTGTGTAAACACCTTGTGATTGTGTTCCTGCTCCTCTCTGTGTGACCCCACTGCTCACCCTTTCCTCACTTTCTCTCTCACACACACACACACACACACATTCATCTGTAACGGTTAGAACAGCTGGAGTGTACTGGACGTCTCTCTCACTGCCCCCCCTCCGTTACCGCCTCTCCGCAGACACACAGTGTAAGACCACAGCGAAGGCCGACATCGTGCTGCTGGTCGACGGCTCCTGGAGCATCGGCCGCATCAACTTCAAAACCATCCGCAACTTCATCGCTCGCATGGTCAGCGTCTTTGACATCAGACCCGAGCGGGTCCAGATTGGTAATCATTTTACTTTTCCTTTTAGATATTTGAATATGTTTGACAATAATAGCTGGTTATTTACAGCTTAAACAGCTGATCCGCTGCAGAGTTGGCTACTCATTTGCCTTGTTCAGATGGCCTCAGTGTTTTCTGCACGTTTTCTGCAGGTCTGGCTCAGTACAGTGGAGACCCAAAGACTGAGTGGCACTTGAACGCCCACCCGACCAAGGCGTCGCTGCTGAATGCCGTCAACAACCTGCCATACAAAGGAGGAAACACCATGACAGGTGAATAACAGCCTTTAGCTTCCTTACTCGTGTCCATTAGCTCAAAAAGCTCAACAGATCTCTTTAAGTGTTCAAAGGTTTTGTGTCCAGGGCATTTATCTTGACGTTTTCTTTCTTGCAGGACTGGCTCTGAACTTCATCCTGCAGAACAACTTTATACCCAGTGTGGGACAGAGACCCAACGCACGCAAAATAGGTGTTCTGATCACTGACGGAAAGTCTCAGGATGAAATTGTTGTCAACTCTCAGAAGCTGAGAGACAGCGGCATCGAGCTCTACGCCATCGGTAAGTGGTCTCTGTCAGCCGCGGGTCTCAGGAGCTCTGAGATGTTGTCATGATTCTTCTAACAGAAGACAACGTTTCTCTCAGGTGTGAAGAACGCTGATGAGAACGAGCTGAGGTCCATCGCCTCTGACCCCGACGACATTCACATGTACAACGTCAACGACTTCCAGTTCCTGCTGGACATCGTTGACGACCTCACGATGAACCTCTGCAACAGCGTCAAAGGTTCAGGTGAGAAAGGAAGTGAAATTTCCACAGTTTCTACAGAACGGAATTTCTCTGAGCATCAGGCCGAGGCGCCACTGTGACACCAGCTTTTCTTCTCTTTGGCTGTTAAACGCAACTGAAACTCTGGCTCTGAAACAGCGCTGCGTCACGCTTAGCGAAAGGGTTCGGCCTCGCGATGCGTGGTGGTCATTGTGTTGCAGTTTTCAGGTGGATGCAAAGACGCTGAGCGGCGTGAGAAGTTTCTGTGCCTGAATGAACGTCAGCAAATGAGTCCAGCTGCTTTTACTCTGTTTATGTGATGATGCTAACGACTGGTGACAAGCAGAGAGTAGAAATAATTCAGTCATCATAAACAAATCAGCTCTGAAAACAGAAAATCACCACCACTTGGCTGGAAAGATGAAAGAAAAATGCAGAGATGCATCTGCTGATGAATTCGACCTGACAGTCAGGATTATTTCAGGCATCATAGGACGTCGCACACAGATCCAAGCATCTGATGGAAACCTTCACACTGGAACTACTTTTTGTGTGTAAATCAAATTTTCATAGGAAACAGAAAAGTGAGTTACAGCAGAGCAGAGAGAAAAACATTTCTAACGAAAGGCTTTGTCAGAGAGAAATGCGGCGGCTTCACTGTCACAGGGCAGATTTGTGGAAGCAGGGTTCACAGTGTGACATACTTCACATGCCGGATCATATTCCAGCTCGTGTTGTTCAGTTTCAGAAGACGTACTGGAGGCTCCCACCGACCTGGTGACCTCAGAGGTGACGCACCACTCGTTCCGTGCCACCTGGACAGCGCCCGATGGCCCCGTGGAGCAGTACCGCGTCACCTACAGGGCTGTGGCAGGCGGACCAGAGCTGGAGGTGAGATAAAACCCGTTAGCCCCCGTCGGTGTGTGTGCCTGCAGCGTAACACGAGCTTCTAACTCAGGCTCACGCCACACAGAGGAAGAACGGCACGGACAAAATCACAACACAAAAACAGCACATTAATATGAGTTTTATCGTTGTGTGTTTTGTTCAGCTGCAGGAACTCAGTGTGATCATTAGGTTAGCTTGGTTGTGTTGGATTTTGCAGTGCTACCCTCACAACGTTCCCCTGGAGGACAAGTGGAAGTCAAATGGTTCCAAATACGGAGCCTTCGTGTTGTCCGACAGCTGCACATGCTGCTGCATCCTGACGCGTCACAAACGTTCTGCCTCTCTCTGTGATCTACGGCCCTGACGATGAGTCGTGTCACTTTGTCTCAGAGCTGTTGTTCTGGATACCAATGGTTCTGGAGAACTTCCTGGTTCTGTGTGCTTACTGGACACCAGCCTGAATGTCAAATACCATCTTGTTTTCTCCCATTAGATCTGTAACAGATAACTGTTGTCTTCTTTGAACCGCTCATTATTTTCCTGATTTACTGCTTCCTGTCACTTTTTAAATCATTTTATGATGATTTTGCCACTTGGGGAAAAACAAAATCGCTGTTCCTTAAATCATCCCCGATATTTTGATATTTTGGGGTGAATCTCACAAGGCAGGTTAAAAACGTGCTTTTGGACGTGACCACATACGCAGGTCTGGCTTTCATTCTCAGCCCTGTTTACTTGGCCCTTAGGAACTGAAATCTGGATCCCAGTTGCTTTGGTGAACCTGCATTTAGTTTACACTTCCTGTCTGCCTCGTCTTTAAAAGCAGAGCACTGGGTCTTTTCCATCCTTTGTGCTTTTTCTGGCCCCCGCCACATAGAAACCAAGCAGACTTTGACTGGATCCTCTTAGTTTAGTGCCATAGACCTCACACTGGGCTGAGGCGCCTCGTCACACTGCTCCTCTTTTTGTTTAATGGTTCTACTTTAATCTGCAGTTTCTCCGTGAACAAAAGCAAAGAGACACGATTTTTAATCACTGGACTAGTGAAGTGCAGACGCACAAGCAGTGAAAGATGGGAATGAAGGCTAATAATGAGTTTCTGTAAATTCCCAGAAATAGAAATATTAGACCTGCATTTAACACTCGAGTCTGACGCATGTTGGAAACGTTCCTATCACTTTGTTGTCTGCTCGGCCTCACTCACACCGCACCCTTCTTATTTGTGTTCACACAACACGACTGGCTCCAGACAGGCTGATTCAAAGTCTACTGTCAGGGACTAATTAGGAGTTTTCTCTCGAGTCATCCAAGTCAAGTCATGAGTCACTTCGTCTGAAGTCGTGAGACTCGGTCTTGAGTCGAGGTCATGTTACCTGCGTCCAAACCTCGGCCATATGTTACTGACAGGCCAAGTCAGTTTCTTTATTTGGCATCAGCAAAGCTTCCTACCCCTACCCCCTAACCCCCTACCCTAACCCCCAACCCCCTACCCTAACCCCCAACCCCTACCCTAACCCCCTACCCTAACCCCCAACCCTAACCCCCAACCCCTACCCTAACCCCCTACCCTAACCCCCAACCCCTACCCTAACCCCCTACCCTAACCCCCAACCCTAACCTACACGGGAAATGTTGCACGTGGAACACAGGTATATTTTACATGTGACTTGCAGTTGGAAACAGATTGAGGTTAAGTTATGTGTCTGTGATTCATTAGGAGGGAGATGTTTTGGCAGGTCACACAAAACAATAGAACGGCTTGTGAAGCTGCAGCGTCTCTGTTTGTCATCTCTCCTCTGGGCTTAGTTTTTATATCAGAACATACCGAACTCCCACGGTTACAGAGTCGGCAGAGATGTTTCTGGCAGGAAAGAAAAAGAAAACACAATCACAATCTTAGAGTTTGCAGTAAAGTTGTAACGGGTTCTGGACCTGTCTCATATGCAGCTACTGGACCTCATTATAATAATAATAATAATAATAATAATGAATACTTTATTGATCCCCTTGGGGAAATTGTTGTTTGGACAGCTGCTAGACCTGTGTCAGTGCTACAGGGTATCGGTGTCTTGTCCAAGGACACCTCGACATGTAACCTGGTGGGACTAGGAATCGAACTCGCTCACCCTTGGGTTTGAAGACGACTGCTCTACCCACTGAGCTATCATGCCGCCCACGTTTTGGTCAAAGCCAGGGAGCCACCACAGAGGAGAACTGAGTTGTTGCTGTCACATTCTGTAGTCTCACACCAGCACCAACCAACATCTAAGGAAACAGCTTGTTTAGACCGTCCTTATTCACTGAATCATTTTGGCTCCGACAGAAAACTTGCAGGACACCGAGTCCGAGTTTGATTCGTGATTGCGCTTCGTGTTTTCGACTCAACTTGTTTGATTAGAGAAAAGGAAAAGTTCAACCTGCCATACCTCGATCCTTTCCTAAGCCGACATAATCAACACGACTCATTTTGCTTCGTATAGTTTTCTGCCCCTCGCGGTAGTTGAAAATGACCTTTTCCTCTTTTTGAAAAGAACAAAAACTTGGCGGCTTCGTATTTGGCTCCTAACATCTGAAAATATGAGATATTATTCAGTGAGAGCAGGCACCTTATGTTCCCGCCTGATTACACGCAGCATTAGTTTGTACTATTACACAAAGCTCTCTAATAGGAAGGTTCAATCAGAAAGTTTATGTTTTGACGAGAACCCAAATTCATATAAACTGAATTACAAGTGGTTGAGTTGATGCCAAATGATTTGTTCCTGCTGGTTTAAGTGGGTAGAGTGAAACGCGCCAGTATCTTTCTCCAGTTCATGCCAGTAACATTTCAAACTCTTCAGAAATACAATCATTTATTTTCACACAGTTCCCCCCAGAATTCTCAGATTTTCCTTCATAAAATACAGTTTAAAGTTGGCAAACATTATTATTAATATCTGGAACTTTTCTGATGTTTCTGTTGTGAAGGAAATTCAATCAGCGCTGATCAAAGAATGTTTGAACCTCAACGGCAGCTTCTATTTCTAGAAAAAAGAAAGATGTCAATATTACTTTTGGACAAGTAGACCTCACGCTCCAATCCCGACACGCGGGGACAAACATCATGATGCGAGTGATAGCACTGTTCCTTTCTTGTCTCAGGTGATGGTTGACGGGTCGGAGACGACCGTAGTGCTGCAGAGCCTGACGCCTCTGACTGAATACGTCGTCAATGTTTACGCCATCGTCGGCGGGGGGAGCAGCGAGCCGCTGAAGGGCACCGAGACCACCTGTAAGTGGGTGTCCTTACCCGTTTTTCTCTGTTGACAGGTTGCATTTCTGTGCCCAGTGCCTTTGTGCATATGGTAATGAAGGTAATTAGATTCACTTCACAGGTTCGTGATACGTAGTTTCGTTTGATTCCCACCGTTATGAAACAGTAACCGGTTGGTCAGTCTGCAGCCTGTCGCTGTGGCACAAATGACTCTGACTGGCTGGATGCAGTGGGGTGTCCCGTGATTGGTCTGGCACGGAGCTCAACTGTGCAGAAGATGCAACTGGCTCTGCAAAATCTTTGCCTAAGAACGCCAAAAAGGACACGTGTTCTGTGTTACGTGCTCAGAACATGACATCTTTTTGTCACAGCAAAGGTTGATTGTTGGTCCAGTGTTGATTCTGAGCCACTCCTCGTGTTTTTGCTCCGCAGTGCCTCTCTCGGCTGTGGAGAGCATGAACGTCTTCGATGAGGGTGTGACCACCATGAAGGTGAGGTGGGAGGAGGCGCACGGTGCCACAGGCTACATGTTGCTGTACAAATCCATCAACGCCACCGAGCCACAGGAGGAGAAGGAGGTAAGTGAACCACATCTTACCAGGAAGACGTTTGAGGTTTACTAACTGTGAAGAGAAACAGCTGATGATAACACAGTATTCAGCATTTGCACAGGTTCCATCTTATGTACATTTAGACCAGAGTGTGTTTGTTTGATTTCAGAGATGAGCAGCCAGTCGCTTCTTCACCTGTGCTCCTCTCTCACCACATCTTCTGTCTGTGCTCCCCTCTAACCCTTCACAGGTCCGCGTTGGAGGAGGTGTAACGGATGTCCAGCTGGTTCAGCTGATCCCCAACACAGCTTATGTCATCACACTCTATGCTCTGCACGGGGAAGCTGCCAGTGACCCTCTGGAGGGAAGAGGAGTCACATGTACGTAACGCAGAAACTGGCCGAGCTCACTGTAGTTTTTACAAAGTCAGCCGTTAGCCAGGTGAAACTATTCCTGATCCAACAGAGAGAGAATTTTTCTTTCATTTACTTCAACTCGTCCTTTCACACATTAGATTCACGCCGTAATGTTTCCAAGGCACCAGAACTTAGATCATTTGAAATGTCACGTTTGTTTTGGGACTTTAGGAGAATTTAAGAGAGTTTCATTTTAATGTCAGAGACTATTTTATAAGAGCTGGATCACTCGCAGGAGTTTCTATTCTGGATTAAAACTTGGATAGAAAACAGATGCACTGAACAACACTGTGTCCAAAGCAGCAGCTGCTAAATAAGCTGAGTTTGTTTTTTTTTTCTATTCAGTAACTTTTTGGCGCCAACACGTCAATGAGCATTTTAGGTCTTCACAGAAATATTGACTTAGACGGTGGTATCAGAATCGGTTTCATGCCTCCGGCACGATGGGTAGTTCCAATGCATGTCCTTATCCCGTCCTCCCTCAGTGCCCAGGCCTCCTGCTGGAGTCCTGAAGATCACCGACTCTACTCACAGCAGCATGAAGCTCCGCTGGGACGCTGCTCCTGGAGCTGTCCGCAAGTACGTGATCACCTACACTCCAGAGGACGGAGAAGCCAAAGAGGTAGGGCCAGAGCTTTTGTCTTCTGGTGCCATGTTATGCGATGAGAGGTGTCGTTCCTTACAGTCAAAGAAACGATGGCTTGAAGTGGGGAAAAAGTGACTTGATATCAAGCAGCTGCGAAGTGCTCGGTGTCAAACAGGAGATAATAATAAAGTATGCATGGGGGGGGTGTTGGCTAACTGTAGCTTAAGCTTCTCTGATATTTAGAAGAAAGCGAAAACACATCATTAAATTAACTGACCATGAAAATAACTGGTCGTTGCAGCCCGACAATCCTCTAGAATCATACGTGTCATGGGGCATGAGGATATGATTTTAGCATTTGGCGCGACAGCTTTATTTTGTCTTTATGTCAGTTTCTTGTCTGAAGAACGTTCTTTTTCTGTGAAAATGTTGTTTGTGAGGTCACTGAAAGGTGGATTTAAACAATAAAACATCACAGCGAACTTCGTACATACAACTTAGCTCAGCTGCGGTATCTTTGTTCTGGGAACGGGACCAAGGGGAGAGTTACGGCTGACCTCTCCCCAGCAGCCGGATCGTAATGAGAAAAGCAGTCTGCTGGCAGAGGAGCCCGGCCTGACTGGATCTCAGTACCACTCCGTGCTCAGAGTCCCTCACTGGATGTCAGCGGAGGACAAACAGTCTGGGACAAAGGTGCTGCTGGTGGACACCTGCAAGATGTTGCCAGAAAGTTCTGATGGACGAGACGCTGCAGGAATGTTGCTGAAGGCTTCGTGTCTGTCCGAGCTTTTCTCTACTGCTGCTGAATTTACTCAGCTGGAAGAAACACAACAAACGGACCCTCAGCCTCTCGTCTGCGTGTTACGTGGTTCAGCCACTGACTCTTAATGATAATTAACTTTGCCGTTGGCAGGTGGAAGTCACCGGTGACATCACCACCCTGGTCCTGACCGGCCTCATCTCTCAGACCGAGTACACTGTGGACGTCACCCCGATCTACGATGAAGGACCTGGAGCCGTGATGCCTGGAAGCGCCATCACAGGTCTCAGGCTGCTTTTCTTTTTCCTCTTAGCCTCATAAAAGATAGATTTCCTTAAAATGTTCGTACTTTAGCGCCGTAAACAGACCACAGCCTGGTCACAGTTTCTCAGCAGGGTTTAAAGGAGATCGGGAGATTTCACTGCACATCTTGGTCTGTTTCTGCATTTTGTTTCCTTCATTTCCACCGTTTTACTTTATTTTGCCAGTGATAATAATAATAATAATAAGAGAAGCTGATCTCTGTTACTGCAGGTCAGAGCTTTGGGTAAATCGTTCAACACATTTGAATGATTTGCATTCAGTACAAAACATGTTTGTGATAAATACATGTCCTAATATCTGGATTATATGTATCCATCACTATTACAAGATTTCAGATAGTTATTGTCTCAGCTTTAAATGGAAGTAGCTGCTGCCAGTAACATGCACAGGAGCACACTTGCGGACTGGCTCTGTTTTAGCACCTGCACAAACACAGAAGGACGCACACAGGTCGTACGCCGTGAGCTACACACACCTGCAGCCTTCCTCTCTTACACATCTGTCTGTGGTCTGTGAACAGATGTGGTCCCTGCCCCCAAGGACCTGCAGTTCTCTGAGGTGACCCAGTCCTCCTTCAGAGTAACGTGGGACCACGGAGCCCCAGACGTGGCCCTTTACCGCGTGGGCTGGGTCAAGCAGGGCGATACCAACGTCCAGTTTGTAAGTCTGTGACCAGCACACTGGAACACCTGAAGATGCTGGTTTTTAATCGTTAGACGCATCATACTGTGATACAAAGATTTCTTATTACTGAAGTAAACCAGATCTCTAGAAGGATCCACTGTGGTTTCACTGGTCCCTGAAATCACTAAACGTAGTTATTAGTTATGTTCCAAGGCTTAAGCAAAAGCAGCCAGAGCCACAGTAACGTCTTTGTTTTTCCTTACACAACAATCTGTGACTGAAATTCATACCACGTTTGTTCCCGTCTCCGCTTATTATATTTTAAAGGCAGTTTTTATTGACAAATTAAGACAAAGCGCTGCTGCTTCTACGTAGCGGTTGTTTTAATCAGACGTAATGTAACTCCAGATTTTTACACATCCAGTAACGAACCTTTACGGCGTACTTCCATCAACTAAACACATAGTTTGATTCTGTCTGTCTGGGGCCAGGCCATCCTGAGTAGCGACGAGAACTCCCAGGTTCTGCAGAACTTGAACCCCGACACGGACTACTCGGTCACTGTCACAGCCATCTACCCGGACGAGTCAGAGAGCGAGGACTTGATGGGAAACCAGCGCACGTGTAAGTTATCCGCCGCGTCCCCATCAGCTTCCCAGCTCCCAACACAAAAGCGACTTACTTCATGCTCACGGACGCAGCTCGCGGTGACATGACGCTGTTGTTTTCTCTTTCTAGTGTTGAAGGATCCTGAGGGTATGTCACGAGGAGCACGGCTTCCTCTCGCCTGTAATGTTCATGAGTGTGTGTGGGACGGTGTGAATGTGTCTGAGTCGCTGAAATGCAAAGACTGAGGCGTCCGCTTCATTTTAATGTGTGTGACATCATCCTCCACAGAGCTCCACCGTGTCCGATCCATTTTGTTCTCAACCCATCCGCCGTCGTTTGGTCTTTTTAACATTTCTACTGTGACTCATCTCACGTTTTAACGCCATTTTATCATTTATCATCCTCCATCAGTGTCAGGCGTCACTTTAATGGTGTTTGCATGTCGTTGTGCAGGGTTGAGCTTCACCTCTAACTCAACAGTGTCATCTAAAGCCCCCGCCCCCACCCCACCCCCTTATGGGAGCTAAATATTTATTATAGTGTATTATAGTGCGATTTCTAATGCATTCATCCAACGCTCCCTCGTTAATTTATTAATAGGCCTAATCCTCCTGTGGTGTAATAAATTCCAGATGTTGAAGGGTGGAGGGCTGTTCGGGGATCTGCCTGGTGCTAACTGAAGTTTCAGCTCAGTATTTACTGACGTAAACTAATTGGTGAACCCCCACCCTGCCCTCAGCAGCTTCATCCTCCTCGTCCCTGAATTGACCCTTCCAGCTCCATGACCTGCGGGATTGCAGGAGCATCATCATCATCACTGCCATCACCATCCTCACCATCATCATCATCATCATCATCGTCTCTTACCGACGTGTTGATTGTTTATCTCACTGGAGTGTCTGTGTTCTCTCAGTGACCTCTGGACCTCCTCGCAACCTCAAGGTTTTCAACGCCACCACCTCAGCGCTGACGGTGTCCTGGGATCCGGCACCTGGCACAGTGCAGAACTACCGGATCACCTACAGACTTGTCGCCGGAGGCGAGTCTCTCTCAGTACGGTCACTTCTTCATTTACAGTATTTAGAAATATTTTCTCCTTTGACAATTCTTAGTTCAATCGACAGATTTTTATGAAACATGAAGATGTCGTCAGTTTCACAGATTCGTCCCTCTTACCCAAAATGTTACAGCGAGAAGGTTGAATTCATAATCTGTCAGACCAACATTTTACAAGCCGAAGGGATGTGCGCTTTGGTTCTGTGGCTCCGACAAACTCGCTCACGGTTGACGTTGCCCCGCTGCTACCCTGTTTGAACCGGGTGCACGTAACCTAGGGGTGCTATTTGATTCTGCACTGAAATTGGACAAACCAATCACTGCAGTTGTCAAATCCAGCTTCTATCAGCTACAAGTCAAACCCTTTCTGAGAAGGTGATGCGCTTTATACAGGAACCAGCCAATCCTCACTCTCTCGTCTTCAGCTGGTCCTGACAGGGGTGAGAGAGCGAGAGAGAGCATGACCGCTCTACCCCTGTTTTAGCATCTCTTCATCGGCTTCCTGTTCGTTTTAGGATGGATTTAGAGATTTTATGGGGAAGCTCCTTCTTACCTCACCCCCACATATATTTCTGTTTCCACACAGTCTTACTTGTGTTTTATGACTTGCATTTTTTCAACCTCTGCTCTGTGCTTGTGCACGGTTCAAACCATCAGGGCACAGATTCGTGTGCAGGTAGTGGGAGCTGTGATCCATCCCACAGCAGCACATGCTACGGTTCCCTTAGAAAAAACGACATAGAGGGATTCCACTGTATGATTTATATTCCGTCACCTTCGTCTCAGAGAAAATAAATGTGCAGAACAGTCACATGTGACGTTGATGTGGCAGCGTTTCCACAAAATCCCGTTGTCGTGAAATCACTTGGCTCTTCGTTTTATCAAGAGACGAAGCTGGAGCTGCTCCACAGAGACGTTTAAAATGTTTACTTACGCTTTTACAACCAAAGGGCTTCAGCTTTAGGAACACAGTCTTCTCTCTGGGAAGCAGCACCGAGCACGGCTGTTTGTCCAAGATGAGAGGAACAACACGACTGAATTCCTTCCTGGGGCGTATTTTCCTTATGTTCCTACAAGTTCCTGCTGCGAGAACATGTCCAGTCTTAATGTCTTTATATGATGCAGAGCTAAAAAAGCTCACTTAAAGAAAGTCTGAACTAAGTAGCTTATGGATGCTACAAAACATGGAAAAGATCCAGATCAGAAGGTCACAAGTTTCTTCTCATGTGAATTTATCACAGACACACAGCAGGCGAAGAACTAAGACCTAGAATAAGAAAAACTCATCACCACAGCTGTATAAAAATAATATAACCCGGGACTCAAAAGACCTGATGAATGTCCAGTAACGGGCGTCTTGTTTGACATCCTCCCATCCTAACGAGTGTGAGCATTCTTCTGACCGTCAGCATATTCTGCTGTTTCTGCTGCGCCCTCATTCCTGCGCGATGACCTAACCCCTGAAATAACTTGAAAGGAAAGTTGAAAGCGCCGCATGAAGAGAATTTCAGCCTGTTACACATTTTATTGCGTCTCTGAGATGTTATGACAGCGCCGCCCCAAACAATGTGACGGGGGTCAAATCGAATGACGGGTCTCTGATCCCTCCGCTACGTCACGCATGTACACGAGAAGGCCGAGAGCATCTGGTGTCACGTGTCCTCTGCAGCTGTTTAGAACGTGAGACGCGGTGTTTGTTTCAGGATGAGCTCAGGGTTCCACCGATGTTCTGAGAGGTCCAGCTCACACAAGCTGGGTCTGGTTTGTTCGATATGCTCTATGTTAAATATTATTACTTATCAGAACCGAAGCTCTAGACCGATGTGGTCTTTCTGGAATAAATCAAAGTGAACAAAGACGAGAACATGGAGAATCTCATTAAATAAATATATTGAGTTTAGTTTGTCTCTAATCAGATCTGGTTCTGTATTCAGAAAGTCCAGACAAACAAAATACACTGAAGTATTTAAACAAGATTAATACATGTTTATTGTGTTATTGTCTTATTGTGTTTCTTGTAGTAATCAGCTTTTTGTTCAGTGGAAATAAAAAGATCCCTGAATTAATGATGCAGCACGACGACCATGAGACTCCAGTCCGTTCCTCCAAACATAAGCACACAGTGTGTGAAAGAGACCCCGTCATTGTTCACACACGACCTCACAGACGTGGTCTCAGTAGAGGATTTGACGACACCTTTGGTCAATGATATACCAGCAGGCGTGGTTTAAAACAAGACAGTTCGTTTGTGTGAAGCAATGATAAATAAATGACTGTGGCCTGTTTCCTGAGAACAGAAGGAGGTCGGAGGCAAGAAGACCAGCATCATCCTGCAGAAGCTCGAAGCAGACGCCCCGTATGCCATCACAGTGGCAGCGGTGTACTCGTCCGGCGTCACCAGAGACATCTCCGGGCAAGGACGGACCAGTAAGTGACAGATGTGAACGGTGGAGAATCTGTGAGGAGGAGAAGCTGCAGCTGTTCACATGTGCTGCTGTTTCCCTCAGAGCCTCTGGGAGGAGTGAGGAACCTGCAGGTGCTGAACCCGACCATGACCACCCTGAACGTGCGCTGGGAGCCCGCAGAGGGTCGAGTGAAGGAGTACAAAGTCCTTTACGTTCCCGCCGCCGGTGGAGCTGAAAGCATGGTAGGACTGGTAGGACAGCAGCCGCTTCCTGTTGGTGTTTGGACTCATCACTTTACAAAGCTGCTGCCATTCAGTCACCAGAACGTGACCCAAACATGCTAATGGGTCAAGACCAAATCTAGTCCTGTCTGTCACAGCAGGCTCCTACTGTTACTGCTCAAAGGCACAAAGGCAAAGCGAAATCTGACCTATGGCTCATCAGTGTGATTTGTTTCTGAACCCAGGAGACCGTGTCAGCAGGAACAACCACCACCATCCTGCGAGGCCTGCAACCCGACACCCTCTACACCGTGTCCCTGGTGCCAGTTTACGCTGACGGAGACGGAAAGACGATGTCTGAGAATGGAAAGACAAGTACGTTGTCCCGTTGTGATGGAACATGTGCTCGTGTTGTCAGAGATTTCTTTATAACTACCAACATGATGATTAGGAGCACTGGGAGGGGTGAAGAACCTGAGGGTGACCAACCCCACCATGACCTCCCTCACCGTGGACTGGGAACCCGCTGACGGTGCCGTTCGCCTCTATAAGGTTTTCTTTGTGCCAGCGGCTGGTGGTCGAGAAGAGATGGTGAATATTTCACACCTGTTTTATCTCCGCACACACACTAATGAGGCCGCCAGTCCTAAAAATGACCTCATTCAATGATCTCTGCTGAACAGGAGCAAGTTCCTGCAGGCACCACCTCCATCGTCCTGAGGAACCTGACGCCCGACACGCCGTACACGGTGTCGGTGTTACCAGTGTACCCTGCCAGAGAGGGCAAACGCCAGTCAGAGAATGGGAAGACGCGTACGTTATCTCATCAGTCTTTGTGTGCTTCTCACGTGCTTTGCTTAAGAGCTTCGGCTGATTTGGTTTCTGTCGTCCCAGTGCCGTTGGGAGGAGTGGGCAACATGAAGGTGACCAATCCGACCATGACCACGCTCACCGTCACCTGGAACCCAGCTGATGGCAACGTTCAGGGCTATAAAGTGATTTCTGTTCCTGTGGACGGAGGACAGGAAATAGTGGTAAGAAAACCTACTACTGATAACGACAGGCTGCCTCTTTCTGAGCTGAGCTACGTTACCAGCGTCTGATCAGCAGTTGTACAGCGTCTGATAGCTAATCCGTAAATGTGAGTATCACACTGTAACGTGTTGAAGCTGCTGGAGGCCTCAGCCTCAGCCCAGAGACGTCTCTGGTTCTGTAGCAGAAGTTAATGAAAACCTGTCGGTCTGCGTTTGAACCAGCAATCAAAGGCCCTCAGCGGGGATTTAGTGATGTCATGCTTTCTGACAGGATAATCCCACCGTGCACTCACCACACAATAGCATCTAAATCCCCCTGGCAGCGGATCCCTTGTCGCTGCGTGGCCTGTTTGTGGGGTTTGTGTCTCTGGAATGCACAGACTTTCTGTGTAAATCCTGCTAATTAGACGCCTGCCGCCAACGTTAGATGAGACTCGGAGCACAAAGAGCCTGAAATAACAGATCGAAACGCGCCTGACTGATGGTTTGGCTGCTGGTTTCACTCCCAATTAGTGAACAGAAGGATATTTAACTCCTGTGCCAGAGGATTCTGAAACATGATCATGTGGTTTCATAGGAAAGAAGCTGCAACAGTTTATCTGCCACAGTTGGACTAAAACTACGAGGGTAGTTTTAATGTGTTGAGTTCGCCATGTTTGTCTTTGCAGGAGCAAGTGTCAGAGAGCACCACCTCCACCGTCCTGCAAAGCCTGCTACCAGACACCCGCTACACCATCACCGTGGTCCCGGTCTACGCCGAGGGGGACGGACCCACCTTGACTGACACCGGCAAGACAAGTGAGTGAGGTGGTGAGCGTGAAGAAGCCAGAGCTGCTGCAGGAGAAACGTCTTCGTTAGTTAGGAATTATTAGTATTTATTTTATGACTCTGATGTGTGTCTCCGCTCAGAGCCGCTGGGTTTCGTCAGGAACCTGAAGGTTACTGATCCCACCAGCAGCACCCTGAACGTCCGCTGGGACCCCGCCGAGGGAAACGTCCGTGAATACGTCGTGACCTGGGTGCCGGTCGGTGGAGGGGAGCCGGCTTCGGTAAGACGCTGAGAGAAGCTGGCGAGCGTCAGTTCCAGATGTTGGAGAACTTCTGACATTTTGGTTTAGAGGGAAAAATAAGACGTTTGTTTTACAGTCTGCCCACTTTGAGGCGTTTCACCCTCCATGACGGTTCAGTGTCTGGAGACGGATTATTTACCCAACATCAGTGATTCATGTCTTATTTAGTTTCCAGTATTTACTGTACGACAACGGCGATCAAACGTGATTAATATCGAGGGTCAAGCGGGGAATTTAACGTCAGGGGTTAAACACAGCAACAACAGGAGGAACATGTGATGAATGTTACTGAAATGGAAAATGCGCGACTCTCCTGAAGACGGAGAAAAGTGACAATTTATGCAAGAACGTTGTTATTATGCTTCCCTCAACAGACACTTACTACTAATGGAAAACACTCGACAGTGATGTCCAGCTCTGAACTGTTTCGTGAAAGCAATGACAATATCTTGAGGGGGTCCATTTCATGGCCCTGTGTCGTGAAAAAGGATTATTGGATTTGGAAGCGTCTGAAATTATCTCAGCCTGCTGGCAGCGGAAGGGACTTAATATTAGATTAAATGGACAAAAAGCAGATTTATGTTTGCAGCGGTGAGCTTCCTTTGCCAGTTCGGTGCTTCTCTCAAGGTCCCAGACTGTCCCATGCTGAAATCCATCTTTATTTTCAATCTTCTACTGTTGCGAGTGCGCACGGAGAGTTACTGACTATAGGTGCGTCCAAGAAAACTGGGCTCACAGTACATTAAACTCCGATAATGCTTAGTCTGAGTCTTTCTGCATCTGCCAAACTACTCTTTCCTCGGATTTGGCTTCTCTAGCAGCTCTCTGAATTCCAGGAGTTCACCAAGTTTAAAGCTGCCTCTTTTCTCCGCAACCAGGACCAGGTGTCTGGAACCACCACCTCCACCGTCCTGAAGAACCTGGAGCCTAACACGGAGTACCAGGTCACCTTGGTGCCCGTGTTTCCTGAGATGGAGGGCAGAGAGCAGTCGGAAAAGGGGAAGACAAGTGAGTCCGTTGACTGTTCGTTTCACAGAATCCCTTTTCTTATTTATGGCTCCAAAAACATTATCGTTGAGCTTCTCTCCTGCTCCTCCTCCTTCCCAGCTCCTCTGGGTGGAGTGAAGAACTTGCAGGTGATCGACCCGAGCGTCAGCACCTTGACCGTCCGATGGGACCCAGCGGTGGGCAACGTACGAAGCTACAAGGTCTTCTACGCAGCAGAGGCAGGAGGAGAAGAGCGGATGGTAGGAACCTTTGAGTCTCATCATCTACTGCTTTCACTCCTTCTCTCCATAACCACCTAACGTTGTTAACAGGAGGAGGTGTCCACCACCACCACCATCCTGAGGAACCTGGAGTCCAACACCGTCTACAACGTGGCTGTGGTTCCCGTCTACCCAGATGTGGAGGGCATACGTCAGGCCGGGAAAGGAAAGACAAGTGAGTGAATGATGCCGGATGCTCCGCTCTCGTCCACGTGGACACAGTCTGAGAGCGCGGAGCTCACGTTCCTGATCCACAGAGAAGCTGAACACCTCTCGTCTGGCGTATTAAACACATTAACGCCGTGGCGTGATTAAAAAAAGAGGACTCCTCCATAACGCGCTGCTCCACTGTAAATCAGTGGGACGTCGGTTTGGCAGAGACGGAGCAGCATTACTTAACGTCACGTCATTACTGACTTCTATAAACAGAAAGCGGCTGCAGCATCACGCGCTGTTACCAGCCACGCTCACAACAGCTTCACTGGTTTACACCCTGAGCTACAAGGATTCTGGAACCTCTCTGATTTACCTCCATCCACGTTTGGACCGCAGCTGGTCCATCCAGACAAAAAATGTTTTATGGCAAAGCTGTGGAGCTATAAACTCTCATTGTGTTTACTTAATTGATTTAGTTTCTTTTTTTAATTACAACTCAAAGCAACAGCAGACACAGAGGAGACACAGAAATACAGCTGTTGTTTTCTGCCAGAAAACGTTTTCTCAGTGGTATTTGAATTCATATCATGAATATTGTGTTGACATTAGCAGAGACGCTGCTGGTGAACCTTTCACCAGCAGCGTCTGCCTCGTGTACTTTGAAGGAAACGGATCATGTGTTCCTACTTCAGCGGCTGACTCGTGGTCGCGGCAGCATTTTTGAGGACGCCGCAGAAAGACAGACGTCACACTAGTAAAACATACTTATGGCAAAGTAATATATATTCACTGACATGAGCTGAAATTACTGGCTGCTTGAAAGTGAATTCAGTTTCTAGTTAATGGTCAGAAAGAATACAGACCTCGTAGCTAACAGAAGAGCGTAATCAGTGCCAGGAAGTTCAGCCGACGTCAGAGGCTCTGACACATCTGGACACTCTTGATGTGGTAAACACACCCATCTGCTGCGCCCTGCAGTGTGAAGCAAATGTTAAAGATTTTTGGGAGGAATTAAGTCTAAAAAGCCTCTTTAATACCATAAGTTTTAATCAGTCACAGGAACTGTCCTGAAGAGGACAAACTCCCGGCGTTCAGGGAACGTTACCTGATGCGTCTCTCTTCTGTCAGAGGCTATGGGCGGCGTGAAGAACCTCCAGGTGACCGACCCCACCACGAACTCCCTGAGGGTGCGCTGGGAGCCGGCCGAGGGCGACGTCAGGCAGTATCACATCATCTACGTCCCGGCTGCTGGGGGAGCCGAGAGCATGGTCAGTTCACCCCCACAGGGGGTGACAAACACAGCTGATACATGCACAAATAAATATGTCTCAACGCTGGACGTGGACACAGCCGCGTCTCCTTTGCTAATCTTTACATGTTGTTTGTCCTTTACAGACTCAGGTGTCTGGGATGGCGACCAACGTGGTGCTGAGAGACCTGCGCCCAGACACCGGGTATAAAGTGACTCTGGTGCCGGTTTACGATGACATAGAGGGGAAGCGCACGTCGGAGAACGGGAAGACGAGTAAGTTCAGCCTGAGAGTCTGTAACCCCGCGGTGCGTCGTCCAAACGTGACCCGTTTTTCATGACTGTCTGTTGACAGAGGCTCTGGGCGGAGTAAAGAACCTGCAGGTCTCTGATCCCACCACCAGCTCGCTCAAGGTGCGCTGGGAGCCGGCGGAGGGCAACGTCCGCCAGTACCGCATCTTCTACGTCCCAGAATCCGGCAGCGCCGAAGACATGGTGAGACATCAGAGGGATTCGTCACATGCTTGTTGCTGGTTTCAAAGAAGAGTCTGCAGGTTGTAGGTTCACAGCAGAGTCATGCCCACAGATGTTCGTGGAGAACAGAGAAGATTTGTTGAAAGGATTTGTGGTTTCTTTATCCCTGTAGACTCGTTCTGTCTTATGATGAACTGTGTGTGTGTGTGTGTGTGTGAGCAGGAGCAGGTCTCAGGCGGGACGACCAACACCGTACTCAGGAACCTGCTGTCGAACACTCCCTACACTGTGACCGTGGTCCCAGTTTATCCAGAGGGAGAGGGTCTGCGTCAGTCGGACAAAGGAAAGACGCGTAAGTCCCAGATCTTCTCGACCGCTCAACGCCGTTGATGCTGCAGCTGAAGTGCTCGGGTCTGTTTTATGTTTCTGATCATAGTCAGAGGACTCACTTAATAAAAGAATTTATTTCCTCCGTGATGGCAGCGCAACAACCAGGAAGCCCAACACAAGATTCTTTTTTACTATTTTGGCCTGAATAAATGATCTGATCATCAAACAGTCGTCTGTTTTCCAACAGCTGCTTTTGGAAAATAAATTTTTGAACAAACAAAATAAACAAAAAACATTCTTGGAACGAAAATATTGCTCATCCTGGAAGCTTTGTCTCCGGAGTTGACTGTAATACTTGTGCTGAAGCTTTACATCGCTGGAGTTTTAGGATTTTAATATTTAAAGCTGTGAACAAAGGTCAAAGGTCACAGTGGACAGCTGTGACCTCTGTTCAGAGACCTGTCACGCTGCTCCTGCGTGGCAGGACGATGTGTGTTCGTTGGTTTTGTTTGTGCCCAGGCTGTGTGCCATACTCAGTCAGCAGAAATGCATCTTGGGGGTTTTTAATTGGAAAACTGTGAGTGTGAGCCGCAAAACGATTCCACAGACGGCTCCAGCGGGCGAAACGTCTGGATGTGTCTGGACGGCTTGGAGGCTTCACGTGTTGTCATCCAGATGTTGTGTGATGCGCTTCAATTGCAAGTCAGTCTCGAGGACATCTGTGGTCAGTTTATGTCCAACTCAAACTATTTTTATTGGTTAGTTGCGGAGCATCACATGTGCTGCACACACTGCAGCAGTCAGTTGGCGGTTTCAGTGCTGGCGTGTTCATCACCTGCCTGGTGCGGGACGAGCCCCGTCGTTATTAGGCGGTTTATCCGAGCAGCTAGGTGACTGGCTCACTGCATCACGGCAGCGTGGCTTATCCAAAGTCCAGTTCTACGGCGTTCTGTTGCTGCTGCAGAGCTCAGTGAGAAAGTTGAAGCCGTCCAATCGCATAACGGGGAGTAACGCCGCTGGAGACTGGAAATAACTGCAGTGGGGAGGAAGATGATTGCTGTGGTCTCATTTACAGCTTACCGGACCCTGTTCTCTGACCAGCAGCTGCGACAGGCTGGTTCCTCTGTGTGTGACACTAACAAGCTTTTATTACCAGTAATTCAGTCCAGTTTTACGCTTTCCATCCCTGGGGTGTGTATAAAATCATCAGTAGAGCTGGAGTAAGATTGCATAATCTCTGTGAAGGCCATGAGGTCATCTGGTTCGTGGACAACAGAAGAAAGACCTCCTGACAGACTGCATCTGTTGCATGTTTTTTTAATGTGGTCATACAGCGCTGGGGAGAAGGGTCATTTCTTCCTGCGGGAGGAGAGTGAGTGAACATCCACCTACTGCACCTAGTCTTCTGTTACTGGGTGAAGCTCCAAATACCAGCAGGATAAGCACATCTGGTTCGGTTTAATAGGGCTTTCGCATGAAGCCAAAACTGTGCTACTCCTCTCGACACGTTCTCCACACAGACACTACAAAGTTCATTTCCAGCGGGAGACTCCTGCTGCCCTCAGCACTTTACATCAACCTCACATTTGACTGTGATACAGTTTGTGCCACTGCAGAGACAATTTATTCCTCTATTAAATGTTTTTCCCCCATAAAAGCCAGAGGTTTTGTCACATTGAACCACTTATTCCAACACAAGTCAGCTTGTTTTCATTTGCAGAATCAGAGCAAAAACAGAACATTCTTAAGTTCTGTCAAACATTTAGAAAAAGTGAAGGTGAGCTCCTTAACTCTCACTCTTTGTTCCCTCCTTCCTCACCTTCCCTCCCTTCTCTCCTCTCTGCAGTCCCACGCACGCCACCCAGGAACATCCAGGTGTACAACCCTACGCCCAACAGCCTGAACGTGCGCTGGGAGCCCGCCTCGGGCCAGGTTCAGCAGTACCGGGTCGCTTACTCCTCCCTGACTGGAGCCAGGCCCTCGGAGTCGGTGAGTGAAGCTCCCCAGGCTGTGTTTGGAGGGCAGGAGACGGCGGTTCCCCGCGAGATCAGAGTGGATTAGAGCCAGACAACAACATAACACCTTAAACAGTCATATTCAGTTACAGCAGATCAACTTGGTGCAAAGGCTGCAGGTCAGCTCGTGTTGGATGTGACGTCTCCTAGAAAGTCTTTGGAAGCTTCACCCGCACAAAACAAAGTGAATTATCTCATCGGTTGTTCTAAGATAAAGAAGATATAATTACTGATAAGAGTGATGTCCTCCCAGACTAATCACTAGATTATTTTTAAGAACTTTGTGTGGTAAATGTCAAAAAGTTCTCAGACTGAAGATGGAGAACAAAAGTTGACTTAGCGAAGACGCAGAGGTGAACATAGAAATACATTCACCTTCTCTTCGTGACAAATACCGTTTAAGAAACTGGCTCATTCTACTGGTATTTGTACGTATGCTCTTATTACATGACAGTATTCAGCACAGCAATGCCGAGGTTGTGAGTTCGAGCCTCGCCTGGAGCAGCTCGATAGCTCAGTAGTTTGATTCTCAGTCCCCACAAAGCTATTTGTTGAAGTGACCTCGGACAAGACGCCGATACCCTGTAGTAGCGCTGATACGGGCCCAGCAGCTGTCCGAACAACACCATCCCCAACGGGATCAAAAAGTATTCATTATGATTAACTGAATCTTCATAAATGAAAATAAGACATAAGACCCATGATGCTCACGTCGAGCTCTGCCGGATACAGATGTAGGACAAAACGAAAAGACAAGAAGAACGATGGCGCCGGAGTGTATGTATGAAAAACACCTCATTGATGTCCACTCAGAAATCCATTAATAACCCAGAACAAACCTCTGACAATGAGTTCGAGAGAGCAGGAAATGACTGAATGACTAAACCTCTATTCCCTACTTAATCCATCCTGTTTGAAAAGGACGGTGGCCAAGATGGACCTGAGTTTACTGCAGGGACTTAACCGCAGGCCTGCGTCTGCTTCCTCTACATCATCACAGAGGAAACTATTTCATGCCTCGCTGTGCCAAAACCCTTTGACATATTTTCTCTGACCATCAATAAATCTCCAGACGAGGGTACACTCCGTTTCAACTAGCGGATAAACTTCCCATGATGTAACTGCGCTGATGAAGTAGAGCGCAGAATATAAGTGCTGTGATTATGGTCGGCAGGCGTCCCTGTTGTCAGGAATCACTACGTGTTCGATCCGGCAGCCGAGCAGAGAGTGTTTATGCGTCTGTCCACTTAACTGAATGAACGATTTGTTTGGCATCTAACCTCCCAGGACTTTGTTAGTGTTTAAAGGGAACTTTGGCAGCAGACTGTCCGAGAGATAACTGGCTGCGGGATGAGCACTGAGGTCATTATGTACGCTATCGCTGCCAGATCGTTACGCAGAGAACATTTCAATAGGCAGGATGAGATCTATAGAAGTTCTGACTCATGGGTTTCTTCTCCACTAAAGGTCCTAGTTCCAGGAAACACGCACAACGCCTTCCTGGACAACCTCATCCCTGACACTCCCTACTCCGTCAGCGTCTCAGCTCTGTACGCCGACGGAGAGGGGTCGCCGGTGAAGGGCAACGGCAAAACACGTACGTACGACCGCCTGGTGTGACTGACCGATGCTCCCGTGGTTCACATCTGCGTCGAGTCACACGTCCGAGACTGTGCCCAGGACACAGATGTGATCGTGATCTTTGCATACATACTCATAAACCGTCCCACTTTGTTTCGGCCGCAGTGCCCCGCGCCGGTCCCAGGAACATGCGTGTGTTCGATGCCACCACCAGCACCCTCACCATCGGCTGGGATCACGCGGAGGGACCCGTCCGGCAGTACAGGATCTCCTACGCTCCCATGACCGGAGACCCCGTCACCGAGTTTGTGAGTACAGAACATGTCGCGTGTCCAGCATCGGTTTTGGCGTCAACGATGCTGAACTGTCGTATTAACACAAAACAACATGTGGCTTTACTGTCAGGTACTAATGTTTTTGTTTTGAATCAGTTCTCCCAGACTCTGCGGGGACGTTTTAGGAATCTCTTGGCTGGTCCGACTTACAAATCACTATCAACGAGACTAATTACAGGCTCCGTTAAACAAACAGTGTAATTTGGGCCATAATAGCATTATTAATAGTTCTGAATGATGTGGAAGTTGTCTCCGCGGTGGAGGGCGGAGCCGGCCCAGCTGCGCCTCCACCCTGCTTGTTAGTGAAACACCTGTTCTGCGTGAGTCAGATAAGTGCAGTGGAGGCATCAAAGGCTTTCTCCACTCTGGGGCCGACAGGAAAACGTGTAACCGTTTAGCAGGAGGGCAGTTATTATAATCTGGCACGAGTGAGAAACGTTTGTGTTGGTGCACAGATTCCATCACTACAGTTCAAGGCCAGTTCATTCCTTCCTGTTTGTTGGATTACTCTGCTGGAGGCTGGAACGTTTCTCGTTTGCATGTCAGCGAATCCCCAGAGATGGAACTGCCCCGTTAACGTTTTCAGTGTTTTCACACAGAGAAGCATATTTTAAACTTGGCTGTTCTACTCGTAACCGTTGCTTTGGAAAATAAATCCAAAGCTTCTCCGACGTCGAGTCCTAAAGATGAGACCGAAACATCCTGCTCGCTCTCAGTCACCTGCGTTTACTCAAAATGCTCTTCGACTGATTTAGGTGCGAATCAATTTAATTACATGAGAGATGAGATGTGAAGCATGTTCAGATAAGTTAGAACCAAGCAGAACCACAGGTCAGCGTCCGGATGTGTCCAGCTGGTTCTGATCCGCCACGCTGAGCAGCTTCTAATTAAATGTACCTGCAGCAGCAGAGCTGTTTATCTGTCCGGGTGAAACCTCTGACTGCTGTGATCCTCAGAGTGTGGTTCCTGGGAACAGGAACAACGCGATGCTGCAGGGCCTGCTCCCAGACACCCCGTACAACATCACGGTGCAGGCCGTCTACGCCGAGGGGCCTGGAGGCTCTCTGAACGGAAACGGACGTACAGGTGAGCAAACGATGCGCCGTCCTCGTGTTCTGGCAGCACGCAGTAGTCTTAGCTGAGTGTGCCCTAAAAAACACTCAGGTCTTCAGGGAGTCTGATGTTTGAACGACACAGGCGTCAGTCCCGGTCTGAAAACACTGGGCTGAGGCTGAGATCCCAACTAAACACGTGCACGGCATATAATAAGCTTCATGAACAGATGTTGGAGAACCAACCCAACCCAACCTAACGCTGACGCCTTTCTGTTTGTTACAGTTGGACTGTTGAGTCCCAGAAACCTTCGCATCTCTGATGAGTGGTACACGCGTTTCCGAGTGGCCTGGGACCCGGTGCCGGCTCCCGTGCAGGGATACAAGCTGATCTACTCCCCTGCAGGTGAGATGAGCTCGTCCACAGGTTCTGACTGTGACACAGAGACAGATCCGTCGATGTGCGAGATTCAACTCTGTATATCTGTCAGTGTCTGATGTGTGTGTCGTTCGTGCCGTTGTGTTTGCAGGCACAGCCCAGGCCATCGACTTCTTTGTGGGCGACGTAAGCTCTTACACCCTGCACAACCTGCAGCCTGGAACCACCTACGACCTCAAAGTCATAGCTCAGTACACCGGCGGCGTGAGCGCGCCGCTCTCTGGACAGGGAACCACACGTATGTACAGCAGCAGGGTGACACACACATCTGTTCGCGCACAGGTCGTAGGTTATCTGTGGTTTAGAGAAACTTAAAGTGAAACAGCCTGCTCGATGAGGTGAAATGTGATTTCTCTGTCCTCTGCAGTTTACCTGAATGTCACCAACATCGAGACCTTCGACATCGACCACGACAAGTTCTGCATCAAATGGACTCCTCACAGGGCGGCCACATCGTACCGCATCAAACTCAACCCCATGGACCGTAAGTCTCTCTTCAGCACGTCGCCTCCACTGATCTGACACGCAGCTGCACTCTGAGCCCATTTGTCCGCGCTGGGTGTAATTTGGTCATCAGTGGCCTGACATCCTGGTGGCGTGGTCCACTTTCACAGTCTGGTCCTGATCAGAGTAAGGTCTGAGGGAGCATGCTCCAAATCTGCTGTAGGAGGTTGTCTCTATGTTTTTCCCTCCTCAAACAGTCTGTTTGCATTCGAGCTGCCTTCTTGTGATTAGTAGCTGAAGCAGGACGCAGGTTTTGGCCTGGATTAGAAGCGTAGGACCTCCAAGCCTCAGATGTGTCCCTGCGTTACACAAAGAAGGCATCCTGTCCAGTTACTGCAGGCTCTTTGATTCCCATCTGGTTCATATTGGCTCATGGACGCGAGTTGGTGGTAAATGAGCAGGAAAAACCAAGATGGGAGCATCAGCGTTTGTCATCAGCCATTTAGGAAGCGGTGACAGGTTGCCAGGACGAATGTGGGTCTGCTAGCGTGAGACGGCTGGTGGGTTAACCGCGAGCAGAAGATCAGAACTCCTCAGTCTGAGAGCGTGTCACTGTGAAAAGCAGCCGACGATGCTCTCGAGTCAACAAATCAGTCAACTGTTTGTTCAAGTGGAAATGCAAACAGCAGTCGGAGATGGTTAGGGCTCAGACAAGTGAGTGGAAAACCTCAGAGTCTTCTTCTTCTCTGTCAGCGTTTCCTTTCGTTCCTTTGAAAGCCACGGAAACACTGCTCAGAGAAGCACACGTGGCTGCCGCGGCTTTAGGACTGTGAGTTATCTCACATCCAGCTGAAACAGTTCACGGACTCTATTTTGTCAGCATCACTCCCACAACACGCCTGTGTGGAGCTCCCATCCTGATTAATGAGAGCCACTGTTCTGGAGGAGAACCGAACCGGAGGCGCGTGGGTTTTCCCAGAACAATTTACACTTTCTATCCAACAACTTTCATCCTGACTTGTTGATATTACATCAGTCTGAAAGTGTTGCGTCACCTCGGTGGCCTGATGAGGTCCTTCGTCCCTAAAGTCCATCACTCTGAGAAGCGTCCGTGGCAGCTGCCTCTGCCGTAAACACGGTTCGCTTTGTTTGTGCTCACTCGAGCAGCCAGTGTAAATAGGAAACCATACTGTGAATAGATCACGGCCCAGCGTGTAAACATTTCACAGGACGGGTCGTTGTTCCTTCGCTCATCGGGCCCTGACGAGGCCGAGCATCGATCGGGGTTTTTAATCGACTCAAAACTGAAAATATAAATAAGGAGCAGTGGAAGATGAGAAGAAGTTACAACTCATATGAACGTATTTCACAGGTTAATTTTCTCCCACGTCACACTGGACCATGATTGACTCTAAACTAGTTTAATCAAATGAACATGGATCATCTCACGACAATCCAACATCTGGGCCTTTCGGCGTAATGAATCAGATTCCTGAAATAAAGCAGGTATTTATGAATAAAGCAGTAAAAGAGAAGGTCAGCTGCCAGCGTTACGCACCGTTGGGCCTGGGTGTCAGCTTTAAAAGCCAGATATGTAGGCACCTGGGGAAGTAATCTCTGAGTCATTGGTGGTAATTATGGATGATATCAAACCCCCGTGAGACGTATTTTAGAGCAAATATTGTAGTTTTCACCGCATATATTAATCTTTCACGATGATTCAGAGTGTGTTAAAAGCCTCTGGGCCCGATTTACAAGGCTGGGAGTCTAGAGCTGCTCAGTGTCCCTTAGTTTCCTCTGGATTTGATCAGTCCAGCTGATGAGGCCCATCAGCACCAGCGTAAGACATTTTAACCTCTAACTTACACTCGAACAAGCTTATGTCAGTTAAGTGATTTTTTATTGTGAGAATGTTTAGATGAACTTATTTTTATGGGAGACGTTGAGCGTCCATGTTTCTTCCCGTAGCCTCCAGTAAAGGACAACATGAGATCACCATTCCCGCCGGCCTGCCCCAGTACTGCTTTGACGGACTGTCCCCGAACGCCCTGTACACTGCCACGGTGTTCGTTCAGACCCCGAACCTAGAGGGACCCGGAGTCGGCACCAGAGAGAGGACGCGTGAGTACAAACACTCAAACGAGTATTAGCTTCAGATTAGATCTATTTGTATTAAACGCAGCACGTTTTATTGAGTAGTTGGAGCAGTGACGCAGCCTCCACCTGCGTGAGTCTGTCGCATCTGTTTCTGTGGACGTAAACCGTCCAACACAGATTTACTGGAGAAAACATGATTGTAGTAACAAGTTGCTTTACTCCAGCCTAAATGTGTCTGAGACATGAAGCGGGATTCAGACACTCAGCTACGTCAGCGCACAGGACGGAGCCAAAACAATGACTCCACCACACGACGTGTTTACACTGCTCTATTTATTACCAGTATAACAGCTGCTATTGTGTTGTTCTGTTTTTTTTTCTCCTCATAGTGGTGAAGCCAACTCCAGCTCCAACAATGCCACCTACTCCAACACCTCCACCCACCATCCCCCCTGCATGGGCAGGTAAGCATGCGGTGGAGAGGTCCAGTTTGGGTCGACCTTCTGCTACGTCCTTATTATTATATATGTTCACTTTTACCCTTTTTATGAATCATTGCTAACTAGCTAGCTACATGGCTCTGTTCCCAGAAAAAAATGACTTTCATTCTCGGCGGCAGCTCTGCTGGAAGATTCAGTCCATGTCAACGGAACCATTATATTCACTGCGCTCTAGCTTGTTCCTCTTTTGAGGAAATCATCAAGTCTTTTCTGATTGTTGGCTGAGGTCTGAACGCTGACTCTCTCTGGATCTGACTCGTGCCAGCGGTGGATTAATGGCCAACACATGTGCAGCGGGCCCGGCGGGGGGTTAGGAACCAACAACTTAGGTGTTGAAACATGACGGCAGAGGAATCGGTTCGTGTGAAACGTCTGACCAGGAAGAAGGGAGAGAAGATTAGAAAGTTACAAAGCTTTTCCTTCAGCTCTGATCGGTCTGACAGGAACTCGTTAACAGGAATTCACTTTCAGCCTTCTGGTCACCAAATGTTCTTTGTTTTGTTTTCTTTATCAGTGGAACCCATAATTAGCCTTCAGGGCCCGTCCCGTCATTTCTTTTATCTGCCGTGTGATGATCCTATTTCCTCTGCTGCCCCGAGGTCCGGCCGGTGGACTTAAAAAACTCCTCATTGACTTGTTTTCTTGCCTCAGTTTGCAAAGGTGCCAAAGCAGATGTGGTGTTTCTCATCGACGGCTCCTGGAGCATCGGAGAGGAGAGCTTCACCAAAGTTTTGCTCTTTGTCTCCAGCGTGATCGGAGCCTTCGACATCGTCGGGCCCTCGGGAATGCAGGTTTGTCCTGAAAACAAAAGCGGCTCAGTTTTTAAACAAGGTCCAGAGAGATCTTTATATTTATAGCTGATTAGAATGAGTTTATCAAACTAAACCTGTGACGTAAAATGAATTAGCAGTGGCAGCTGCAGTTTCTATAAATTATTAGTATTTCGTCATTATTTAGATGCTTTTTCTGAGAAATCCTGATGATCTTTGTTCAACGTCTCCTCCAGCTGTTTTTTTCTGTCCATCTGGATGAAAAATTGTTTTGTCCACCGACAAATAAAAAAATATGATTTTTTATTTTATTTTCTAAGTTGCTGTCTCCAAACCAAAAAACTTGAGTTTATGACATTTTCCATAAATGTAATCTTTCTTTAGCTTTTTTCTCTACGTAACATGTTTGTATTTTTCTTGTCTGATTCTGTTCTGTGGTTCTGGTTCTTCTGATTAGTCCCACGTCTGACTCTGTCTCTCCTTGAGGCGGAGGCTGTTAAACTAACTCCCACTTCTTGCTCATGTCAGTGATGTTAAATTCTCCGACCAGGTGTCGTTCGTGCAGTACAGCGATGACGCAAAAACGGAGTTCAAGCTCAACGCTTATCAAGACAAAGGCGTCGCTTGGTCTTCAGTTCATTCCATCCGTTACAGAGGAGGAAACACAAAGACAGGTTTGACCACTCGCTTTGACTGTGATACGTCGTCCCTGTTGATGACTCTCTAATGGCGGCTCATTCCCTCCAGGCGTGGCACTGAAACACACCCACGAAAAGGCCTTTTCTGTTGAAAACGGAATGAGAAGAAACGTCCCCAAGGTGGTGGTGACCATCACAGACGGACGATCTCAGGACGAGGTGAAGAAGCATGCGGCCAAGCTGCAGCACGCAGGTAACGGTGCATTGGTCATTTATTGTCTCGTGTTTCCTGTTTAATGGCTGCTGCACCACTGGGGCAGACATGAAGCCAAACGTTCAGACGAGACTTAAAAGATGCAGATTAAAGGAAGAAAAAGTGGTCAGAAGAATAGTGTGTAAGCTGCTGTTAATGAGGAACCCAACAACGAAAGAAAAACCATCCAAGCTGTTCTTCATCTTCCTCCTAATGACGGTTTGATCTGCAGCGTGTTTGCAACCACTAAACTAAAGACAAACGGCTTGGTGCAACGACATTTTCATTGAGTTTGCGTCGTTACTGACCGTCACGCCGTCTGTCGTCAGGTTACAGCGTGTTCGCCATCGGTGTTGCCGACGTGGATTTCTCAGAGTTGCAGGAGATCGGCAGCCACCCCATCGAGAGGCACGTGTTTGTGGTGGACAGCTTCGACGCCTTCGACACCATCAAAGAAAACCTGATCACCTTCATCTGCGAGACCGCGTCTTCATGTGAGTAACTCTAGTGCAGCGGCGTCTGCAGGTGGTGAAGAGTCATAATGTCTGTGTGTTGTTCCCACAGCCTGTCCCCTGATCTTCCTGAATGGTTTCACATCACCTGGTAAGAACAAATAACAACGTTGGATGCTGCAGGAACTGGTTCTCTCACCCAAAGCTGTGTCGTTTAAAAAAGAAACCGCTGTGTTACGTTACAGGCTTCAGGATGCTCGAGGCGTTCAACCTGACGGAGAAGACCTACAGTTACATCAAAGGCGTCTCGATGGAGCCCGGCTCCTTCAACAGCTTCACAGCATACAGACTCCACAAAAACGCCTTCCTGACTCAGCCCACAACGTGAGTGCTGGCGTGATAACAGCTGCGTCTTTGAGACGAGCTTTTCCTCCGCCAGCGAGAAGCTGCTGTTCTGAACAAAGAGAGTGTTAAAAAAATTTAAATCTCAAATCTCTGCCAGTAAAACCAGCTCAGCGACCTGCTGTCATTTAGCTGTCCAGCACTTCCAGGCTGTTCGTGTCAGTAACATGCAGCATCCTGCACAAACTGCTGTGTGAGGTCGTGAGCTGCAGCTCGTCACACCTGCCCTCGTCAGGCCACAAAACTAGACGCTGGCCACCACCCAACACAGGCGCCCCCCACCCAGAACATCACATGCAGCAAAGATATTTCAAAATAAAAGCATTTTTTAAACTGGGTGCAGTTCAGATTATATAATATATTTTACACCGTGAATAGCTGATGCTACCAGTTCCCTGAAGGATGGGCAATGACTCAGAGCAGCTTCAGTGCTCCTCTCCTGCAGGGATTAGACTCATTCTTCCTAAAGATTTTTACTCATTAAGTGTTTTTGTGAGTAGTCACAGTAAATCTCCCGGGGACCATGAATCTGACCGCACACTGCTGTGATGATCTGACATCATCTCTCCTCTTGTCTTGAGAACAGAGACATCCACCCTCTCGGCCTTCCCCACGCCTACACCATCATCCTGATGTTCCGCCTCCTCCCTGACTCGCCTACAGAGGCCTTCGACATCTGGCAGGTGTCGAGCAAAGACCACAAGCCGGAGACTGGCGTCACTCTTGACCGTAAATATGATCCTCTGTTCTTAACTCTTAAGATCATCAGGAACAGAAATCCCCCAGTGACGACTGCTTGTTAGCAACACTGAGGTTCAGAAACAAACGGTGTGTCTAGAGTCAGAGTGATTTTATTTTCCTGTGAGGCAGAAAAAGTAGTATCTTTACAAAACGAGTCAAGAAAAACTGACTTGTTTATAATTGGACACACAGATAAGAACCGGGGATTCTGTTTGCGAGCGTGTTTGCACCTGAGTCCTCCTAATGTCTAATGTCCCTGTGACTCTGTGCAGCATCCAGCCAGACTGTGTCCTTCTACAACAAAGACGAGCGCGGCGAGGTCCAGAGAGTCACGTTCGACAGCAAACAAGTGAAGAGAATCTTCCATGGAAGCTTCCACAAGGTAAACCGTCAGACATCTGGCCGACTGCATGCGCTCCAGGCCCGTAAAATGAGCTGAGCAGTGGGTATGTGTGGAAGGAACAGAGTTAAAACACGTGTGAAGTAACACAGCAGTCCACTCTGCTTTGTTCTCGCTGGACGCCGTCCTGAGGTCGTACAGAAACGGCAGATGCCTGAGATTCCAAATGTGTTGTGCATCACAAGTGGAGCAGCTCCAGGCGCACAGCTGAGGAGTTAGACCAGCACATGTGGTCCTCAGAGCCGCGCGATGCTGGAGAACAGTACTGATCCAGACAGTTTGGTTTGATTCTTCACCTACAGATGAAGGAGAGGATGCTGCAGATTAATTTTTTCTGACGGGAACATTTCTCTGTGGCTGAATAAAGAAACGACTCTGTGACCAGCAGACTGAGCTCAGGCCCGGTGGAGCTGATGCACTGCTGAGGGGGAGGGGGGAGGGCAGCTGTGCAACAGTATCACAAAGATCCATAAGCTGTTGTGAGACTGTTAAAAATGTGCTGCAGTCCCTGCTGGGACGCTCGCCTGGAAAATATTGGGTCACTCCTGTTGCTATTAAACAATTACATCAGAGCAGCTGGCGAGCGCCAACAGGGAGGCGGGACTTAGCTTCCATCCAGCTCTCACTATAGTTTCCCATCTCTCTTCCTGGCTGAAGGCAGCTCTCGACCACAGGAGGATTCCGGCAGCTCTGGAGTTTTACCTTCCAGCATGTAGCTCTAAACGCTGCATCTGCTGCAGGGCGAGGAGTCAACTGTGAGGAGTGGGCTGTGAGGAGTCGGCTGTGAGGAGTGGGCTCTAAGGAGTCGGCTGTGAGGAGTGGGCTGTGAGGAGTCGGCTCTAAGGAGTCGGCTGTGAGGAGTCGGCTGTGAGGAGTCGGCTCTAAGGAGTCGGCTGTGAGGAGTCGGCTCTAAGGAGTGGGCTTTGAGGAGTCAGCTCT
>JAUMTR010000016.1:15304048-15342727 GCA_032270685.1 Microctenopoma stevenorrisi
CGGCTGTGAGGAGTCGGCTCTAAGGAGTCGGCTGTGAGGAGTCGGCTCTAAGGAGTGGGCTTTGAGGAGTCAGCTCTGAGGAGTGGGCTGTGAGGAGTGGGCTCTGAGGAGTTGGCTGTGAGGAGTCGGCTCTGAGGAGTGGGCTGTGAGGAGTGGGCTGTGAGGAGTGGGCTGTGAGGAGTGGGCTCTGAGGAGTGGGCTCTGAGGAGTGGGCTGTGAGGAGTCAGCTCTGAGGAGTCGGCTGTGAGGAGTCAGCTCTGAGGAGTGGGCTGTGAGGAGTGGGCTCTGAGGAGTCAGCTCTGAGGAGTGGGCTCTGAGGAGTCAGCTCTGAGGAGTGGGCTGTGAGGAGTGGGCTCTGTGAGCCCGTCTTTCAGTGATTTACATCAACCTCTTCTTCAGTGTCGCTGCCCCTTGATAATACAGCTTATAATAGTAATATAATAACATATAATAATAATAATAATAACTTACTTCTCCTTAAGCAGAAAATTGGGGGCAGCTGGGGGGGTGGGGTGTTAATTCCGGTGACCTCAGCAGTAGCTGTTGAAGTGAGGGAAAACTATTTCAAATGCTTTTCCACCCTGGTTACCGGCGTGTTGTTGCCTCCAAACATCCAAACTTAGAAAAATATAGGTCAGTTCATTCACATCCTCAAGATTAGTTTTTCTTTATTTATATCCAGGAAACATCCGTAATAAATGCTCAGAGCAGCTGGAGAAAGATAGATTCACTGAGCTTTTCTGATCTCACACAACAAACCTCCCTCTCAGTGCTTAATGTGAAATGTCTGAGCCGACGGCCTTAAGTTTCTTCTGGTCGAAGCGATAAGGAAAGTTTGATCAAACCCAAACCAAAAGCTCTCCACATCTGGAACAGCTTGAAAAATGAATGAGATTCTGTTTTTGGCACTGCTTTTATTTTGGCAGGTCTGATGTTCAGTAATAACTGATATTATCCACAAGAGAGGGAAATCCACATGTGACTAATACGCACATCAGAGTTTCCTCTAAATCTCAGAGGACGGATGAGACGGAGTCTGGGTGAAGCACTTCTGGCACTGCCCTGATTACATTTACTAATCGGCAGCTTCACTGTGACCATATCAGTGTTGTTACTGCTTTTCAAGTTCCTGTACCAGATACTGCTGGATGCCACACAGCGACCAGCTTACTTCATGAAACTCTCCCTCTCTGAAATCCGTCCTGCATGTTTCAGCATCTGTGCGGTCTGTTACACGTGTGTCTGCATTTCCTCCAGTGCAGAGTGACCACAAGCAGCGAGCCGCGGCTGCTGGAGCTACTTGGTAGAAGCAGCGTTTTCCCACCCGCCGGAGCGAAATGACATCATGAGATGGGCCATCTGAGTCATTGTGGTTCTGTGTGCAGAACAGAGATGAATCCACTGCTGCCTCGGTTACTTCACAGTTAAGGGTTAAAGCGTGCTGCGCAGCAGGATGGATGGAAGGAAGCGAGTTTAAGGAAGTAGGATCAGGATAAGAGGAAGTATCCTAGCTGGAAAAGACATTACATTCCTGTAGTGTTTCAGTAAACGAACGCCTGTCCCCCCTCAGCACCTAATAATCTGCAGCCACCAGGATAGAAACCAGACACCAGACTCAGGCGTAGAACAAAGAATGTGCCAGTAAAATCTTTCCCTCCTCTGCTCTCCTTTCTTTTTCTCTCTCTCTCTCTGAAGCTCCACGTCCTGGTTTCGTCCACCGGCGTAAAACTCAACATCGACTGCCAAGAAGTGGCTGAAAAGGAAATCAAGGCGGCTGGAAACACGTCTGTCGATGGCTACCAGGTTCTGGGCAAGATGTCCAAGGCCATTGGCTCGAAAGGTCAATCAGCAACTGTAAGTGAACAGTGACGCTGCAGAACAATGAAAAAGAGATTTGGTACATGTTGGCGTTTTCAGACCATGTGGTTCGTACCTCGAGGAGAAGAACAGATTAGTGATCTTTGTCTTTTCTACAGTGCAGAGAGAGTAAAGATCATTTTAATGCAACATACTGAGACTGAAATGTTGTTTATTCTGTCAGGTGAAGATTCAGACTCTGGACATAGTTTAGAGTTCAAACATCAGCGCTGAGCTGTGGGGGACTTTATTAAAATCAGCTCACTCTCTACTTTACGTTAAGCCGTCAACATGAGTCGCTTCCTTTCTTCCCCTGAGACGATGGAAGACTCGGTTTTCCTCTGGGATTTGTGAGCAGCAGTACATCAGAGACACATGTACCACTGCACCACTTCCATGTTTCCCTTTTCCTCTCCACAGTTCCAGCTCCAGATGTTCGACATCGTCTGCAGCTTGGCCTGGACCAGCAGGGACAGATGTTGTGACCTCCCGTCCATGGTAAGGAAACCCCCACCTGCAGGAAACATGGACACGGGCCTTTTCATCTCGATGCTCAGTGTTTGGCTGCAGCTTCAACGCTGGTGTCCAGACAATCAACTGTGGCGACGAGCGTCTTCTGTGCTCTTGACCTCCAGTCGGCTTATGAAAGACAGAAATGTCTGATGGAGTTTTTGGCCTGTGGACCAAAGATTATCCTCCATGAGATCATTATGAATTCATCCCTAAACAATAACCTACATTATTGGCAAAAGAAAGCAGAGCTTGTGGAGTTTCTGGTCTGATTAGACATGTGCTTTCAATGCAGGTCGTGCTTTTTGACTTGCAAGTGAAGAAAATGTTGTGGACCAATGGAAAAAGTCTTATCTTCCACACACTGTGTCCGGAGATCATTTCTGCACCCAAAGCAGCACTATGTCTGCAAACACCTGCCAAAACGAGTCTCTGAGACGCACATCTGTTTGTGTGGAGGTCTGTTGTTACGCTGATCATCCTGTCAGAGAAGCAGACTCAGGTTCTGTCCCTGACTCTTTGTCTCGGCGAGCCGTGCTCAGCCGCAAAGAGGGAAGTAATTACAGCCTCTTGACTGCATTTGTTCTGTAGCAGCTCTCAGCGGTCACAGCGTGTCCTTGATGTTCAGACTCAGCGTCGGATCAAACGCAGCACTCCAGAATCAGAACACGCGTGCAGAAGAATAAAGGGCACATATATTCACAGGCAGCACTTAGAACCCAAACCTTCGACCCACAGAACCTTTGAATTAGCAGCTTGATGATTCTAACAGGAAAGTCGTTCCATTAGCAGTTTTCAGATGAGCTTTAAACACAGTCAGCTGGTGTTCCCCTCCATCGTGTTCAGCTGTGCTGTTGATGTAGTTCTGCTGGTTAACGACTGCAGAATAAAATACATTTCATTAAGCTAAACCACGTGCTCTTCGCCCTGCTTCAGTTCCCTGAGGAGCCGATGGGAGCTGTAGCGTCAGACGATCGCTGAGTGAGTCGTAGAAGACTGAAATACTCGAGGCACGAACATGAACATCCTCTCAGCGTTCTGTATCGTATAGAAGTTATCTTTACTCTCTATCCTTAATCCGCAGTGGGGGAAAATTCTGTTTTTTCTCAAGGCCAGTGCCAGACCAAAATGAGAAGGACGTTTGTTTCCAAGCTCTTAAATATTTGGGCATCAGCAACATCTACAGTATTGGGCTGTTGTTGGACTCTGGCCTTTCTCAGTGTGCAGGTTTCTGACTTCAGGCCCAGCGCAGATCTCCAGAGACCCTGAAACACACAGCGCTTTGTCTGAGCTCAGCACTCTGCAGTCGGACATGCGGCACAGTTTGAAAAATGATTCAGCTCTAATTATTACCCTGACCGCTGCGCAGCAGAGACGGCTGCAATTATTAAACGACCTGAACAGAAGAGGTCAAGCCTCCACGCAGACACGTGACATTTCCTGCACGTTCCACTTCATCAAGAAGCAACGTTTACCACATAACTGTTGTCTTTAGGGCAGGACTGTCACTAAAAGTTAGTCCAGTTGCTGTTAGCCCTAAAATGAGCCGGTGCCGGTGTTTGTCTTGGCAGATTCATATCTGCGAAACAACGGTTCTTGTCCAAGACTAAACTCCACCAGCGTAGAAGCAGGATGTACAAGTTAGTCCTTTTTTCTAGTGATCAGATCTGGTTTAGGTTGATGTGTGGTCCTAGACCTGTCTAACGTCTCTACTCAGGCTCGGTTAATAAGCATGTTGGTGACACTGGCCGTGGCTCACGTCGGTTACAGGAAGGAAAATCTGGAAACTAGTTAACATCCTTGGCTTAAAGGTCGTCTCTGTCGTCTCACCCTCACGTTGCTGAACGTCTCTTTGCTCCTCCCACAGAGAGATGAGCTCAAGTGTCCGTCTCTTCCAAACTCCTGCACCTGCATGTCAGAATCCTCCGGGCTGCCCGGGCCTCAAGGACCAGTGGTAAGAACCGTCTCATTCTTTCAGCTTGTGTGAGTTTTAGAGAGATCTAAGTTTTATCACTGTTTTCAGTCCAGGTCTCATTAAACGTCCCCACTTCTAACTCAAACTCAGACTGAGTCTGAACCTGAGATCTGAGACTTCTACTTTCCCAAAAAATGTCACATGCAATATGAAAATAATCAACTTGACCTAATGGACCAATCAGAATTGTATTTATTTTTAGATGAAGGAGTCGCGGGTCTGTAAAAGAGGTTCTGAAACCTGAGTCACAATAAACCTGCTCACGGCGTTTGAGGGAACAGTCACCTCAGGTTCTTATTAGTCTTTGGACAAAACAATGAAAAAAGATTTTGTGGACACAAGTCTGCAAATCCAAACTGTCCCCCATTAATTTCAGCCTCAGAACCAGTTCCAAGTTGTTTGTAATGAGATCACTGAGCGTGCTCTCTTTCCTCTTTAGCTAAAGGTGTTTTTGTAACTGGTGATGAATATGTTTGCCTTTGTTCTGCTCTGTCTTCGTGTCTCTGCTGCGTTAACGTGACGAATGTTCCTCCTCGTCAGGGAGCTCCTGGCACCAAAGGTCCTCGAGGTGAAAGAGGAGAGGCCGGTCCTGCTGTAAGTACCTGTCAACCGTCTTCTTCCACCTTTGTAATTAACGGAAATGCTCGAGGACAAAACGGGAAATCTTCTCTTTCTTGTCTGAGTCCGGACTCTTCAGTTAGCTGAAGACAGTTTAAACTACAAAAGCTTTGAAGCGAGTAACATCTGATTCTACTTAGTGAATGAGTGTTTTTCCCTCCCTGATATGAAGGGGATGGTTCGGTCCGATCCATGTGCAGCAGCATTCCTCGTCTCCCGTTGGTCTTTTCCACAGATTGTAACTGTCATACTTGAACCAGGATGAGAGAGATCTGCAACAAGCTCCTGCTGTGTTTGACTTTTCCTTATCGGACCTCCTTTCTGCATCTCACAGGGACCGGTTGGCCCGCGGGGAGATATCGGACCACCTGGGCCCATGGGTCTTCCCGGCCCTCAAGGACCCAGCGGGCTTTCTATTCCAGGAGAGGCTGTAAGTGTAAGACGCATCGGCTCAGTGAAGGAGTTATTCATTTATTCGGGAGGGAATTTATGAGCTGGGGAGGATTAAATCATGTCTGAGATGAAGACGTTAGACTAAGCGGACCTGAAAGAATCACTGGTCGTTAGTAAATCACCTGGATTCCCTGGTCGTCGGCCTGGTGCTGTTTTACATATAGAACACACGATCATGCAGACGCGCAGGTTTGGTATCAGAACTTAGCCGTAAGAACGATGGGTGTGTTCTTACGTAACATTTTGGTGCATGACGTATTTCCTGGTCTGAGAAACCAGTTCCACCAATCAGTTAGAAAAAACAAATGTTTCTGGATGTAATTTAGTCCAGATTCAGCTCGGCAGGGTTGTGGATTCTGTCCCCAGACTTAGTGGAAGCACAGTGGGAATGGAGCCCAGAACAGGACACCTGGCTCAGTTCTAATCTTTTGTTTCAGTTTACTAAACTAACTAAACTGCCCCCGTGCCCGGCGGTTCTGTCCGTCAAGTTAATTCAAGTTGTTCTGTTCTGCCTTCAGGGACGCCCTGGACCAAAGGGAGACCCCGGTGACTCGGGCTTACCTGGACAGAAAGTAAGTGCAGCACTAAGACACAGCATCACTAGTCTGGCACAGATTCTCTGCCAGGTGAAGACATTTAGGAGACAGGAGACATGTCTCTCTCTCTCCTTTTTACATGTGAATAAAAATAAAACACTTGACACTGACAGATTGGTTCAGGTTAGAGTTAAGGGTTCAAGGTCAGATCCTCTTTAGGATTAGATTCCAGCTGAGCTTGTGAGAAGGTAACTGGTAAACGATCCTTAAACGCTGGAGGGAATCAAAACAAAACAAAAACTCTTGAGTTCTTCACTTAGAGACGAGAGACGGATCTGTAGGGATCAGGTTTCTGTAGTTTGGGGATGCAGTCTGAGTCACTCCTGGTGACATGTTTACTTATGTTAGGTTCAGCCTGTGGTCGATTTCACTCCATCCAGAGGGAACTGCCGGCTGCAGGTGACCACGCTGCTGCAGATGCTGTAACGTGCATTTAATGGCTTGCAGACCATGCAGGGTCTGGTTTATTATGCCCAATAAACCAGATCTGGAATATATTATGGTCCCAGTAAATCTAAAGCTAAGGCATCAAAGACCAGAGAGGACCGACAGTGGAACTGATGAGCGGATTATCCCACTGTTTGACATGTAGAACTCCGGCAAAGGTGAAATAGTTTTTGACTTGTTGTTGTGTTTTGCAGGGTCCACCTGGTCCTTCTGGTCCCTCTGGACCAATCGGACCAGCCGGAGTGCGGGTAAATACACACAGACGAGTTTCAGTGGCCACGAAGTCTTTAGATTCTTACGTGTACAACATGAAATCAGTCCTGGTCTTTTCATTTCAGGGCCCTCAAGGAAAGGAAGGACCGGCTGGACCCAGAGGACCTGCAGGGCCCATGGTGAGACTTATTAAAGTTCCGACACATGTAGACATGTAAACCCAGGTGAACCCGTCAGCTTTGCTGGTTCACAGATTTGCTCCGGATGTACAGGATTTATTTAAGATGACCAAAAAACATGAGGACACATCCTGATCTATGTTCTGATCTTCTGTTTCCTTGCAGGGACCTCCAGGATCTCCTGGAATACCAGGTGCTGCAGGAAAATCTGGAAACACTGGAGACCCTGGAGTTCAAGTAAGTGTCCCAGCGGTTTAGTGCATCCAGAGACCAGACGCTCTGAACTCGAAAGATTAAAATGTTTGCGTTTCTACTTTCAGGGAGCTGTTGGTCCCAAGGGAGACAAGGGGGAGAGAGTGAGTCAAGCTCTATACATATTGATTCTTTTTCTACAATTTGAACGTCTTACAAACATTCACTCAAGAGATACTTTATTTGAAGAAAGAAATTCAGTTGTTCTCAGTCCAGTTTCCTGTGATTCAGAACTCTTCCAGAAGTCCCATCATGAAACAGCTGATGTGGATGATTGTGATTCTCAATACTTTTTTTGGTATTTTGTGTTGAGCTGAAAGACTCACACTCACCTCAGTGTGAACACACAAAAACTGAAGCTTTATCAGTACAGAACCTGGTCCAGGAGTCAAAGTAATGATGATCAGATTTATTAGACTCCCAGAAACTGAATCTACATATGAAATGCTCCTCCTCTGTACCCAGGGCGACTTCGCTCCTCAGAACATGATGCGATCCATTGCCAGACAAGTTTGCGAGCAGCTTGTGAACTGTAAGTACAGCTCTTTACTCCCCCTTGAACCCGTTTTGGAAATTGTTCTGGCACCGTTAATCATCCTGCTCCCGTGTTTGCTGATGCAGTGAGTCTGCCACTGTTTAATATTTCTTTTTCTCCTCCGCAGCACAAATGACTCGTGTCAACACGTTACTGAACCAGATCCCCAATGGCGTGTACCGCAGCAACAACCCGGGCCCTCCAGGGCCTCCAGGACCCAGCGGCAGACAGGGACCCCGTGGAGAACCAGGCCCTACAGGACGGAACGGTTTCCCTGGAAACCCAGGTTTACCCGGGCAACAGGGGGAGAGAGGTATCTCACAAATGTTTCATGCAGGAGATGAACACATTCGATTAATCAGTGCAGCAGTAATGAAGAGTCATAGTGATTATTTACACAGTTAGACATTTGTTTAAAGAGCAAAAAACCATCACGAGATGCTAACGAGACTTGGCTCCATCAGTAGTGTCCGACTCTCACTCCTGATTGAGTGAAATGTTCTGCGTTTCCTTTGTAAAACAGAGAAAAACAAACTTTATGTAGTTTTTCTCTAGTAGTAAAATGGAGGAGGTGTAGTGGTGTAGGCCAATGTGGGTGGGTGGGCTAGATCATCAGTATCAGCTGAGAATCCATCAGGTTTCTTGACTGACATTCCTAATCCTTGCCCACAGGCCACTCTGGCTTTGGACACTTCTCTGTTACACTGACTCATTGTGTTTCCTTTAGGTTCTCCAGGAGAGAAAGGAGAGAGAGGATCAGCAGGAATCGGACAGAAGGGACAGAGAGGGCCTCCAGGTACGTAACACAGCTACACTTTTTATTGTCAGAAGAAGAAGTAATGTTTGGGTTCTCTTGGACTCTGGTTAACAGCTGTGTCCCTATTCATCACGTTTTAATGTGGGAAATTCACTCGAATAATCAGATCATCACATTATCACACATTCACTGTCACCTTCAGCCAGGTCAAAGGTCACCTACATTATACTATTACCTGCATCATCGCCGCCCTGATCACATAAATGTGCTGTGACTGAAGCTCTGAAGCTAGTTCTGCAAATGTCAGCCCGAACAGAAACAAAGCCATGAGGTAATCCTGGCCGGAGGCTTGGAGCGGCTAATCACATCCATCTAGTCCTGCTGTAACTCAACACCCCGACCACAGCCTCACAGCTCAGACAGACGGAACTAGGCTTCTGAATGAAACGAGGTCAAGTTGTGGAAAGGGGAGTGAAGCAGGGAGAGGGGATGGTGGTCGGCAGGGAGTCGTTGCATAAGACTCACAGGACAATCAGCGAAGGAACTTTCCAAGTCGGCTTTGTCCCCGTCTAGACATAACGCAGAGGAAAAAGAACCAGAGTCCTCCCTCCCCCCCGATACTCTAATGTTCCAAATCCTGTGCCCAAAAAAACTGGCAGCTGTCTCAACTTCTTTCCCCGTCAGACAGTGGGGAACGGTGATGATACCGGGAGCCATGATTATCACTAAATACAGATTTATGAGTCGGGAATAAACTGAATTTGTCTCTGAATGAATCAGAAATAACAACCACTGAATCTCTAAGTACAATGATTTAAAAAAATAAATCACAGGAATATTTTGGCATCAACTGGGACAAAACCAGCCAAACTGGTGAAAGCTGTTAAACACGGCGTCTGTGTTTACGGCTCTAAACACGAACACAAACCAGAACAGTCAGATTTACAGAGACAAAGAAAATCACGGACCACAAACCTGCCGAGGACTGAAGTGGGACTAATGAACTTTCTTACTGATCAGAGTTTCTGAATTTTACCACCAGGTCCACAGGGAGAAAGCAGGACAGGATCTCCAGGTCCCGCAGGCTCTACTGGGCCCCGTGGTCCCCCTGGACGCCCAGGCTATGCTGGAGTCCGTGGGCCTCCTGGACCTCCTGGGTACTGCGACTCTTCCCAGTGTGTCGGTATTCCTTACAACGGTCAAGGATACGGAGGTACGTATGGCGTCGATGTGAGAGTCAAAGAGGATCAAAGCTAATAAGTAAAAAAAAAACACGCGTCCACTTCAGAGACGGGTTCAGGTTCTGATCTGCTGAGCTCCTCCTGCCAGCTGGTTTACAAGCTGCAGTTAAAAACAAGCGAGTTGTTGTTTACGTCACTAAGCACGATCCAAGAGTTAAATGCAGCCAGAGATAATGTCTCTGACCAACGGAGCTCAGCTTAATGCCCGAGTTTTCCTGTTTTAGACACAGTCTTTAGAGCCAGTGATCAGATGATCAGGTCCTGGACCAGTCTCTGTACTGGACACACGATCAGGTTTACAAATGTAGGTCCATTAGTGACACGGGTTTCATCGTCGTGGTTCTGTAACAAACAAACTAAGGATCTCACCAGGTGCTGGTTCTCCTGACCGGTGATGCTCTGTCCCGTCTTTACTGCGGCTAAACATCCTTATCGTTACCTCTTGTCCTCCACACTCTGGTTCGGTGCAGTAACGTCCAGACGACGATGAAACTTGTGTCGCTATCCTGATAACGTGTTTCTCCCTGAGCGTCAGGGATCAGTGCATGTGGAGTTATTCATTCGCTGACCTCTGCTTTGACCTGACACCTTCTGTCCCCTCTGGCCTGTTCCAGGTTCACCATAGTAGACTTTCTATGCCGCCTGTGCTGCTTTCACTGACTTGACCTGAAAAAGCAACTGAAACTCTTGCTCACGCTCTAGAGCTGTTTGAAAGGATAGCCGCCAAAGGAAACCATTAACAAACTATTCTGAAACCACTCAACAACAAAGAGGGAACCAGTACTAACATCAACTCACAACACCAGCAGCAGCAGCAGCGCTGATGGCACCGAGCCGTTTAGTGGCCTGTTTGCTTCTTGAAGCCAAAGACCAAACAAAGACACCTTCAGTGGAGGAGCATGCGCCAACCAACAACACCGACAAACACACTAACAAAAGGTGGATTTGTAACCGAGAACGTGCAACAACTGTTAACAACGTTTCAACGTGTAAATAAACTAATTTGTGCCGTGTAAATGATGTTTGAGTCAAGTCCACTAAATTTAGTTCTTAACATCTTTAGTTTTAAAGCTTGTGCCTTGCAAACAACAACAACCTGCTGCTTGCTGAATGCTGACAGGAATTATTATCGTTTTTGATTTTCCTGTTTTTACAGCTCGGGGTCACACTGCTTCACTCCTGCACACGTGACCCTCGAGGTTTCGTTTTACCAACACAAAACTACATTTCCTCTTTTTATTCTTCCCTATTTTTAACCAGCAACAGAGTTGGTCATAAGATACTAACGATGCCAAAGAAATGTTTGATCTCATAGGGCAGTGAGTTAAGAAATGATTCTAATCAAACTAATATTTGAACTTCTAACATATAAAAAAGGAAAATACACTGATGTTACAGGGGCGAGTCCAAGGTGTAAGTGTGTGTGTGTGTGTGTGGGGGGGGCTCCATCTGATCCCACCTCAGAATTAATTGGTGTCCAGTATTAAAGTTTGAAAGTAACTGCAAGATAAAAAGAAGGAACCATCACCAAAAGCTCAACTTAGAAGCACAACGTCTGATCACGTCACGTGATTTTCTAACGTGGATTCTACTGATTAACCAGCAGCCAGCTGCACTAGCAGGACATAATGTGTTACGTTGAGTCAACTATAATGAAAACCTGACGTCAGAGCTCAGCAAGTCTATACTATAAATAAATACTACTACTCCGGGAAACTTTGAGCACAAGTTGAGTTACAGTAATCGAGTCACCGAGTCGTAACTCTGCTACAAATGTTTTGATTGGACGTGAGTCAAGTGACTGATTTCACTAAAATGTACAATTAAAAGGTTAAAGTAATTTAAGTTACAGTAGGTATATTAGTGCTGTGTAGTTGTAGTGCAGCTGGTGCATCAGGCTCCTGGTTAAACAGCTTTATCTTGACATGTTTGTGGTTCTCGCCCTGAAACTTTAGCAAACGTGAAGCTGTTAGCCAAACCTTGGAACAGTTGTGTACTAAAATCCTGTGGACTCGCCCCTGTCATTCGTATCGGTGGTTTAACCAAACAGCAAAACTCATTTTAACCAGAACTTACTCTGAACCGTCACAAAAACTATCTCCGATCAGGCCAATATCCTGCTGAACCCGACACCCGAGTAGTCCCAGTCCCAGAGGAGGACGAGGTGTTGCAAAACCAGCGTCGAAAGAGATCACTACCGAAAAAGGCGTCCGACGGGCTATCATAAGACAAGCCATGCTCGTTTTATTTTTATTTTCTCTTCTGTTCAACTTGTGTTTGTTGTAGGAATTATACACAAAAAGCGGGGTTTGACACCTCAGTTTTATTGGAAAATACCTTTGAATGCCTTAAAATGTATGTGAATATTAATACTGTGGCAGGTGAAGGGTTTGGACGGGAGGGGGGGCGGGGGGGGGTTAATAGCCTTTTTTTTATTAAATTGAGGAAAATAAATGTTAAAAATCAATTAAAAAAAACCTGTGAGATTTCTTTTTCCACTCGAACCTTTTGCACGAACCCAGCAGCTCATCGTAACGAAGCTAGCAATGGAAGAGGAGGAGCGGGAATGTTTGTTCATCAGTTTTATTTTGTGTTGTTGAATATAACCGTTGTCGTGACAATGATGAGTTTCATTACGACAGTTAAACACCGCTTTCATCTTGTATCTCTGCACTTGGTATTTATCAGTTTTCCTTTATCTCGTCACAGCTCATTTTACCTCCGGTGGAATTGCATGTCTGTGGTGTATATTTAGTACGTTTTTGTTACTTTTCATTTTGTCTTATCCAGAACATAGTAGTTGTCATTCTTGTCATTCTCTCAGTATCGAATGCAGTCAAAACCTGCAGCAGGACTATGGAAATGGTTCTGCTGCTTCCTGTTTTAACTGCAGTTTGTGAATTCCGCAGCCTTATTTTCTTATTTATTTCTGAAAACCAAAGAGGCATTTTTCAATAAAACTACTGAAAATTTACACCTGTGTATCTTTTTTTTATCTCCAGGGATCATAAGGGTCAAACTAAGGTGGGACTTAGGTCCAGTACTTGACTTTAGTGATTAAATGACAGAGAGAGTCAAACCTGTTCCATCCCGAGCACATCTCTGGCTCATCTGCACTTTTTATTTCTCTGAGGGAAACAGCTCCATCCTGCAGTGGAAACTTGGAAGGCCGAACGTAAATACAGCAGGAAACTGGAGAAAGTGTCTTAAAGTGCTTCTCAGCACTTTTATTTTAGTTTTCATGACACAGGAGTCGTTCAGAATCTACTCACTTCTATTATCTCCTCAGATATTTTCCCCATGAAGCACTGCCACAAACATACACCATCAAATTGATGAATCTGTGTTTAGATGATTTCATCCGTAGCCGAGTGAGACTCACCAGTAGCTGCAGCTCACGATACCGCAAAGACAGTTTAGATCAGTTCAGGAGACAGATGGAAAAAAGCTGCTAGACTCAACATCATGTCTGATGCTGATGGTCGGAAACTTCATCAGGGTTCCTGCGGGGTTTACGGAGTTTAACATGAAGTGGAAAATATACGGGTGATAATCCGGAGATAGGCCACACCGGTAACATACATACTTTATACCCGTTGTTGGCTGGACGTGCACCTACCTGTTGCAACGTGGAGGCTGAAGGATAATCGTATCTAAATCATAAACACACCGAGTTGCTGCTCGTTTGTATTAGTTTTGACATTTCACTGACTAAATAATGAATCAGTGAAACAAGGAAATTGGTTTGAAAAAAAGATGAAAGTTAACGAGACAGTTTGTTGAATTAGACTAAACAAAACGTGTTTACCTCAGTTGATGAGTCAGAAACAAAGCATCACCACAGCACGCTAGAACATCACCTGAAGAAACAACCACGGCAGAACTATGATGTGTTTTTAATTCTGAACCTCGTTCGGACTAAATGGAGCGGCATTAGTATATATATAACAAGAACAAGAAGAGGATCACGGCACAACCTGCTGTCCTGTGTTAACAGGGGTACTATCTACCCCCCCTTTTAACCCGAGACACAAGGAAACTGACAGAACCTACATTTATGGAAGATCACAACTGCACCTGGTCTCAGGTACCACAACTGGATGCCTGGATGAAACAGTCCAGAAATGAGCTCATGGAAAGTGGAAGTGTCCAACCAGTCGCCACCGTTCAGAATCAAAACCAGTATCGGTATCAGCCCAGTCCCATATCCGTGAGGGGAGTTTATCTCGATGGGACTGATGCTGTCAGACGCTCACTTGGGAGTTTAGTCTGGGGATATTTATTAGAGGAAGAGCTGATCTCACCGCAGAGACATTTTTCCTCAACACGAGCAGATTAAAGACGCAGATTCTTTGGCTTCAGCCACAGAAAGTTTAACAATGACATTACAGGCCTCTAAAATATGTTTGGGTCAAACCACTTCCACACATTTATTATGAACTCATTTTCTAAACGTTGGCATTTACTACAGTGATTACGCATGTTAACATCCATGTATTAAACGTACCGGATTAACCACAAATATTCACATCTGCTTATTTTATTCGTTAACAGCTTCTCACATTAACCCTGATGATTTTTCTAACATAACCTAAAAAAAGCTCATTAGCTTCTCACCATTTTCCTAAATTTACACGACTCACACTTTCAGAAACCTTAAATGTATGTTTCTAATTTTACATTTCGTATGTTTAAGCATTTTATTTAAAATGTAATTAATTAAGCTACACTACCTGTAAAAGTTAGGAAGTTAATCCAACACGTCTTTTGTTGGGTTCTCAGATTTCTGTCTTTATTTTTTAGTTTCTGTAAAATGTGAAGACTTATTTTTTTATTTTTAAATCAATTTTAAGCACAGAAAATTAACAGATTCGTTTTTTATTATACAAAATAATAAATCCATAAACACTAAATGATGGAGAGCATTGTATAATCATAAAGACGCTGTTATTAATTTTAAGTCCCGGCTGCTAAAAGGTATTTTCTGTTAATTTATCAGTGTAATAAAACTGCTGGGGGTGAGATCCAAGGAAAATAAACTGATTATTTTAAATGAACTATGGCTAAATGAGCTGAACCAGAAGCTGCAATCAGTCCAAAGTAAAGTCAGACGATCTCCACAGGAAATGTCAGCTCAGGCATCAGTCGCTGTCACACGGTCCACCTCCACCAGTCTTCATCCCCTCCTTCAGCCTGAGGAGCGCTTCCCTTCGGAGGTTTTCACCTTTCAGTTTGTGGTTAATTTAATTTGGCTAAATGGATTTTTAATTAAAAATAGAAGAAGAAATAAGTACTGGAGCCGCCAAATGGTTAAAAGTCAGTTAGTTAAATGGAGATCACCTGAATCCAGGAACTGCAGCATAAATACTCATCTGCAGGGTCCAGGTTCTGGTGGACCAGAGAAACTCTGCCAAACGTTTACTGAAAAGCCCAACAATGAGAGATGGAGGAAAACGGCCTGATCAGCTGCCAGTAATGACTGCAGTGCTGCTACCTGGGTAAATTAAACACCGTCTCAAAGCAGGAGCCGCCTTCGCCAGCTTGTACCTGCTCTTACAGAAACGATCGAATACAGCTGCAGGAGCTGCAGTTTGACCTCGTCTGTGATCCCGGCTTCATTAATGGACTTAAGTGAGTTTGATGGTTTAAAACTAACTTTAATAAGTTAGTAATAAGCCTCCACAGTCTAAATAAGCACCTGAAACATAGGTAAAAAAAAATGGTCCACACCTGCAGCTCTGAGCTCCGATTGATACCAGGAGTCACACATGAGGATGACGTCCTCACGAGAACGTCCTCTGTGTCGCCAGTATCTGACATATGGAAATATTTTGTTCATAATTTAAGACAAACAATAATACTAGCAACTGATGCTATATCAAAAAGTGCAGGTTTCAGAAGAAATGTGATGTTTTATGACTGGTGGCGTGAGTCACAGCCGAACTGGTCCAAACCAGATCCAACACCATTCACTGCATCGACTATTACTTCAGCTCTGCATCCCGTCAGTACCTCGGTACCACTACACGTCTGCAACACTATGTCAAACAAAAGTTAGAACATGTCAGGCACTCTTTTGTTTAAGTAAAAAAATATCTACCTCCTCGTTGCATGTGACTATCAGGAAACATCCAGAACCAGCTCTGTGCACCAGCACAGTCCCTGAACTGCAGCTCGGCCACAGATTTTACAGGTTCTGAGACCTTAACATGATTTTTAGATTAAATACAAAAACCAAACAGTCTTCAGCAGCACAATCCCACAGACATTTTTCATTTATATTCATGAGAGAAAACATTTAGGATACTGAAACTGAATTATCTGCACTTATCCGTTTCCATGTCAACAGCTAAAGGTGTGAAAACACTTGAGCATTTGTACTGATCCAAACATCTATATATAGAAAGCAGTTTTAAATTGAACGGTCATCACTGTTTTGGGGTATTTAGGGTAAACATCTGGCTTCTCTTCCTGCCTGCTCATTTATGAGTTTCAGTTTATAGCTCATACAGGATTAACGCGGCATCTTGACTAAGTGCTGAATTTAACTAACGGGGAGCATTTAATGGTTGTGTATTTGGTTCATTATCATTTATGGCCCCCTGTGAACGTCTCAGAGAAGGCTGACACACTCCTGCCTCGTCACAGCACACACACTGTAAATGGGCGACTGCAGGTAAACACTCACGGTTTTATTCTCAAATAAAATGTTTTTTTATGTTTTCTTTCCATAAAGTACAACTGCAGATTGACTGTTCCTGCTGTAATGAAGTCACCTTTGGAAATCATGACAGTTTCAGCGTTCAACAAACCAGGAAAACTACAGTTTTTACAGCCAAAAGAGAAAATTATCTACACAACCACACATACCGAGAAGAATGATCAGTACGACTGTGGTCAGATTATCACCATCGTATGAGATAAGTAATGTATTTCTGTGCACTACCATCGGTACAGCCACAATGAGACTACAGGTATTCAGAAAGCGAAGTGAAAGCAGAAACAGAAACCGTTTCTCAGTCCTTAAAAGTGTGGATCAGTCCAGTCACTGTGTAACCAGTTGCTACCTTAAAGAGCCACGATGAAACTAATGCATCCCAAGTAGCCCGTTATCCTGACGCTGTAAATGAAGAGGAACATGCCCTGGATTAAGAGAGGGAGCCATTTCCCTCCTGATTAGCGAGCAGTGGAAAACTCCCTCCCGAGTTCAGAGATCATTAGTGAATCACTCAAAATAAAAACAACCAGACGTGGTGAGGACAGTCGGTTCACAGCACGACTCCACTCGCCGGCACACATTTCCCAGGAATCTCTCACGTTTCCAGGGTCTGATACAAACCTTTATATTCATGTTACCCACGAACTCGATATCTGTTCTTTATAAAATGATAAATATGGAAACCAGGGGAAACAACTCAATGATCTGGGATGTGTTAAAAAGAAACAAACCGCTGGTGTCATAATCATAAGAAGAAAGCTTAATGCAGACTCTGCATTTGTTTTACTGACTTTACTATTTGTTCCAATACTTTCCCGACACAGACGTGCTGTGCTGATTAACAAACTGTGCATCAAATAAAAGCCGAACTTGTGGCTTTTCATCTCATGTCCATCTTTTCATCTCGAACGTTAAATGTTAAAAATTTACTATCCTGCTCCTGAAAAAGAGAAAAAGCAGAGTCATGTTAGTTTCGCCGTTTCCCTGAGTTACACACTATAAAAACCTCATGTTGGACAAGCTCGAAGAGGTGGGTCAGTGCTGGGAGGACAGTCGAACACTGATGTGGTTCAGGTTGGAAATGCCACAGTGGGTTTGTGGGTGTTATGGGAGGCGTCACATCAGTCTCAGCAGATGTCTTTGGTTTGAGTCCAACCTGTTATCTGAGCCTTTATTTAAACCTTTTCTCTTCTGAGAAACATAATGATTTATTATTATTTTACATAGTTAGTTCCAAAAATACAAAACAGAATTTAAATATCGCAGCACTCTAATTTGATTTCTGTAATTCATCCCAAGACCCCCGAACTGTTTAAGCCTCATATCCGTTTCCAGCCTCGCTGAGCATAAAGTGCCACAATCTGAATCAATGTCACCGGGACTGCAGCTGTTTTCACTTTGGGCACGGCCGATCACCACGTCTCTCTCCTCTCGTACTGTCATTATGCCCTTTCACAGGAGTTATTTATGTGATTCACGTGATTATTCTCTGCCATTTGCTGACTAATGTTACCTCAAATGATCTGGACGTACTGATTTTAAGAGTTATATTCTGCAGTGTGAAGTCTCCAGCGGCAAACAGCATCTGTGGTTTTCAAAGCTGGATCACTGAAAAAGTTTTACTGCAAGGGCCCCTCACTGTGTCTTGTGTACATTTAGTTGCCAGGCATGGTGTGAGAGAAAACAACAACAGCGTGGCTCCCTATCATCCCCATTTCCTCTCCTGAACATGCTGCCAAAAGCAAACAGCTGACCTCCCATGAGAAGCCGGCTGCTGAGTCTCTGCAGAGAGAGCTGACGGAGTCCAGTGCTACAGTCTGACGTTGCAGCTTACAACCCCCTGATAACACTGCTGTAGCACGGACCTGCCATGACTTAACATTAATCTGCAAAAATAGAGTAATAGTGATATTAATAGTAAATAAACATCACTATGCAACAGTTGCATCAAACCGAGTGCTCAGTCACATCACATGACGAAGCATACACAGGAAAAGGGGGCAGGTGTGAAAGCGCCCAACAAAGAAGAACCAAAAGAAATCACCTGGAGTTAAGGGTTTTTCCAAAAGGCATGTTGGAAAGTCTGATACCATCACAACCTTGTTAAAGTCGTATAGAGTCCGTGGACCACTTATAACACACACAGGCACTAACATTCAAGCACCTGTAGCACCCTCAGACTGTGCACTTAAATCCACATAAACTCTTTTTCAAATCACAGTCATTTATAACATTGTTCTCCATTAATCATATCTGACGTTTTTCAACATCCTTGTATCTTCGTATTCTGGGGCAGAAAGTCATCTGCAACATTTCCATCTAAACACAAGAGACAAACAGACGGAGGTGCAGTCACAAAGATGGTCATTTCAGGTCCAAGAGCGATTAGCATCGACATAAAGTAATTCTAACAATCACTACCCATTATTCAAGTCGTATGATGACAGTTGACAGAGCTCCAAAGCCTCACAGACACATACGTTCAGTGCTGCAGGTGCATTAGTCTCAACGACTCGCAGCTAAACGTCAAGAGACCCGTCTGAAAAAGTATAGCAACATCTGCCAAACTAAATAGTCATCATTTCTAGTATGAACATTGTGATATTTACAGGAAAAAAACTACTGGCAGAACACTCTGTTATTACCAGTACTTAAAGTGTCTTTTACTGATTTAAAGAACTTCCTCCTTTCTTTTTATGTCATCAATGTGTCACTCAAACAACAGATTTACCCTGTTGGTGCAAATACAGAGGCATCACTGATTGAAACTAAACTTATTTACCCTCAAAATAACAGGATTCAGGGAAAAGGGAATTAATTGAGCACTGACATGTTGATTCGCTAGCTCACCAGCCACCGTGCCTCTGACGTCCTTACTGCAGCAGTCCAGCACCATCTGTTTCAAAATAAGTGACAAATGAATTGTGCTGTGCCACCTAAAACATGCTAACTTGTTAACGTTTTAGACCCAATACACAAGCTGACCTCACGTTCCAGAGGAATTCGCAAGCTCCTGAACTTAAAGCTTCACAGGTAAGATTAATACTGTTATAAACATAATCTCACAGTAACATCTGTGAGGCTGCATGTTGCTAGCTACATGCTGTGTTTATGACCATTAGTGGTTCAAACAGGTAGAAAAAAAAACTTTCCACAGCACAAGAACTCTGTATATGTATACGCGGGCCTCCACGTGTCCTCCTCTGATTCACAGATAATTTATGCTGCAGGGAGACCCAGCGGGGTGGTTATTACCACAACAGACAATGTGGGGCAAAGTGACAACTCGACATGAAGACACACTGTGAATTAAATTGAACTTGGAAAGCTTTGCTGTGGTTTACTGAATTTCTGCCTGAGTTGTAATACAGCAAACTGAAACGTGGCTCCACCACAGAAAAGGCCGGAGTGAAAGACAAATTTCCCCTGAGTTGAAAACGAGCTGGAAAAGATCTTTGTCAGGATTACAGTGAAACAGGCCTGATTTAAATTGATAAATAAATTGTTTTGTGCTTGACCTCTTCAGACAGAGATCACACTTGAACCAGGTTCAGAAACACAACTCCCTGCAGCTCAGGGCAATGTGCACACATGTAAAGCAACAATGTCGGTAAATGTCAAAGCAAACAGCATTTTCAAATCCTGACCACACACGGCCTGATGTAGGCCACACAGAAATCCACCACAGACTTACCACGCTCAGCAAATCTGGGCCAGATTACCCAAGACAAACTTCCTTCCATTTGAGACAATGCAAAAAGGAGCAAACTGCACTTTTTAAAAGCTGAAATCTATTTTATCAAAGACAGTAAAAAATGTAGTCCAGATTTAACAGGTTTATCTGTGATTCTTGTTCAAACCTTTGGACATGTGACAAATTTAAGTGCAGTGGTTTTTGATGTACACTCACATTCTTACCTAAACAAATGAAATAAATGTTCAAATATGTAAAAGTGGGTTTCAAACATGTTTTTCACATCCTCTAACAATATGAGTTGCCAAAGCTGACAAGAACTTCAACTACCAACATGTTTAACAGAGCATTTAGGCTACTTATATTACTTAATAATAAATCACAGATTTAATTCAAACACTAAGTAATGTCAACAGTTAGCACTAGCTAACGCTAGTTAGAAAGCAGATGAACCAAAGAGCAAATTTGACTTACCCCCTTTTCCATTTCGGCGTGGGCCATATCCATTTATGCATGTTATAAAATCCAACTGTCCCTGTAAGTAAGGTATTTTAGATTTAGTGCTGCGAGCTAATTAGCTACTACAAGCTAGCTAATTAGCCTGGACTTGAAAGCTAATGCTAGTTAACATTCTGCTTTTTCCGATATTTTATATACGAACTTGTTTCAGTTTATTGTGATGACAAGGCAATTATCAATCGTATTGAATGTACTGACCGTTTTGTTGTGGGTTAAACTCGAGCATACGTGACTGGCTGAGATAATTTAATCATCTTTACATTTTAGCACATTCACCTGCGGGATTCGTCGGAAGATGGCGGCCTAGGCTTGTAATGGTGCAGTACCGCATCCCGCCACTACGACCATCAACATACAAACCTGTAGGCGCTGTTTCCACATTTCCAGTGACAACTGCTTCCCAATGGCAGCGCGTAGAAGAAGGAAGGTTTCTCCTTTGGGGTCATTTTGGAAAATGTTTTATATCTTTTGAGTTCTTTCCAGCGATTTATTGTCATTTTATGTCTCTTTGAGTGCCTTACAGACCGATTTATTTAAATTATTTGAGTTATGATTTCAATTAAATTAAAATACAGAAAATTAGTGGATATATGTGTATATAAATATGGTAATAAAACATAGAATTAAAGAAATATATATAAAAATAGAAATAATGATTGCATTTAAGAGAGGAGTCGGATATTTCCCTCAGGAGTTGGAGGAGACCTACCTCAGAGCTAAAATGAATGATGAATGTTGGACTTAACCAAAAAATGTGTTCTTGCTGCCTAATTTAAATTAGTTTATATTGCATTAACAACATAACTCACAAATGCAGTGTTTATCCAAAGTTTATATCACACAGTTCAGCTGCAGTGATGATTTATTATGATCTCTGTTTATTCAGCAGCCATCTCTGCAGGAGCAACAAGCTGGTCATGCTTAAATTGGAGCCTTCTTGGCTGCCATACGAAGTTATCCTGAACTTGGGAGTGTGGTGGAGGGACTGTTGGGCGGGTGCAGCCATCAGCTGCTTCGAATTGAACCAGCAAATGAAGCTGATGAAACAAGAAGGCCGTGTCGCAGAGCAGGAGCAGACCCTTTACACTTTACAGTCCGTGCCTCAAAGTTGGACATGATGTCAGTGGAAACATTTACTTAATGAATGCTGCTTACTAAGAGGAGAGCAATAGTGAAAATGCCTCTGATTTGTGCAAAGAAGAGTTTGTTGTGTTGTATCTAAAATACATGCAGAAGGGCTGTGTAGAAAACTGTGGCTTTGTTGCTTTTTAGGCTTTTCTTTTTGTGGCTGTCACTGTTATGTACTCCTCTGGTCAGGTACCTGTGTGGATTCAGTTCAACATAACAGTTGATCAACCAGCTGACAGACATGGCACAGCACAGCTCCTTGGTGTGAATGTGAGGCTGAGCGTGTTCACAGAAACGCCGTTTGCAGAGTGTGTACGTGAAGACCATATGTATTTTAAGGCATCTTTTTTTTAAGTCTGATGTCAGTTTGAATGCGCTTTACTTTATGTGGTTCCTGGGTTCTCTGGGGAACCATCCATCAGACAGTGCAGTAAATTCCTGAGTAAAAAGCCCTAAAAAATGTTGAGTATCTGCCATTGAAGTTTATTGGCACAGGAAGTAGCGTAGTATGGAAACAAGCAAGTAAAGTAGAGGTGCCTCCAAATTGTACCTAAATAAAGTAGTTGAGTAAATACTTTCCGTGGCTGCACACATGTATTTATAGGACATTTATAAGGAATTTGACTGTTGCTATCACAGCATAATAAAACTTGAGATGGAAGGATTGGAACGGGGGGTGCCCCAATTTCATGTTACTCTGTCATACTTTCTGCCTGTTGAGCTGCTGCTGAGTTTACCGTCACAGACAACGGTCATAACCTGGGACCAGCTCTCATAAAAGCTCCATGTCCATGGAGACCAAACCTCCAAAACAACCTCAGAAACACACTACCTGGTTAGAAACATGTGTCCCGACCGCTCTCGGAGTGACTCATCGTTTACTGACACGGTAGGGATTTACTCAGAAACTCCTGCCACAAATAGCCTTATTGGACAGGACTCTGTCTGTGCGGACGAATTCCTATTAAATGCCAGGAAAAGACCTGTTCATGACCCAATTCATGGTCTGGCCAGGTTGGATGTGTGTTACTGAGAACAACTCTCAGGTGTTTAGAGAAACAAAAGACCAGGTGGAAACCAGAACGCCAGCTACAACTGGTTCAGTCTAATGAAAATTAATCAAGTTTTACCATCAACATAATCGCTTTTCTTTTAATTACATGAAGAGTGGGAGTGTACATGGACAGGTTAGTTGACATTTTGTAATTTATGCATCATCTCAGTGTTTACACTCTCTGCACTCTGTCCTGTGTAATATATCAGGGCGCACTGACATTTATTATGAACCACAAAGTCCTTACTCGTGTATTGGTGGCCCTCTGTACATCTCAGAGGCTTTTCCATTGGAATTAGTTTCTCAGGATGTTATCAGCATATTTGTGTTAGTGTGTGCGTGTGTGTGTGTGTGAACATGAAACGGAAAATCTAGATAATGATGGACTTTTCTAATAGACCCAAAGTTTAAATAGAGGTTAGTAATTTAGGTTTTAATATCTGCACAGGAAACCTTTTTACAAAGTGAACTTAGGTTAGGACAGAATCATCTGTGCTTCATCATCTCGTCTTACTTTGTGTTACTGTCTGTTACGGTTTACATACGTGTCTGTTTTTTAAAACCAGTTCATCCATAAGTCCTACTGGATGTCTGACTTCCCTCCGAGAAATTTTGAGATGTAGCATTTATATCAGTTCGAGTCATCGTGCATGACGGCGCCAACATTCTTTACTTAAGAAACTAGTGAAGTAACATTCACAGTATCAGGACCGACGGAGCAGCAGTCAGCTACACTAGTCACAGTGACCCTGACCTCTGCCCACTAACATCCGATCTTGGTTCACGTTTGAAGGATACATAGCTGCTACTGGAAACCTGGAAAACAACAGTGAGTAGTTTCATAAAATGCTCCTCGCTGTGGTTTTTATTAGCATTTAGTGCATTTGTGACAGACTTGTTAGTTGGTACATTCCAGTGCTTTCACAAGATTATGCTCAGACCCAGAGGTTTGTTTGTTTGACTTAATGAACGTGTGGGGGAATTAGGAATTATTAGCTGCATGTTTAAAAACTACACATGAACATCAAAATATTTCTCATTATGAAATGACGTTATTTTCTGTGTTTGGATCCAAACGTTAATCCGTACCATCTGAGGCAGGGGAGGAAACGCACACGGTGGCTCACTGAGTCATCTCGAGGAGACCTTTGCAAATAGTTGTGCCGTTGATGACAGAAATACTTGTTTTGGGGAATTTACAGAAAGGATTTTTTGCACTTTGGACACTCTGTCATCGTAACCTCCTACAAACAAACAGAGCACAGATGCTCTACTGAAACCTGTCGCCACTGGATGAGTAAACCTGGGATTTCCAGCTCGCTAACTCCGTCCACATGTGGGACAGGTGCTGCACTCAGGCTCCGTAATTATGATATAGCAGTATGTGTGCTGAAAGGCTCTATGTGTATGTTTAAAATGGGATCACTGTGCTACTCTAAATGAAATTAACAAGATGAGAAAAAGAAAATGCAGCTACTTGTTCGTTGCCCCCCCCCCTCCCACACACACACACACACACACACACACACACACACACACACACGTGTGAAGGAGGATGAAAGGAGGATAAAAATGTGACTTCATGTGTTTTAGTTTGAGCTGTCATTGCGTCGATGTTAAACCCCAGATGGAACCAAACAGTATATTAAACCGTAAATACAACTGTGTCTGATTTTTCAAATCATTTTTAAAGTTGCATTTGATCTGAATCATTCATAAAGCACCAAATGTTTTCAGCGGCTGACAGGTCTGGACCGCAGACACGGGACACACGCTCTAGATACAGGAATCACACAGGTCACGGTATTCCCACGGGATGGGAGCTGCTGAGGCGTTCAGGGACAGTGCACAGTGTCGGCCATTCCCAACACCGGAACTCTTTATTTTGAAATACTTTAAATAATCGACATGTTTTCATAATCATGTAGGTGCTCAATAAATGCTTAATATTTTTGAATCATTTGCCATCGTTAGATTGTTGTATTTTATCTGTGCAATCAGCTTTCCTGCTCTATAAATCATCAGCCACGGAGAAACCTATATCTACTGACCACTGTTTTAAACATAATGCTCTCTGTTTACACAGACTTTTGTGGGAGTGGGCAGAGACACCCTTGGGATGTTCAGGGACTCACAGCACAGGTCAGAGAACGCTGTGCGTGTGGATAAAATGTGCTAGTGACTACTGCAGACCAATCAATCTTATGTCCACCCACGTGTTATACATTAGGTCCTCTAAAAAGACGCATGCCTGCAGCGAGCTTCCAGTTTGATCGTTTTCAGTGGAAGCATAAATAATGCTGGCGCTGATGACTCTTTAAAAGGCTTCCTGGCATTAAGACGGCGAAGACCTTCTGCTTCTGTCAGACGTAAGAAATCACCTCACTCAGTGAACATTTCTATTTCATACATTCTGCACTGTGTTTCCGTCTATTTTCGCCATGTGTGTCTTCGTTTTCTTCTGTTTTTTTTCAACAAATTGATGAGACCTGGAAGCGAGAATGACACATTTACTCACTGAATTATTAAAGTTTTCATTTCTTCACGGGACATAGTGTTTTTCATAATGCATTAAATCAACATCACACATGTTTCCACAGCTTTCTACAAAACCTCTACTCTGCCACAGTTTAAACTCTGACACATATATATAAAAGTGCTGTTAAAACGTTTATAGGTTTAAGTTAAAGATGAAACCGTGTTTTCCGCCCTCTCGTACTGTGACCTGTGAGGTCTTACCTGTGAGTAGCTGAGGCCCCTCGTCGTCCTTATCAGTTCCCGCTCTAAACTTCTCACATGGTTTCATTTAAACTAATGTTTTAGGTCTGAGGAGATAACAGCGTCTGCTATTCCCTGAAAATACAATACATTAGAGGAATGTCTGAAAGAAGACTAAAACCTCTTTTTTCTCCCATTAATCATCTGACAACCTCTCACATTTATTATGTGACGTTTCACAGAGCCTGAGTTTTACCATGAAAACATGCTTTCAACGTTGTCTGCTTCACAATAAACTCTATTTCTAGTTTCAGATGTGTGATATAGTCATATCTTCTACGTTACAGCATCTTGTAACTCTGCAGTGGATAAGTAAAATTTGCCTGATAACTAGTGCAGGTTGTTTTTCCTTCTAAGGTCGAGGGCACTTATTAAAATCAGCAAACTCCAGCTGAGCTTCTCTTTCTGTGCTGAATTACTCAAACCCGTTCCTATAACCGTACAAACACCGCTTTGTTTCAGACGTCTTTGTTCGTCTGTGGGTTCAGTTGAGTTTTATTTCATCTATTTGTTCTCTTCAAGGTCCCAGAAATCCACAGACAGAGCTTATCTTGATCGGTGCGTTCAGATCCCTGGGCAGGAATCGTTCAGCCCATGAACCAGTGTCTGGACTCTGATGAACCATAAAGATCATAATGTCCTTTTCATGTTACATCTCATTCCACCATTTCTGCTGTCAGCCATCTCCTTTAACAACTCCAACATCATTAGACACGAGCAGGGAGATTTGATGTTGACTTTCGATTGGTTTGTAATTCTGATTCTGTCTTTCTGAGACTGTGTTTCTGTCTTGTGGACGCAGATGAGCACAAACATGTTTGCCAAAAGTCCAGGCAATGAAGACCAGGCAGGAATCAGGCTGGGTATATGTCCGAGCACAGAAAAGGTACAAAGGGAGTCGACCAAGCAGGAGGTCCAGAAAGGACTAGTGTAACAGCGCTGGTGTATACATGCACCTCAGGTCTACTGACCAACCCACCACCTCGTCATTACCACCAAAACGTCCAGGACACTGACACCGACCAGAGGTCATCAACGGTTTTATGGCTCTATTCCACCACCAGTACCAAGTCTGCAGGATTATCTCCTGTCTTTGTATCTGGCCCTGACTATGATTTGTTCACTGTCATCACTGAAGGTCGCCCTAAAAGAAAACCACCAGGCTTATTTAATATTTAGCCTGCACCCACCCAAAGAGCTTCTCACCAAGCGCCTCCAGTGGTTTTCATCATACACAGCATGTTATGTTCTTTAGAAAAAGACAACCTTACAGATATCCCAATAAAAAAACATCAAACACATCATGCTGATCAAGTCTAGTAAACTGGGCCAATGATCATTTATTCCGTTTTACTTTTTAAACATAAAAACTGTAGAATGTGGAGTGGAGAGAAAGTGGATGGCTGCAGCAGTCTCTTTAGATCCCCCTGAAAATAACTTGGAAAGTAACAAGAATGTGACAACATGGGAATAAAAGCAGAGCAAAGAAATGAAGAGCTGGAACCTTCCTCACATAAGTACAATGAAACACACAAACATCTTGTTTTCACTCTTTCAGTTTTCTTCAGCAGCTTCATTTAGAACGATACTGAGGGTTTCGACGTCTCGTCCAGCATGTCATGTCCACTGACCCTGCACCCTGGGGTTTGTGGACGACTGCTAACCGAGGATGATGAAAGGTAATTAAAGTTTTTATGAATTAATTTTGTTTCCCCTTTTAGGGATTTCTTCCTTTCGTAGTTCTTTGTATTGATTTTAAAGTGCTGGACATTAGCTCATCCTGCTACGTGTCTGTCCATGAACCGTTACATTTTCAATATTTAAACATAGAATGTGGCCACATGGCGGCAGCACCGAGTAAACGTGGTTATTCTACCGAGACACTGATTTCATGCCGGTTATTTTCTCCTGCTTTTGGTGAGGAGATGCTGAAGAGGTGAGGCGGGAAACTAGTGACAGGAGTCACAGGATATATGATCACATGTCCTGTTACAATATACATCAATTAGCATGATGTCATCTGCAAATATTTTAATATGAAAGTTCTTATTCTGTGAGTGTGTGGACGGACAGCTTGTGCTCATTTGGTTTGATTTGCTGTGTAGTTCTGTTGCTGAACTTTATTGTTTTTTTTAACAAGAACCTCAGTTATTGTGTCTTGCATGCCAACTAATTTTCCTGAGCTACTCTATTAAAATTTAAATCTGGCCAGATGTTACTAAGGTTTTTCAAATCATGAAGCTACAATCAGGATTCGTACGTACAGTGATTACACGGCAGCGAAGCCACATAGTAGTCATCAGCAACATCAGGTTGCGTTTTCCTCAATCTGAAGTAAAATCAAATATTTTCAAAGGACGCTCTGATGAAGTTGTAAATACAAGCATCTGGTGTCAAAATAGTTAGTTAGTTCAAACTCCATCAGCAACGTTAAAAACTTAAAAATGACAAAACATGTTTCATGAATCCTGTGCCGGGAGCTTTCTTAAAAACAAATATCTTGCTGACTGAGGTCTTTATCAGACACAGCTGCAATGTTTGAATGTTCAAGGACGAACGAAAATGAGATATCGCTGTGTCATAACTAACGAAACATGTCATTCCATAAATAAGACACAACACAGAACGGCGATGATGAATTTCTGTGCACTCGGAAACGACTCGTCAACACGTTTCCTATTTTAAGAAAAAGACAAGAGAATGATGTTAAGGTACCAGAAATAGTCCGGGAGCTAATGGGAGAATATTTTAGGACATCCAGATACGTGTGAGTATTCAGTTAAAGTGAAGCGTTTCTGCGTAGCTGAGGAGGAAAGTTTCTATGGGACTGCTTCAGAGAGTAGAAACAGCCTAACGTGAAACACATGCTCTCTTTACAGTCAGTGTAGATGAACAGAGGAAACACGCGTGGCTGTTTTGGTTAGTGACACCTACAACATCTCTGAACCCAACTTATCTCGGGTCATTGGGGACTGATGTTCCACACGTGTGCTCCCCTTTTCTTGGACACTTTAGATCATCGCTGACAGTGGATGGACGCTGTAGCTGCAGGACTTGGTGAAATCCTTCTGGTATTAATCTTAAAAGAGCATTTCGCTGCATGTTCATTACCAACTCACTTTGAACCTGTCGTTTTGTTCATGAGAAACATCCTGGTGGAAACTCCACTGCCTACAGACACATGATTGTATGAAGTTGAAGTCTGTTTTCTGGTCAACACTGCGAATAAAGTGCTGATTTTTGAACGTCATTGCTTCCACGCGAGCTTAAACAATCTGTGCCACATAAATGGAGGAATTCTGGTTTCCTTCGCTCGCTGCAGCTCTTTCATGCACTGAAAACACGTCACACACCTCGATTCACTTGTTTGTTTGTCTGCTACCTTCTTTACTGATTCAAATCTAAAGACAGCGTGTCCTCACAGGGTCATGCAGTAACATGATGCGTTTTCTGCGGAGAGTGGAGGCCTCGGTACGGCCAGCACATGTGCTCATAATAAATAACGATGGCTGGATTCATTTATTTGCTTCAGTCTCCAGGACTTTGACTTATAAACCGTTACATGCATCTGAGAACGAGTGAGATGAGAAGACCAACACTGGACTGTCTGTGATTCTCACCACATTCGTCCCAACACAGCGCAGGAGCTGCTGTCTCACCGGACTCCCAGTGGAAACCAGAAGCCAGCAGAGCGCTGTAGCGTTTACTGTGTCTGAAATGTCTTCTGTTGCTTTTGGTGCTGGAGAGCTCGTGCTTATTAAAAACCGCGGCCCACACGTATGCTGAGGCAACAGGACTCCTGGTGTTGATCTCTTCTTATTTCAATGCGACTCAGAAACGAGCCAAACACGTTCTAACGGGGTAACGATCAGTGACTACGTGCACATGGGTCCGATTCACTGATTTAACATAAAGCACGTATTCTTTCCACCTTTATCTCATCACCAAACAACGCACGGATTACTTCGTTCAGCTGGGAACTGACTTTAGACAATCAGACGGTACAATGTGTGAGCGCTCCTCAGTTTGCTCCACCTCAGTTTCCTCCACCTCAGTTTCCCATCCCCTATGGGATCACAGCTTTGGTTCTAGGAAAATGTTCCATAAAGAAGATAGTTTGGCTGTGCGGTGGAGCAGTGTGGAGTTGGCCTCTGATCAGAGAACAGTTCTTCCTCTGGGTCCATCACTGGAGTTATATTCCTCAAATATACTGTTATTGCTTTGCTGCAGCCTCCGTCACAAAATCTGAATCAACGGCTTCATCGATTCCTCCACCCAACAGTGAATATAGTAGTTAATGAAGACGCTGAACCAGCGTCTGCTCAGAGGCCGAGAGGTTCCAACCGGAGCGAGTGAGGTGAAAATGTAGGAAATCACTGGTACAGTTAACATTTCAGTCAACGGATCAACTGCAGCGTGTGAGCAGACAACTTTAAAAACGTTCCCCTATCTCCTGTGTTAACGAGGCGGGACCTGACTCGCTGGGAGACCCTGAGCGTGTAGCTTGGTTGAAGCTAAACTGGTCGAATGCGTCAGGTGAACGAGCTGATGCTACGCTGCCAGGCGTCTCTAACCCTCCTGTTAGAGTCAATGCTGTGGTCCCTGAAGGAGACGTCTGGATCCGTCATCCGTCTTCAGACGTGCAGACTAAACCCCCTCGAGCTGCTCGGTGTCTGCTGCATCTGTCCGCCACATGAACATCTGCTTCAGGAACATGCTTCTCCTCAGACTGGCAGGACGACAGAGAGAGAGCGCGTCTGTTCAAACAAACTTCTCTCTCAGCAGGTCTGGTCTTTTTCACTGTCACTCACAAAGGCCCAGCTCATGCCTGAACCTGACACTCACGGCTCGGCTGGTGCAGGCTGATATTAAGGTATGAATTTACCTGCGCTGCACGGACGAATCCACGGTGAAAAGGGGGAAACTTAAAAGCCTTTTTAACACTCTGAACTCATCATTTTTACTTCTTTATAGTGTTTTGGAATAAAATCCGTCAGTCAACACCTGCCACATTCGTTGGTCTTTATCTAAGGCGAGTCTTTACACTTGCTCTCTACTGTTTTATCTCGGCTTTATGGTTATTTCTTCTCACCCAGAAAAGCCTTTCTCTAGCGCTGCAGGTGCAGCCGTGTCCTGTATTTTACATCTGCTGAACCTGCTCCTCACACATCTGTGCAGATAAAGACGGAGGCTCCCATTCACAGAGCAGCTTTTCTTCACTCCGCTCCTCCTTCAGCAGTTTGTGTGTTTGTGATGACGCTGTTCAGTTTCAGCTGACTTATTTTATCTACACAGAGACGTTGCTCCGTGTAATAATCCCTCTTTCATCCATCGCTCCACCATCTTCCCATTTTTCTGTAGGAAACCTGGACGAATTCATTTTTTCAAATCCCATTATTTAACTCCCATTTAATCGTTTCCAAAGACGTTTAGGACTCAACATTACGTTGTAATTGTGATCATCTTGTGCATCATCGTAGCTGATGGCGAGCTTCTCGTCACCATCCGCCATCTCCTCGCTGAACTTTACGTCATCCTGCAAAGAAAAACACAAGCACAGAGCTTCTGAGCATTTACTGAACAAAAGGACGGAGACCATTATGACTCAGTCACTCCATAAGTTTTAAAAAACAAACAGCTGAATTACAGCCGGCGAGGAGCGGCGGACTCGCTGCGTCGTATCTTAAGAGACCTGCCAGTCAAAGAGTCAGAGCTGAACAAACACGGATTAGAAATGTAAACTCCTGAAACGTTTTATCTGATGAACTGTCCGTCATTTGTCCCGGCTGTCAGCCTGACAGAGTGTCTCAGCAAATCGAAGCCCTGGCAGCAGCAGCATTCCTAATGAGCAGTGATCTTTTCTGCTTCTGAGGGACAGAAGACATCACAGAGATACAGAAGACTCAGTGAAAAAGCCAAAGAAGGTCCGGATCCTCACACTTAGATCCGGTACAGGACGGGACATGTTGCCTCTGCGCTCTGAGGCTTCGAGGGTGGGCGCAGCAGGCCGAGATAAGGAGAGACCTGACAGTCGTGGGTGAGTCATCAAACGTCTCTCCGCACCAAGGTTTGGTTCCCTGGGTGATCCTCTCACGTGTCATTAAGGCAGTTCATCCATCATCCTCCCTGAACGGGCGCCGTGTAGCCAGTTTGATCCGTGGACGGACAGAACAACAACAATACAAAACTCTTCTCCGTGTTCTCTGTTCAGCGCCACCTTGCACTGCCGAGGTGCCCTTAAGCGAGTGTGTACGTGAAAAACAAATGAGCAAAGTTAGTTAATCCTGCAGAAATGCAAGAGCCAGAAATCGTCCAAACGAATGTGCCACCGGTGATTGGTGACATCTGGAAAAGATTCCGGCTACAAACCGCTAAACATGACTGTGTTGTCACAGAAAGGACACAGACGCTGATGAGAAACAAACATGTCCGACCTGCAGCTACTCGCCCAGGTTTGATGTTGTTCTTCAGGAGAACACCTTCCTGCTGAGCAACACGCACGCAGGGATGTGCAAATGCAACATGTGGTTTTCATTGAGGCTGAGAGAAACAAGGATCAGTGTCTGTCTCAAGGTGGAAACAATTGCCACTTGGAAAACAGTCCTGTGGATTATTGAACCATCAGTGCGACATTAAGAACCTTTCACGGGACAACGCGGTCGCTGCAGGTCAAGGAGATGTAATTGGAGGATGAGAGTGTGTGTGTTTCTGAGGCAGCTGCTGTGTGTGTGTGTTTGTGTGTGTGTGTGTGCGTGCCTCTGCTGTAATCACGTCGTCATCAGGTTGAGGTAAACGAGGCGCTTCCCATCACGGTGCGTCTTACTGAACAGGTTAATGGTCTAATAGTTACATCGTGGTTCAGCCAACGTCCATTTCCTGTGACTTCCTGTGTGTGTGTGTGTGTGTGTGTGTGTGTGTGTGTGTGTGTGTGAGAAGCTGCTGAACATCTGCAGCGACTGTATTTCAGGGCCCAACATGTCTGAGACACTCAGAGTCACACTTCCTACTTTTTCTCAGAGCAGCTGGACTTGTTTGGTTCCTTACGACGTCTCACCTTCCCTTCCAGAGGGCTTCCTCAGGTCTGACTGACTGGTGTGAGCAGCAGGTTTATAAACCCTGAGGAACCCTCAGGTTGGTGGTTGGTGGTCACCTGTGGGTCGTCCTCCCCTCTGGCCTGGCGTATGTTAATGTGACCACCTGAGCCAGCGTGTGAACTACTGTGAGCCTTCCTGGGTATCGTTGAGATAACGTTGTAAGTGGGTGGTTATGGTTAGTTCTTAGCCACCAACAGGGTCCAATTTAGCCCTAACCTTTATCTTCTCCTAAACCTAACCATTGGTGAGACGCCTCAACTCTTAAGCACCGTAACATGAAGCCTAAATTCATCCAACCAACTTAGATTCTGAACCATTTTAATGTTGGGGGGTAGTATAGGCGGGTGTCTGAGGCCCACTGGAAAGGTGTGGCGCTCTCAGGATCTCTGTGGGTTGCGCCCTAAGCCTTCTGGCTGTTCCGGGGTCTCCTGGAAAGGTATGGCGGTCTCAGGGTGGCGTGGAGGAGTGGGTCGTTCTTTAAGCTTTCTGGCTGTCACCACGTGCTACAGCTTCCCCACAGCTCAGCCAGTCTTCGTTGGTAGTGTGAACGTAAGACCTGCACGTACCTGAACACGTTTCAGAAGATCAAGAAGCCGTTTGAAGACAGAGACACTGGTGTGGGTCCATTTGTTGGCGCCACTCAGTGCTGATTCTGTTCTCAAGTATTCAAACTCAAACCTCTTTATGCATAAACCAAACCATGAGCTTGTAGTTTTTGGGTCAAAACCAACATGGTGGCTCATAACCCTGCATCATCATGATCTAATGATGCGGCGTCTGTGGCCAGACGAGTCTCTGACTGCGACGGTAAAGTTCCTGCAGCATTTTTAATCTGATTATATCTTATTTATAAAAGCACATATGCTTATTATTATTGCCGACATACATCACTGACTTGAGTTTCTTGAATGGGAGCAGATGGGCGGGTGAAGTATTTTTGTCCTTTGAACGACTCAGCACTTAAATCTAGACACAAAAATATGAGTTTCACATCTTTGGACGTCATTTTCACCTTATCTCACCTCCGTGCGCCTGCAGAATGTCACAGTTTACCATCCGTCACCGTGCCCCGTCTCTTTGCACCGTTTCAATAGTGTTTGGATGATGTGGACATAAATAAGCTGCCCGGGCCACGGCTGTGGAAATGCCACTGTGACAAATTCTGGGAAATCATTTTTTCGTATTTACAGCCACGGTAGACTCTGCTTAATCCAGTCCTGTCATCTTCAACATGCTTTTCCAGTTACAGACAATCTGATCAAAGGTCTGCGCACATCAGAGTGGAAACAGCTGGGAAAAGAGGTGGTAAATCACAGTGACCCAGCGTGTCTTCAGCCACACAAGCGGCTTCATGAAGACGTAATGATCCTCAGCCGACGACTGAGCGCCACAATATATCCCGCCGAAAAACAACAAGAGGCAACTTCTGTGATTCTTTGGGGCAAATAAAAGCTTTTTGTCATGATGACACAAATGGAAAAACAGCTGTAAACACAAAAGTCATTTGATGCTAGAATCATTGTGGCGTGATCAGTTGTCTTCATGCTATGAGGCTCAGCTTTATTCTGAAAGCCTGAAATCATTTTAAACCCAAAGTCCAACTCAGTCTCTCAAACCCTAAGCCTCTATAACAACAGCTGTGTCCGTCCATTTATTCCTGAAACAACAAAAACCCTCAGATCAACTTTAACACACACACACACACACAGTTAAGGATTGTGGTGCGTCACTCACCTATAAAGTACGGTACATCGGAGCACGTTACGGAACAAACAAGCAGCCCCCTGAGGCGGGCACATCTGATGGGAGTGTGGTTCGTGTCCTGTCATGTTTGCTGTGGAATCTCTCTCTGTTACCCTGAAGCTTCTGCCCTCTCTCGGTTTGGTTTGGTTCTCACTCAAACCCTGCAGGAGCTCACTGGAGCTATTCTAAACGGCCATGTGGACAGAAACGGGTCAGTTTAATCGTCTGAAAGCGGGAAAACATTCAGGTCCGTTCAGATATCGAGGAGAGGATCCATGACATAATGTCTGAGCACGGTCGACCCGTTGTCTGATTCTGGGTTCAGTGTGTGAGAAGCTCGGCGGATCATGTGACGCTCACACACGCACACTGATTCTTTCCATTTATAAATTGACTAAGCGTGGATGAACCGATTAGAAGATGGGGTTGGGAACTTGGCTGTTACCGACGGAGAGAGGTGTGCAACCACCAGGCAGTAATTCCAGTTTGTTTAAGCCATGCTAATAGAAGCTTTGTTTTACAGCTGACATCTTTATTAGCATCAACAAATCAGACTCTGTGGACTCAACCATCCCACAAAGCTGTGATAAATTCCATCACTGTAAATCAGATCTGTAAAAGAGATCCAGCTGCACATTAAATACAAAAACTCGTTTTATGAATCAACAGGTTTTGATAAATCCACATGTTTGTGTTCTGGATCTTATTACTCTTAGAAGCCAAACTGCTACACAAAGCATTGTAACACGAGGAGAGAAGAAACGAGAAGAAACGGGATCCGTCCACGAAATAAAAAGAACGTTGTGCAGATTTGAACAAATAAGACAGAAAATGACCTTCATTTCGTTTCGATTGTGATTTTATCTTGTTCCTTCTACAGCGTCAGTGTAATAGTCTCTGCAATTATGTCATTGGATTTCTCCCGACATAATAACATGCTACACACTGATGCTAAAATCACCCGAGTCAGATCATTTATTATCCGAATGAACTTTTCCACCCTGTCAGCCGTCAGGTGTTCCTGTGCCAAAGCCCCTAAATTACCTTCAGCGGAGGAATCCGCATTCTGATGACATTCTGGCTCCGAAGAGCAGTAGTTAGAAGCTCTTAAAACAAATCTACACACATCTGGTGCACCTCGTTGATCCAGCGAGCAGGGGCCAAGTCATACTTACATAAGAGGCGAGAGGGGAGGCTACACCTCTGTTCGGACTGACAGCTCACTCGGTGGTTTGACGAGCATGAAGAAGCTGATCGAGCCCTCGAGGAGGTTTGGACACGACTCTCCTCCACCGCCGTCCAAACTAGAAACGATCTCTGGGTTTGGAATGTGGAAAAACACACTTTTTAGACTTTATTCTGGTTTTTATTGGTCTGTATGTTTGAAATTCACTGGATTTATGCATCAACTAAGAAACATTAATTGTTTTTATTAGTCTTTACTACAGACAGCTGTTCTGGGCGAGGTTTGTCTCACGAGTTCAGATGTAATTATGTCCCTCGTTGGTTTGGAACCAGTGATATCATTTCGTTTATTTTTGACTTAAATGGCTTCTGTGAATGATTATTACAGCATAATTCAAGGATCCATATTTTATTTTGTGTGAGAAATAACACTTATTTTAAATATTTAAATAAATATAAAGCAACAGGTTGATAAAGTTGCAACGAGTCATGAACAGAAAAATATTTCTATATATTCTATTAGTTTCTATTTGGTGCTTTTCTGAGACACATTGGGACAAAGCTGCCCCGTTAAATGTGCTGTATGAATAATTCAGACTTGATCTGTCGGCTCTTTTAACAATTAAACCATTTTTTTTAAATTTTTAGTCCTAAACAAAACCAGAAGAACAAAAACAAATTTAATAATAAACAATAAAACATACATTCAAAGCTGTATCTGCACTAATGTTTACTATTTTTTATGCTAAATTACTAAATATCTGCCGTCTTATTGGTTCTCTGTGGTGTTTATCAGAGAGGTTTATAAAGAAAGAGGCTTGACTGCAAGTGAACAAATGCGTATAAATTTCAGAAAGAAAACCTGCAGTAAAGACTGAGTCAGAAAGTTGAGACCTATACTTATTTGATTTGTATGTGTTCAGACGGACGTCCCGTCACGTGTATGCTAGGTGCAGCCCTATGGGTAGAGGCAGAGGAGCACCACTGGACCCTCATTTCTCTGTACACATGTGTAGGGTGGGCAACACCAGCCGGGTCCAGAAGGATGATGTCACAAAGCCAGAAGAAAACAATGGTTTAGCTGCTAACAGGACCCGCATGCTGCACATGCTAACAGAGTAATGGGATAATGTGCAACAGGTAAGTGAGCGGGAGGCTCACGGTCGGGTCACGGCTGTGCAGGACGGACGGGCGGGGGGGCTGGTTCCATCTGTCACTAGTCCTGATCACATATACACACACAGGGCATCGGTACGGGCATCGGTACACACACTCTTTCCTCGTGCAGGAACACTTAGGGAACAAAAAGGTGGAGGGTTCAAAGCCTCAGCTGTCTCAAAGTCTTTCTGCACCTGATCCTCAGACCACCACACGTCCGACACGGCGTCACGCGGCCTCCCAAGGTGTGGACAGCAGTATCGTCTGTCATCTGCTATATTTTCAACATAACTAATGTTATGATCCGTCTGATGTCGGCAAACGTCCCCGTCTTCCAGTTTCCAGGGTTCAGTGAGACCATCGCGTCTAGAACCTGAGTTAAAGGTATTTTTCATTTCACAACAGCTGTGTGTGTGTGTGTGTGTGTGTGTGTGTGTGTGTGTGTGTGCGTGTCAGATGACAGCCACGAACCGTGAAGCAGCCAAAGTGTAAATCCAGGAATAACGAGCACAGATTCCAAACTGTGAGTTTTTGCGTCGTCCGTTCAGAAACAATTAAAAAGCTTAACGAGCATTTTAAAGGAGAAGTGATGTCACACAGTGAAAAACTGTTTGTTCCGAGCGTGGAACATAAATATGTTTATATTTATGAGCAAAAACACTGGGAATCGTTTCTCTGAAAAATAAATAAATGGAAATAACCAAACCCAGATTTCGTATTCGCTGCATGTCCCAACCTTTCTACTAAAGACAAGTTTAACTAGAACAATGGGACTTTGAGCTTTCGAGCGACTCTGTCATCGTTTGGATCGTTTTAGTATCTACCAACGACATATGGGCCTCTTCTGCATGGCCCGTGTGTCGTCACTCATTTGTTCTGAATTAATGGAACAAAGGCAGATTAATGTCTTTGTCACAGCTTAACCGCAGCAGACATTTTTTACAGATGCAGATTCTTATCTAACATTTGTCTGCAGCTTTTCTTTTCACCAGCGATGCCACAGACACTTCTAACGACCTCACGTTCTTCCTTTCCCCAATCCCAACATTTCAGGAGACTCAAAGCTGCGCAGAGATGAAGCGACAAGGTATATTTGACAGTTTGTGGTTTTGCGATATAAAAAATGTGTTAATTAATCTCAATTATTCTGATTTGTTTGGATTCCAGTGGATTCCTTTTTACTGTCTGTGCCTTGTACGACATAGAATGTGGTTTGTTCCCGCTTTCATTCTTGAAACAATCAGGACACTGTGAAAGACCAACCTATGACCAACGCTGGTCACAGATAGTTTGGAGAGCTGGAGGCCAACGCCTGTGTCATGACCGCAGCAAACAACGGGAAGAGAGCAAACACACACGTGCTGCGTGTTCACAGATCAGAAAGGTTCCGTGGAAATGGAAAGTCCAACATGGTTAGTTTGTATGTGGAACATGTGACCAACACGTGTGGTCAGGTCATCCTAACTTTTCCTCCACAGAACAGCTCCTGTCAGAGCTCGGGCGTCTCCGCTCTGTGCCCCACGGCTGTGGAAAATGAAGATAACGAGTTTCATTTGTCAGCACAGGTCCAAACAGGAGAACTCGACACTGATGGAGAGTCAGAGTGAGGAAAGAGCCACGTCCAGCAGGAACCACGAGAGCGCCGCCGCTGCTGCTGCTGCTCGTGGTTAACGTGGACATGCTGTTTTATTCTTTGGAACTAACGTGGAATTAATGCCACAGATGTTCCAGACGAATCCATAGATGAATGAAGGTTAAATACGGAGTTCCACAGGGTTCTGTGCTTGGACCTGTTATATTCTCTTTATACATGACTCCCTTAGGCAACATTATAAGGAAACATTCAATTAATTTCCATTTTTATGCAGATGATACACAATTATATCTATCAATGAAATCAGAAGATACCAATAATTTAGGGAAACTTAATGCTTGTCTGAAAGACATAAAGGCCTGGATGTCCTGTAATTTTCTA
>JAUMTR010000016.1:15342827-15378788 GCA_032270685.1 Microctenopoma stevenorrisi
AAGTCTCTCAAGCGCCTAAGGTGGTAGAGACGCTGCCGAGCCTTTTTTACCACGGTGTTGATGTGACAGGACCATGAGAGGTCCTGCGTGATGTGGACTCCGAGGTAGGCATCAACAAGGTGTGCAGCAAGTAATGCCTCAAACATCCTGTATATTTATTTAGAAGTTGTAGCCGAGGACAGTGACTGACTGGTCAGAGCCAGAGGACACTTTTTCTTCTATGGACTCATGGAAACAAACACTTGTTTAAAGCATAAATCCTACAGTGTAGAAACACTTTGCTGAGTAAAAACAATGCACTCAACATGTCTGTAAATGCCTGATAATTTAATGAAGTAACATGTTTCCCTCCAAAGTCTGAGTAACAAGGGCGTCAAATAAAACAGAATCAACTGTAAGTACGCTTCGGATGTTGGTGGCGACGTCCTTCCTGTGGATGTTAACGGTTTCCTAACGAGCTAAGGAATTTAACTAGCTTCTGAAGGGCAGAAATCATTAGCTCTCTAGGACCAGGGTGACCTGGCCCCGGTCTATCTATGTGTCTGTGTATGAGGCTGTTGATGTTATGTCTTTGGTCATGAGAGTGATGTTTAGGAAGGAGAAAGAGAAACTACACCACACAGGGAGGCCTGTCAGTACCGTTTTTGTCTATTCACTAGCTTTACATAACATTTCCATTTCTTTACTTTGACATAGTTACTTTTCCCTCCTACTAACTTGCTGACCTCTGAATGAGTTTGTGGGACCTGAGGAAGACAAATCTTCCTCACAAAGTGCATTAGGGGGAAATCACATGGAATAGTTCACATGGCCAAGTTTTGATCACACAGCTGACCTCCATTCTTTGTTGGCCAAGCAAAAACAGATTAGACCGAAGGTCTTTTGTTTGGAACTCGGTAACTGGTGTGGTTTACTGCTATGTAACCGTATATCTAACAGGATCTATGTCACAGCTTTGTTTGTCTGTGATCAGCGCTGTGGAGAGAAAACCTGCAGTTCAGCAAAGGCTTAGTTAGAAAGTGACTTAAACGGATCATCTTATAAGATTAATTTACTGGTGGTTAAAGAGAGAAAGAAAAGATGAACTAGTAGCTTTTAAAAATGTAATAAGTGATTTATTACATTTTTTAAAAGTTACTGAGCCTTTACTTTAAAGTTAGGAGCTGTTTGCACACGTCTAACAGAGTGTGATCCTCCCTGCTGTGTAGTTTTGACCCGATTCACTCCTGGTGCCTGAACTGAACCTTTTAACAGTGACGGAGGCTAAGGTAAGACGCTTCTTGTCTCAGGAGGGCCGGGGTCAGGGAGGACAGGCGTCAAATAACCTGACTGCACAGGAAGATGCGAATCATTTCCTTTTATTTGCTGCGAATGAGTACGACTAAAGGCTCAAGCTACATGATCCTATTTCTAACCATGGCAACACGAGCCAAAAAACAGCTTTAGCAGTTTGATATTTTCTGTTTTCAGTCCACACATTCTCTCAGTCACTCCACAAACCTGAGGGTTCTAATCATTACAAGGGCCAATAAACTTAAATAAAACTCCTAGATGTTGCATAACTGCCATTTTACAGCACTGTAATCTCTTCTATGTCGTCATTGTGGTTATGTGAAAAAGGAAACTCACTCTGCTGCACACACCTCACCCCCCCACACACACACACCCGCTGGTTCTATTTTTAGCCTGTTCCTATTTTTAGATCCTCGTGGTTTAAAAATAAAAATAGGTTTTAAACTGGATCAGAATGTTCAGAATAACGTTTGCACATATTTAAATTTGTAGTCATTGTGAAGTGGCTCACAAGTGTCCGTGTGCATCATCATGCAGTGAAAAAAGTTCTATGAAAGAAATCAACAGCTCTTTAACAACAACAACAACAAAGCAGAAAATGAATTGCTGAACTGCGTCTCGCAGGAGAACCACAGTGAAGATCAAACGCAATAGGTAAGTGATAATAAATACACAACTTTTTATCTTGAACCAAGCCCAAGCGAAGAGGAGGACAGTGGGATTAAATGAATTGCATTTGCAAATCCCAGCGATGAAGACTGAAAACTCATCCACCTTTTATTGTTGCTGCAGCTTCAGAGTGCTCAGAGCAGATGACACACAATTTGACAGGGAGGACCGGATCTCTTTAAAGGACTCCCAAACCTCCCAGAAGTCACCACAAAATCTAGCTTTATGAGACGCGCGCATGCGTGTGTGTGTGTGCGTGCGTGTGTGTCTGTGCGTGTGCGTGTGCGTCCTTTTTTTACAGGAAATCCCTGAAACTCCTCGGGAAGACGCCACAAACCTCACTGCACTGAAGACACGTTGAACTGATCTGGTTTGGTCTGGTTTAGGATCCATCTCACAACTTCACGTCCTCCAGTTTGTTCTTCACTGGTTAGAAACAAGCTAACGCTGGCATCCCGCCTCTCTGCCAGTCCTCCCTCTGCCTGCTCTGTCGTCACGCAGACGGGATGAGGGTCTCATACTGGTATGATACCAGCAGCTGCTTCTGTGTAGCCCAGGTGAAGCGCTGTGGATTTACTGTGCGCTCCGACTCAGGCCTGTCTGCAGCTGTTCAGTCTTCACATCATCGTGACACCAGGAGATGAGTCGAATTCCCTTTTTCCACGCTGGTCCATTTGTTTGCCTCTGAGAGTAAACAGCTCTGCCTGCTTCTCATTACGCTGAGCTGTGATTTAGTGAAGGCTGTGCCTGCTGACTAAACATGAACGGCAGCTCGTCCTCTAATGGGACTCCAGCAGTTTCCATCGCCTGGCAGCGACTGAGACGAACAGAGATAAAGTCAAGCACAGTTTGGCTTTCTCCTGAGGAACAGGACGTGATGTACCTCTCCTCCTCTCCACTGTTCAGAGATGCAGATTCTACCTTTTAGTCAGAGAGAGAGAAACCACTCTGTGTTTCTCCTCCTCTGTGCTGCAGCATCCACAGTCAGTGCCGGGCCTGTTCTTGTCCTGGCTGTCTGTGCCTCATTCCAGATAGTTTGGATGTAGATCTTTGTCCCCCAGGAGCCCCGGCTTCTTCCTGTTTTTCCCATCTCTCGTTTCTCTGTGTCCTGTCTCCGTCCTCGTCTTTGCGTTTGCTCCATCTCCAGATGTGGGAACGACGTGCTGGGGTTCTACCCCGTGTGTCCATCGGCACCTTTTCCTCCACGCGTCGTCCTCCACGATCACAGACGTGCCTTATCTCATCTCAGTCCAGGCACAGACGGTGTTGTTGGGCTGATAAGTGCAACTTCAGAAAATCCCTTTTGTAATATTTCAGTGTGTTCATATTATAAATGTATAATAAGATAATTGGTTTAGTTTAAATGAGGTTTTAATGAATCCACAGGTGACGTGTGCTGCCTCTGAACACAGGACAGTAGTTTGATAACTGGTAACAGGTCAAATATGCAGAAGGTCAAAGGTCAAGATCAGCGACAGAACCAGACTTTACTGACGCTTTGTTGGTGAAGACGGATCGTCCTGCAGTGTTAACGTCTCACAGAAAATGGAGCGCTCGCCCTCACTTTGATTAAATCACATGTTTCTGTAGCTATTAACGGAGTCGTGCGTTAACTTTGGCTTAATACCGTGTTCATGTTAAATCTGGTGTCATTGGAAGAACGAGGGCTGCTTCATTTGGCCGTGTGCCTCTTACACCTACAACACGGTCGTCTTCATGCAGGGATGGTGTCTCACTGAATCACGTGCCCCGTCTCGGCCAAAAATGCCAGCAGCAGTTTTATTTTGTCCGAGTCCAGCTCTGGTCACGAGCAGGTGCAGAAAGGAATGCCCCTGCAGGGCAGGTAGCCGTGCTGCAGAGCAAGAGCATTCCCCAAGATAAATTACAACAATCAGCTCCATCGTCCTGACAGCAATCAAAGAGTTCTTTTACTCCGAAACCAAAACCAGGCGGGATGATGTGTAACAAACCTGCGTCCAATGAATATGACTTTGATTTATAAGCTTCTACTTCCACTGATTTATACCAAATAAAACAAAGCGTAGCAGAGATCACACACTGAGAATAATCACAGAGTTGGACAGAGCCAGGACTTTTTCAAACCCCTGCCACCAGACCGTTGCACGGCACTCATCCGCTGGCCGTCCCTCTGAGATGACATCACAGCTGAAGCTCTGAGACTGAAACATGAGAGCAAAGAGTCTCCCAAGGTCTGAACTTACACATTTACTCATAAACGCGAAGCCAAGACTTACAAACACATAACAGTCAGCGGGACTGATCGTCAGTGAGAGCTTGGCCTGACGAGCTTCTTCTGTCTGTGGCACAAATGACGAACCGGGTCACATTTGGAGAGCGGCTCCGCGGTTGGATCCCGAGTTTGAGTTGTGCAAACTATGAAATAAACTCTTCTGCACATCCTCGTGAAGAGACGGCTGCAGAGGACCGGAGTCGGTCCCAGGAGGCAGCGCGGACCCTGAACAGTCAGAAACCAGAGCACCTGCAGGAAATCACACCTGCAGACGGGTACCTGTACTTTTACAGGTGTAATTATGACTCTAGTTTGGATTGTTAGCATGCTAACAATTGCTAGCTGGCAACCAAGACAACCGAAAGACGGGAACGTCATCAGTTAGTTTTGAGTCTGGAGGTTCCATCCTGGGGAAACATGCCCGTTAACATCATAGTGAAACGAGTGATCGGAGCAGTGGAGACATGAACCACAGGTGTGCGCGTGTCCCTGCAGACCTTCACTGGCTTCTTCTATGTGTCACACCGTGTCATCTTAGTCCATCAGTCTTTCAGGCTTGTGGAATGAGTTTCTGGGTTGTGACCTCATCGTCTCTGGGGGCTGCTTTGTGAAGCTCCGCCTCCTGGATGTGGCTCCTTTAAACCCACACTCACACTGTAAAAAGTTGCTGGGTTTACAGAAAGCCGCTCCGTGTGAGGGCTGTGTTTTTTAGAAAAGTGAGATTATCGCCTTTGAATGTTGAGCAGACTCAGGACCTTTCCAGGAGTCCCTGACCCTCACAGGTTCCTTCTCTCGGTCTGATCTAACCACTGATTCCATATTTCACTCATTAGCCTGCAGCGTGCAGGCCAGGTCCATCTGCCTCCCATTACCAGCGGCAGCCAGAGACTCGACTCTCCCACAGCCGTATGCTGCTCACGTCGAAAGTTTCCCGTTGTTACCTTTGTGTCATGGAAAGTTGTTGTGTGTGCGTTTGTGTGTGAGGGGGGGGTTAAAACCAGCTCCTTTTTCCTAAAGCAAGTGTGCCACCTGCTGGTGGAGTGTGGCACTACGGGCTGCTCCTCTTCCTTTTTCACCACGGGTATTTTCACTGTGCACATCCTGTGGAGGCACAAAGAACACTGACGCTGCCAGAACATGGAGGAAGGAGGAAGGAGATACACGCTGCAGGGAGACAGTGCAGCACAATGACACTATAATGTTGTGCTGTCTCCATCTGCCCCACGATTCTGGAGCCCTATGAGGGAACCCTGGTCCAGGCCACACACTGCTGGACGTGACCCCCGTGCCTCTCTCAGCTCCGGATCGTCATCCCTCTGGGCACAGAGGTCTGGATCAGAAATATGATCTCATCCTGCAGCAGATGAACAAACGTGACGGCGAACAGTTCTTCAAAGTTTCTGGAAACACTGAGACGTCATTCTGTCACGTGGAAGCCATTACGTGTCTGTTTGACCTGAACCACTGTACACGTAACAGGACGTGTGCTCAGGTGGAGCTGTGAGACGTAACAAGAAAAAAAAGGAGGACGATGGTGATAATCAGCGAAACCTCCCACAGAGGAGACACACTAAGGGAAAACACCTGTGGACCAGATGTGGCTGCTCAAACGCCCTGCAACACAGATTCAGTTATTTCTAGGTGAAGTACGAAGCTGAGTTCTGGAAAGTGTGTGTGAGTGTCCTTGTCCATTTCCTTCATGAAGGTCTCATCCGTAAAATTCACTTACATCTGATGCAGCAACAATAGTCCATTCGCCCAGAGGAGGGTTTTCAGACAGCTCAAACTCAATGGACACGACTCCCAGGTTGCTGTTTGCAGCCAGCCACTGCCTGAGCAGGTTTCCCCGGGGATCCTGGTTTAGGCAGAACGAGGAACGTAAGACGACGGCTCTGAGGAAGTCTGACATATGTGAACAGTGGTGTCGGACTCACTTTGACGGTTATATCCACCGGGCTGATGTGGGGCTTCCCGCTGGTGCAAATGGACGCAGTCCTGAACTTCACCGCCTGCCCGGGCCGATAGTTCAGTTTGTCTGTTTGGATGAAGGTGGAGTGGCCTTTGGGGTGAAACTGCAGCTCTGTGGAGTTGTAGAAAACGTGGACGTCGCCCACATAACCTCTGACCTCCAGGATGAAGGTGGACTGAGGCACTGACGCATTCTGATGGATCTACAAGTGTTCAACAGTGTTAAAGGAATTTTATTTCCCCACCTCTGGCTCTGTCAAAAACCCGGTGGAGACGAGTGAACTGAAGCAGAGTAGTCGTCCACCAACAGGTGAAAATACGCCTTTACAAAAGAGATCCAGAGGCTCTACTACCAAGATTAAGAGTTGCGTCACTTACAGGTGGCAGAGTCAGCAGCTTCGTCGACCCTGTTAACAGAGAAGTTTAAAGTATTAGCTACACTCTACGTATTCAGGTCAGAAAAACTATTTATTGTTGATGACGAACTGATGATTTACCTCCTTTAACTGTCACTGACTCTGAGGACACGGTTCGGTTGCGTTGAACAATTTGAGCAGACACAGCGACGGGTGAGGCTGAGAGGATGGTGACGGACACTGACGGTGGGACGCCGGGTCGAAGGACTCTGGGAACCAGCAGCAGGTAGGAGGGTGGAGCAGGAGCAGGGCTGAAAAACCAAACCAACAGCTGAGCGAGTGGATCGGGAACAGATACACCGGGGAAGAAAAGGCTGAGGCCTTGACTTTTGACCTTTTGACCACTACTGCGGTTATTCTGGATAACAAACTTCTCACATGTCCTGTGATATCAGATAGATGGTTCAGACCTGAGGCCACGATGACCTTTGACCTTAGAGCACCAAAATGTATTAAGTTCATGTTTGACGTTCACATCGTGTCGGAACCGAAGAAGTGAGGAAAGCAACGTTATGAAACACAGACAAGCGAAACCGCTACTAAAAGCAGTTACTTCACACACATCCAGTATTTGTGTGTTTCTTTTGTTTAAAAAAAGACACGTAGTGGTTTTCATTAAGTCTTAGAAACCCTTTACCTGCGTGTGGTCGTGTTCTGTGCAGCGCTGAGAACGATGAGGAATGAATGAAGAACCCCCACACCTGGAGACGCTCCATTTGCCTGAATGAAGCTCACTCTGTTGCAGCAGGTGAGTTCACCTGTAGCCTTCTTACCTGCAGACCACACCTCTCACCCCCTCCTCCTCCTCCTTATACACAATGACCTGAAACAGTGTCGGTTTACCTGAATCCCCCATTTCAGAGCTGCGACTGGGTGTTTCCAGTCATATGATGTGTTCACTGACCGTTTGATAGAAGAAAATGTTCCTGTGATATAATTTGATACGACTCCGAATAACGATGTGCCTGAGCTGGGCGCCGCTTGGTGTACGTTTATATGTCACTTTTTTATTTAGTGAAGCCCCAGGAAATGTTATTTTGATATCACATGTGGCAAAAAAGTAAAGTATAAATCCAGCTGGTGAAATCATAATAAAGTATTTTTGTATGCGTATGTTTCCCGACCATGAATGAAGAGAAATGATTCTATACTGGTTATGTCCAGGACTTTGACTTCTGCACTGAACTCTTCTATCGTTGTGCGGTGGAGTGTTTCAACAGCCTCTATACCCGTCTGGTTCAGCAGCTGCTCTTTAGCTGATGAGAAATCCTTCACAAAACATTACGAGAAGCAGCCTCTCTTCTTTACAGGACATATACATCACCAGATGCAGACCAAGAACAAATATAGTTCCACGTTTTTAGCATAAACATATAAAATAAACTGTATAAAACATGTTAAGTAACAATAAATTGAAGAGACATTGAACCTTCAATTTACCTCCTACAACCTCTGAAAACAGTTAATTGCTCAGATTCAGTAGCAGCACTTAGGGGATTAATGCCACTGCAAACAGTTAGGGAAGGCAGGTGAGGGATGGAGTTTAACTATGTTATTAGATATAAGACCTGGAAATGCACATTCCAGTTGGTTTGCAATCTGCCAATAAACAGAGATACGAAGAAGAGGAAATATACCTCCTGGTCCACAGGGGGCGCTGCGTTCTCAGCCGACGTCCGTTGTCATTACCGGGTCAAAGGTTAGCGAGCAGCAGCCGAGATGACAACATTACGACCGTTTACCTGCGATGATTTATTTAAATTCAACAATATGTGAGTGAAGTTTTGTCCTGTTTCCACCTTAAGTTTAATTTAACGTCTTTACTCCGCTCTGCCTGATGTTTGTGCGGACAGATGTTTCTCTTCTAGCTTGTGTTTTGCTGTGTAAAATGTTAGCAGGCTAAGCGACGTGTGTCTGTGCTGACAGAACTCTGCGAGACTATAAAACATACATAACGTGGGAATTTCGTGATTGTTGGCACAAAAATATTCGACACTGCATATGATTTGACACGTATTTAGCTAGTTAGAAGCTTGCTTTATTTGTAACTAGCTAGTTAGCTAGCTCCGTGAGACTTAGCAGCACACATGGTTGTTAATGTATAATTTTAAGTTGAATGTAAGAGATATATTTTGTTCGGGGACACCTATGCCATTTATCTAACGGTAACAAACATAAGCAATTTCAATTGTGTTTTACCTTCATCTTCGCAACTAACTGGTTGTTTTCCACTTTCTGTCCGACAGCAACCTGGATCCTTTGACAGAAACTGTATCCTATAGCGTTTAATTAGCCGCGCTAGCTTAGTTTAGACAAGCTGTTTTATCATATATATAAAAGTAGAATGCAGTTTCTTTAACCTTTGACCTCCAGTATGGGATCCCTTTTTACCTCCAGTACCTCGCTCACTGGCCGGAGTACTTTATTGTTGCAGAGGCGCCTGGTGGTGAATTGATGGGCTACAGTAAGTTGCTGCTCTCCTAGAAGCTTGTCAGCCACGTGAGTTGATTAGCGCTGTGAAATGTGTTCTAGCTTTGATTTACTTGCAGTCATGGGGAAGGCAGAGGGATCTGTAGCTCGTGAGGAGTGGCACGGTCACGTCACGGCTCTGTCCGTCGCGCCAGAGTTCAGGAGACTCGGCCTCGCAGCCAAACTCATGGAGATGCTGGAGGAAATCTCAGAGAGGTTTGTAACTATACTTGTGCTGTTCAGTAAAGGAATGACAATAACGAATTGTTTTCTGCCAATTATGTTTAATGTGTATCTTGGATGTTGCTTTTATATCTGTTTTTCTCTGATCGCTGTTTCGTCATTTAGCATCTTTTAACGCCGCTCTCTGGCCTCTCAGACGCGTAGGTTCTGGTTTGGAGGAGAACGTGCTGCACATGACTGGTCTTAAAACGTCCCTCTGTCCTCTCACACTACAGAGGTTGTAGTTGTGTTTTTTCAGATATAAGCAGCGAGGAAGGGTTTTATGACGATGAACAGGAGACACAGAAAACTTTCCGGATGTTGCTGTGGAAACCACCAGACCGATTATTTTTTAACGTGTTCTCTTGTAGGAAAGGCGGATTCTTTGTGGATCTGTTTGTCCGGGTCTCCAATCAAGTGGCGGTGAACATGTATAAACGTCTGGGGTACAGCGTCTACAGGACAGTCATAGAGTATTACTCAGCTAGTAACGGGGAACCTGATGAAGATGCGTACGGTGAGCTGAGCTTTTAAACCTTTGTCAAACTTCTGTGAACATGTAGATCTCTTTGCAGGGAGCCACCTTAGCTCTATGTAATCCACAGTTCTACGTCTGCTGATAAGTTTTTCTGCAATGATTCCCCATGTTTACATACATCGTGGCACTTTTATTTGGCCATTTCATTAATGATTGGAGTTCTGTGTGCATGTTAACCTGAAAACTGCATGTCTGTTAACACAAACACGTCGCAGTAACATATCACCAAAAGATGGTGCCACTGGTTCAGAGCAAACGGACCCGAAGCCCAGACTACGTTAGAAAAACTGATTTAACTTCTGACTTCTTTCCCACAGATATGAGGAAGGCTCTGTCCAGAGACACAGAGAAGAAGTCCATCATCCCGCTGCCACATCCTGTCAGACCTGAAGACATAGAATAACATTTGGCTGTGGTTCTCTGCCCTGCTGCTGCCCGACTACAGGTCCTCCTCAGTTAGACTGTACATAGTTAAACCCTCACAGAGGCTGTTTCGTGTAGTCAGAGAGCCACAGACTGAACATTTGAGTTTTCTGTATTATAAATTCCTGATTCAGCATCATTTTGTAAGAAGCAACAGAACAGGCCAGAACTGATTTGCTTGTAATGTGTGTAAAGAAAACATGGTTCACAATAAACAATGCTCATAAGATTTTTTTTGTTTAACAAAACAGTAGAAAAGTAAATCCAGGATGAACGTTCACATGTCCCTGAGTGTGGAGTCTAATCTTCATCTTCTTCACCGTTCCTGCTGTCTTTCTCCTTTTTCTTCTCATCATCATCATCATCATCATCGCTGCCACTCTCGCTGCTGCTGCTGCTGCTGCTGCTCTTGTCGTCATCATCACGGTCATCATAAGTGTTCTCCTGTTGAGTTGCGGCATTTCTGTCAGACTCGTTTTGGTTTTCGGGAGGTGCAGCCGGTTCGTCCGGGGCCGGTGATGTCATCTCCTCAGCCGTTCGATCATCTTCTGAAGCGTCGTCGGCTTGGCCCTCGACCTGCTGCCTCTTCCACATCTTGGCCATGGCCAGCAGCTTGAGGTTGGGCTGGTTGGCGGCGTCCTCCGGGAAGATGTAGTCGTAGTACTCCTCCCAGCCTGCATCCGACTAATCGCAGAGGAACAGAGTGATAAATACCTGTGGCTCTAACTAAAGACTTATCAATACATAAATAATCTATAGTAAAACCTAATTACCAATCGATTAAAAATATGTATAATAATGCTGCTTCTAATGACAAATCTGAAGGTCTTCTCCAACCAACTCAGATATTAACAGACTAATAACAGAACTCGTTACCTACACATGAGCGTGTAGGTTAAATCTAACAAAAGGATCGTTGCTGTTTTCTTACCCCGTCCTCGGCCGTCAGCTTCCTCCTCTTCTTCACCTTATCTGGCAGCAGCTTCCTGACTCTCTCCCTGGTGCTGTCGGAGCCAAACTCCTTCTCAAAGTCCTTCCAGGACTCCAGCAGCATTAGCCGCTCCTCCTTTTCCTCGCAGTTCCTCATGCTCTTGTTGGCCTCCTCATAGATCTGCCGGCACTTCTGCAGCCGCTCAGGGCTGTCGATCGACAACTCAAACTTGGCATAACTGATCCAAACCTGCGGGGATAATGAGATTGAGTCGACGTTCTCTGCTTCGCTCATCTCATAACATTAAGACTTAACTAATCGAGTAAATTTAAGAGGCTAAAAAAAGCTGGAGTGCAGATCTCACCTTGACGTGCTGGGTGCGCTGCAGCAGCCGCTTGTAAAGGTTTCTGGTGTTTCCAAACTCCTCCTGCTCGATCTCAAAGTCGATGTAGGACTTCCACAGCACCTGAGAGACACAGAGGCCTTAGAGTGCACTGAAAAGAAATGTTGGTTGCTCTGCAGGAAAGTGGAATCATGGTCTGAATGGGAGCTAACTACTGACCCTCAGTATCTAGTTCATCTGAATATTAGTGAATAAATAGATACAGAAGCTGTTAAGGGGGAAAATCTTACTGCTATACTGTCAGACAATTGGGTGTTTAAACAGAGACTGGATCAAACTGGCTCAGTTCTACTGCTGAGTTCCTGACTTCCTTCTGCAGCACAGTAAAAACGCATTAATTTAAAAAAAGGATAAAATCTCTGAGTTACAAACTTCGGGCATGTCGAGTCGCGGCTGTCCGATGGCGAGTTCAAAGATGGCTTGGGCTCTGTCAACGTCCCCCAGGATCGTCTCCAGCTCTGCAAACTTGATCCAGGTGGTGCAGTTTTCTGGAGTGAACTCCAGATACTTCTCGTACAGCTTCCTGCAGCGGTCGAACTCTCGCAGCTGAAGCTCCAGCTCGATGTAGCCCTTCAGCAGTTTGTTCTTTGGGCATTTACCGATGGCTGTGCCCTGTGGTAACGAATCATAATGTTTTGTAGGTTAGGTTAGCATGTGTGTGTGCGTGTGTATATACACACACATGCTGATTAATATATCATTTAAATGTAATTTTTAAATTGATATTTATTTTTTATATATTTAGTGAAAAAGGCATTTTAGCTAACGGTGGGATTTGGACACAGTGGCGTTAAGCGAGTCTTCCACCATGATATTATTTGTAGTCCCCCCACATCTTCCGCTCTAATCTGGAGCCACATGAAAAACATAACAGTGAAAAGCCCTCGTCTGTGAATCTCACCATGACCTTTCTGGCTCCCTGCAGGTTCTTCTGTCGGATCTCAAACTGAGCATACAGGAGCCAAATCTTAGCAAACGTGAACTGAAATGACAGCATAAGATTATCACAGTCTCAGGTAATAACAGTACTATTCTATTTCCGCTGTTGAATAAACACATAATACTCTGAAACAGTACTTTGTTTTTAGAAGAACAACAGTGAATAAGGAGGGAAAAAAAGGATGAATCTTTACTTTTTTGTGAGGGATGAGGTCCAGGCAGGCTTGGTACACCTGCCGTGTTCTCTCTGGGTCCTGACAAGAAAGAATGAGTGAAAAACACACAGTGATGAATGCAGACATAGCAGGTTTGGTAGACAGCGAAGGAATCTGTCAAAAATCGGATTCTATAATATAACTTTACTTAATACTCCTGCTTCATCAGCTCTTAAAAAGCACAAGTTAGTCAGGGGTGTTACTGACCATTTAAAAACAGTCTAGAACCCGTTGACATTTCTGAAGATGTATGTAAATTGGCCACAGACCAGAATAATTAATTAACTTATTACAGAGTTTCTGAGTCTATAAAGATAACAGACATAATAATCTACTTAATTCATTTCAAATGTTTGTGCACTGACAGGGTCACTGAATTCCACACATCGCTGTCATCTTAATGAATCATTAGCTACATTTCTACTGTCAAGTACCGAATAAAGCCTCTTACAGGCCGTGAAAACTGTTTGTACAGTAAACTTCCGTTGTGCATGTTGACTGAGCTTTGCAGCCGTGTTAAGTAACACTCAGGGTGATTTAGACTGAAGAATACATGAGAAAATATCTGAAATACTTCAGACGCTTTTTTTTTATTTAGTTCTCATCGCCTCCAGTTTGACTCTCACCAAACCCTTCTGAGGATTCTTCTGTGACTGACCTTGACCTCCAGCTCTTCGTACAGCGCGTAGTTGATCCACAGGTAGATATATCGTCTCCAGTGTCGCTTCTCCTGGATGGGGGGGATGTTGGCGATGGCTCTCTCATAAACCTCTCTGACCGTGTCGGAGTCAGCATCACTCTCCACCAGACGAAGATAATCAAACCAGGCGTCGTAGTTGTGTGGGTTTGCCTACACGCAGCAACAAAGAGGAATGAATCAGTATATTAAATTCATCCATAAGGATGAAATATGAGAAAAGATTTACTGCTGCATGTCCTAATTTTCAACACATATCCAGGCTTAGATTTCTGTTTTCAACCTTGACTTCCTCCTCGTACTGGAACCTTCGTTTGCTGACAATGACGTCCTCGATTCCCCTCCGGTCTCCAAACTTCTTCTCAAACATTGTGTAGTTCTTGAAGAGCTCCTGTGCTTCACTTTTAGGGATTCTGTCCAAAGCGTACTTATAGATCACCCGAACACGTTCAAACTGTGAAGGAAGACAACACGTTTGCGTCATATACATTATACAGGGTATATAAGAATCCTACGCTTGAATTTAAGACTTTTAAAAACCCCGCGGACACCCTGTTATATCTATTGTAATATACTCATACCTTATAGTATATATAACTTATGCTATAAAAAAGTTTGTTACAGGAATGATTTTGGTCATCGGCATCACAAACCTCTTTCTGTGTCTCCTCAAACTTGGCGAATGCCACAAACAGGTTTTCTTCCACGTGTTCCTCTCCAAAGAACTCCACCGCCCTCTCATACACCTTTCTGCCATGAGCGATATAACCGTGCTTCTCTTCAAAACGAGCGTACTTGATCCAGTTCTTCACTTCGGGGTGAACGATGACAAGTGCAGCGGAGTTAAGGTGTTACACAACAGAACGACTGACACATACAATAATCTACCCAAGAATTTGTTCCGACATTTGGTAAGTGTAGAATTCCTCCTCAGAACACAGGAAAGCACCAACAAAAGGATATATCGCTCATAAATGGTGCGGGCTTTGTCCACTTCTTTGTAGCGAAGCTCAAAATTGATGTAGGAATGCCAGGCCTGCTCTTCAGGCTCCCACTCCATCCATCGCTCAAACACCTGTCTGCAGCCAGCGACGTTCCCCAGCATCTCCTCCATGTAGGTGTACTTGTACCTGTTGACAAGACAAACAGTGAAACATTAAAGCACAAGTAGCTTTATGCTACTTAAGGTTTTTGTGAACCAGCACCACAACTAAAGATATTTTTAGACAGTAAAAACGGAAGCATAACAGATATATAAATATAAATTAAATAAATAAAGATATAACCAAGATCGGAGAGCGCCACCAGGATCACTCAAAACATATTTAAACATAGAGTAATCCTGTGTTTTTTTATTTAAACAGCAATGCAATTCAGTTATAAAATAATCAATAACTGCACTTTTTGCACAGGAGAGCCATTATATTTTATTATTTCTAGAAACTCGTCTACACAGTGGCCTAATGAATTTCAAATAACACAGATTTTACGTAGTTTGCTCTGTGATAAAACATCTTCACAAACATTGCAAGTGTAATTCTTACCAGAACTGGTTGACGCGTGGGAGGATGGTGATGGCTCTGTCCCAGATGTTACGGGCATGGTTCACCTGGCGGCTCTTCATCTCCATCTCGGCGTATTTCAACCACAGAGCAATGTTGCGGTGATCGACATCGAGTGCACGCTCGTAAATGGAACGAGCCCTGAAACCAGATAAAGTAGCATTGAGGTAAGCATCAAAATTTTGTCCATAAGAAACTGTTTACCAACCATTTGATTTTATCTGACTAGATTTATCATCTCTCTGTTTGAATGGTAATAGGCTAAACACATAGACAGTAATAGAGGAAGAGATTATGGTAACAGGCTCGACACCGAACTGTTTTAAGTGTAGTAGAAAAGACTAGAAAGAAAAAAGAGTGGATAAAACCAAAGTTATTTTTAAAAAGTTTTATTTACAGATGGTTTATCCTGAAAAAAAAAACAATGCTCCAATATTTAATATATCAGAAGGACCTGCAGGCATTTTCATCATATTAACACAGACAATACCTCTGGATCTCCTTTAGGCTTTCCTCCCATTGTGCGTATTTAATCCAGTTACTAATGACAGTACGGTTCTTTCTGATGTTATCCTCAAATGCCTGTAAGAAAGAATATATATTATAGTTTTGCACGAAATAATGTATGTAATAATGTAATATTTATGTTACCATGGATTCTTAGAAAGAAACAAAGTTAATAGAATTGATTTCAGTGGTATGTGTTAAGACTTGAGCAGACTTTAGCACAAAATGCAGCAATGCTCCAGAGACGTAGCTGATTCTAAGCACTTACCTTCCTCTTTCGCAGTTTGTAATCATTCAGCTCCTCTTTATCTGTGATCTTCTGTTTCGGTGGTGGTGGCAGAAGTTCGAGCTCCCTCTCTTTGGCCTCCCTCAGGAGCTGCTCAGCAGTGATCTGAACTTCTGCCGGTGCTTTATTTTTCACCTGCAGCACAACAGAACGTGCTTAGGCTAAATTATCGTTGCTAATGTGACATCTGTCTACCAACGTACACATTTAAAAACGTTTTAAAGAAAACATATAACAACTCACGTTTACACATTTATACATGAGCAGTGTTATTAAAAGCAATCGTTACTTTGTGTTAATCCCATGAAGTTAACGCTAGGTTTTGACGCGTTCAACTTCACCGCTCTCCGTTAGCATTAGCTAACGTTAGCCCAGCTTCTCACGGCTCTCACATTATGTTTTGTTTTCTTACCTTCGCCACTTTCGGTATCCGCTGTTTGCCTGCCGCGGTGGAAGCCATTTTATCAGCAGGTTTGAACCAAAATTTCTTTGCAGAACTGAATTAAAATGTTTCGACGACAACAAAAACTAGTTAGTTACAAAAAACAAAACGTTTCAGTTGTAGCCAACATGGGCGCCATGACATTACCCAGAATGCTGTGCGAATTCCCATGATTCCCATGTGCAGCGTTATGTTACTATGGTAACGGTTTGCGTTTGTGGAGCTAACGTTTCCAATAATTTAGTTGCTAATTTCACCTACGCCAGGTAATGAAAAGTTATTTTATAATATTATAATAATCATATTATTAACAAATGTTTGAATAACAAATGCTGGATCTTCGTTGCTGCTGCTGTTGTTGTTGGTATTGTGGTTTTTGACGCCAGAGATGGTCTCTCCGCTAACAGAAGTGAAGATGAGGACTATTACCTCGGCCAGCGGTGAAGAGCACATTGTGACCGTGAGAAGAACTGAATCAGCGGATGCTCAGGGCATTGACAGCCTGATCAGCCCCTCCACTGAGGCGGTTTTTGGAAGGATCAATGTAATTCGTCTACTGTGAGGGAAATAATGTGCTTCCTTATAGAAACACACTCTGAACACCAACCAAAGCTATAATATCATTTACATCTTTGGTCATAATACAAGTGAAAAGACAATTATTTATTCTAAGAATATTGTTGTTGTTGTCGTTTCTGAATACCTTTTAAATTCACTATAATGGAGACTACATTCCCTAAGAAGAAATCTGACTACAAATTTAAAGATCTGATCCTTATTATCTTTTAATCCAGTGATATATGCTGTCACAGAGGAGGTAGCAGTAGTTCCTGATTGTTTTTCTTACTTAGAATCCTGTAAGTCATGCACTCTTAGCCAATTATGAACCAATATTCAATTTACCATTTCTCTCTCCAGCCAGTCAGGATTTAGTACAGAAACAGCACTGGTCAAAGTCACCAATGATCTTTATTTAGCTTCAGACCACTGACCTCTGTTGTGAATTGGCGCTATTTAAATAAAGCTGAATTGAATTAAATTTGATTGTTGATGAAACTTGTTGCATTTTTTATGTAAAAGTAAAATGTACATTTTTCTTCCACCCAGGGAGAAAGCCAACCTGTCCGTGACCCTAGCCAATGAAAAGGATGACATCCTGGGCCATGCTTCTTTCTTCGATCACCCTGTTGGGGATACGGTGGATCAGGCTCACTGGGAACTGTTTCTGCAGAAACACTTTAGCGCCCAAAACTGCACAGTGTGTACCGATCATGATCTATTCTGAGGATACTGCAAAGACCTCACTGTTAGATCAGGGCATACAGAAAGTGACCTGTTTTCTCACCTTCAGCCTTTCAACACGCTGTTCCTCCACCTTTTTGTGGCGCGGCTACGCTTTGCCACAGCAAGTGCAAAGGAGATAATAAGGTATGAAAAAAGAATTTGCTTTGAGTAACCAGCTCCATACAGGCCAACACAGGGTCTGCTAAATCAAAGCCCCCTTTTCGTTTTTATTAGGGCTGTCTTCAGTGCCATCACAGAGCTGGAATACATCTGCCTGGTCAGCCCACACCATGGCGATTTAGGTAAAGAACTGCTTCAAAGACATGGTTACGTTTTTTTCTTTCAAAAGACCGAACATAGTGACATCTTTGTATCCAGAGCCGGCACTGAGTGAGATGTTTGAGCCACTGCAGCGCCTGACTGACCCTGGCCCACCGTGCTTAGCATTAATCTGCCAAAGACAAGATCACTGTCAGAGGTTGAAAATCCGCCAGGCCAGGTAAGAACAGCTGGCACTTTCATTGCACAGTTGATGTGTCATAAAACTAAGACAATGATCCAGAAGAGACTGAAGAGGTTTGTAGGGCTGCAGATGAAATAATTACCAGTTATTTGTTATTTACCAGTTACTCTTACTTTTTGTATATTACAGCGTTGCAGACCATGACGAAATTCTGTGTATATTCGAAGAGCAGACGAAACTCTCATCAGTCATGGAGCAGCCTTGTGTCCTTGCACAGCTCATTGAAGATCAGAATGATAAAAGTCACTGTGCTGTTTTTGAGGTTGGTTCTGTGACCACTTTTAGTGCATCCCTCTCTTAAATGTGTGCACGCTGTAAGGTTTAATGTGGTGTCGGTACCATTAGTGTGTCATCACCTAAAAGTAAGAATCACTGCAGTTTCTTTAGTTTAGAACGAACTTTTTATATCTCCATAGGGAGCAGGTCCACCATGTTTCTGCAGAAACCCAGGATGGACACTGGCTCATGGTGTCATGTTAAAATCTCAGCTTGAATTTAAAGAAGAATATTAATCAATTTACTTTACTTTGCTTGGCAGACGCTTTTATCCAAAGCGACTTACAAGGAGCTAGTGCTGGGTGTCTGGCTCAGGGACACAACTGGCAGGGGATGGACTAGGAGTCAGACGGGGATACGAACCTGCGACCTGCTGCATTCCAGTCTGAAGCCTAACCCATTGAGCTACCAGGCCGTGCTTTATAAATTTCATTTATAAAAACAACACAGTCGACCAAAGTGCTTCACAAAGTTCAAGTCAAACACAGTTCAAGTCCCATAAAATATAATTCCCTTAACTAAAAACTCATAAATAAAATATAAGTATGTTAAGTTAGGGCTGGATACAGTCATAGAAACCTGACAATCACTGCAAGCTTTGAGAGGGAGGTGTGGGGGGTGCATCTTCAGACAGGAAATCTGCCCCCTCACCACCAGATGTCACTAAATCTCACACACTGCACCTTTAACCACAGACCTAAAGTTAATATTTTTTAGGTGAATAATAGATCATCTTCCTGCTTCCACTGTCTCCGTCATTCCTGACCTACGGCTTCAGGATAAAGCTCTACGATGATTCCTTGAGTGATGGTGAGAAACCCTGCTGGGAGCGATTCCCTCGGGGAGGGGGGAGGCGACAGATCTCCTCTCCCCTCGCCGCCTGTCGGCCTGACATGTGTTTGTGACAGCATATGGTAGATGCGAGCTGATACTTGGCCAATACATGCTCTCACGCAACATATTTTGTCCAGACATCTGAAGCATTTGGGGCTTTTTGTCTGAATATGTTCAGCACTCAGAGAACAAACAGTGCAACATTGCCCCAGAGGGCTGAGCTGTCCAGTCTGCTATGAAGGATTCATCAAAACAGGAACCAGCAGGAGAATTATCAGGTGTTAGAGAACGTATGTAAGCAACATGTACAGAAGTGTCCAGAGGAAAAAAGAGATTTAAACGAGTGCAGTGTCTGACAGAGACAATCAAAACCAGCTTCTACATGGAAAGTGAAGCGAGGTGATCAAGAGAAAAACAAAACATTTCTGATTCACACAGTGTTTTTCTCCACAGACTGACGATGCGGTTGTCGGCTTCATCAGTGTCACGGCTGATGTGGATTTGAAACAGGTGCACGACAGCTTTGCGTTCGCTGAATTTAATGATTTGTACAAAGTGCAGCAAAGGAAACGCGATGAACCCGCTGCTCCTGCTGATGCGAGAGAAGACGGAGAAGAACTGGGACGAGTCCAAACCCCTGCTTCACTGCAGGTAACTGTTCAGCACGTCTGTAAACACTCACTCACTCAAACTGAATGATTGAGTCACTTTATTTTGTTAAGAATAATTACAGCCATTACTTTTACTGTGATTTAAATGTAAGACTCTCTAATGATGCAGCAGTGCTGGAAACTGTCTGTTTTGTCAAATGCTTGTTGCTGTCACTCTCTCCTCTCTGCAGGAGGAGCCGCTGTCAGCTGGAGCAGGAGGGGTTTCAAACAAACCCAACCTCCTGTGCGTTCAGTTTTTTGTTATCAAGAACACTTATGAAACGAGGTAGGATTTTGTTTTAAGCACAAAGCTGTCAACCATCAATAAGTGATTCCAACCTGACAAATGCTGAGCGGAGCACCAAATAATCCCCAACAAACACACCTTTTCTTCTTGTTTATGTAATTTGAATGTATTTATATTAATTTTATTCCCAAATCAGTAGAAGTGATGTAGAACAACAGCATCGTCGGTCCCTGGACCCTCCTTTACTGAGTGCAGTGAGAGAACGATGAGCTCAGTACTGAGTGAAGCTTTTTAAAGCATTCCTCAATAGTTTTACCTGCTAAAACGTTTTGTGTAGACTTCACGTTGTTGAGAATATATTTAAACCATAGTGTGTATAGAAACCTTTTAATTAGAATAAAAATAATTAAAAACATAATTTTATGCTTAAGAAACATTGAACATTCAGCCTAATGTGCAGTGTGCAAGTCGTGGCTTTTAAAGCTAAAAGTTTTGAGTCTTGCAGAATGAATAAGTTGATGATTTTTGAGGATTAGATCTTCACAGACATGAAAAGTCAGATTTCCAGTTCTTCTCACTCTTTAAGGGTTTGGACGCGGTGCTCCTGCAGCACTGGTGGCAGCCGTCCAGACTTACATCAGTCATATGCTGCGTTAGAGCAGGGAGAGTGACTGTTAGTTGGCTCCTGCTGAGCTCCTCTCACCACCGCCCTGCCTCCCAGCTGTTACTGAACACGCAGCCCAATCGCTTCCTGCCGAGAGTGAGCACGTTATTAATGAGAGCCGCGCGTAAAGTGACAGCGAGTTGAAGGCGAGAAGTTGAGCTGGAAGTAGCGGGCAGATTGCTCGGCCAGTTGTTCCACCACAGTGATTACCAGCTTGGCTTTGATTCTGGCACAGACGCATATTTTTACTTAACTGCCCTTCTCCCTCTTCTCTTCCAGATCAGTGGACTTCATCCCCTATGTGATCAGACGCTTCCCCGTGAGTATGCACAAACCCCTCTGTGTCCCAGTCGTGATTATTCCTCTACACCCCGACCTAACGGTGGTATAACGTCTGCAAAGACTTTCTGATCTGCTCTGCTGTTCTAACGTCTGTCAGGAGCTGGAGTTCTGCATGGTTACGGTGCCCACTCTGTCCCCTGAGATGCCACTGCTGCAAAGCTTCCTCAGGGTGCCGCCCCGCGCCACCAGGCCGTCGCTTCATGAACTCTACGTTTTCCACTCGACTGGCCTCAGGTGAGTCGCAGACACATCTGTGGCTCCTGAAAAACACATTACATTCAGCTGATTTAGTTTATTGGCCTCAGATATAAACAAAGCTGAGTTTTCTCACGAAGGGAAAGGGAGCGACTTCTACCAACAGGCTTATTTAAGAATGAACAAAGCACCAACAAATCTCACAGGAGCTAATAACCCCCCAGACTAAAAGAGTGTCGTCGTGAGCGTGGTGGAGATTCACTTGCTTTATTCTAACGTGCACATAATGAATCAAGTCCAGTGTGTTTCTTGCAGACCTTTGGAGGTGAGGCCAGCAGTGGCTGCAGACCGGTTGGCTGTGTCTGACTTGGTAAATGGTCTGAGGCTGAGCGAGTCTTTGCTGCAGGACCTGGACCGCTTCTACGAGACCCGCAGAGACCTGGTCAGTGAACACACAGCGCCCCTCCCAGACACACTCTTCCTGCTGATACAACCCCACAGAGATCAATAGTTAATGCATCGTGTTCGTATTAGAGAGAGACGAATAAACTCCTGTTGTTCAGGGCTGACAAAAACATAATAATCCTCTGAACACGAATCAGTGAGGCTCAGTGCTCTTTTTAATAATGACGTAAAGTAGTAATTATGTCACTTATTAGAGAAAAGACACATTTATTCTTTCTTGGTGGAGTCAATCAGACACTGCTGCTAACTCTTATACATCATTTTATGGTTTTAAATAGTAACAAAATGTCCTCCAGAAATGTAACCAGTATAAATACAGAAAAAATATGAATTTCAAAATGCGCCCCTCCCTTTAACTTTACGAATGAAATAATGATTGATTTTGGACCCTGAAGTGTGACTGGAGCTGGTACGATGATTGTCTTGGAATAGCGAGGAATATCACACGTATGCCAGGGAACAGATTGGGGAGAATTCAGTTGAACGGACTTTCCTCTCTGACCGACACCCCAGCTGTCACTGCCTCAGCTCCAACACTGATAATTACTTTCTCGAATGAGAATGCAGCCGCTCCGTGTGAATTCATGGCACTTGGACCCAGCTCGTAAAAGAAGGTGCACGGAGCTGGTTACACGTGTAAACTCACACAAAGTTTGTTCGCTTCCTTGTTTTTCAGGACGGGGCGCCACTGCAGGCTTTCGTGGCTCACGTCAACGCGCAGGTTGTCGGGATACTGATCATCAGAGATGAGCAGGTAGGTGCAGCCTTCGTTGGAGAGTAGCCCCACAAAGATGCGTCACTGTACATTAAAAGATGTGCTTGTCTTTATGAAACATTTAAACCCACAAGTTTAACATTTATTCTTTAACTGACTTCAGAGTTAAAGAAAACAAACATATTCTTCAGGTCAGTCTTTAATTTTACATTTTAATTAGACCAGAAAAAAAAGCTGTCTTGATGAATAAGTCATTTAGGTCACTTTTCAAAAAGTGACAGAATGATAATGAATTATTAGTTTTTGTCATTTTATACACTACATAATAATGAAAGTATTCATTAGTTTCAGATCCAATTTATTAACTTTCACTCTCAGACGGACATGATGTAGTATTCTGAAAAACCTTCTTTGTGCTTGAGTGACTTTTATTCCTCTTTGGTTTTATATGAAATTATTCAAATATTAAGCAAAAGAGAATTAAGTAGAGCTGATGTGACTGTGTCTTTGTCAGGACACCGAGTACATCCGCGCCCACTACAACATCGAGAACTTCATCTACTTCAGCCATCACCGCTACAAGGAGCACGCTCAGATTCAACACTTTGTCCTCAAACCCTCCTTCCAGCACTTCACCAAACACCTGTTCAAAGAGGTCCTCCGTGTGGCTCACAGATCCTGCCTGTACCACAGAATCTATCCCCCCTACCACAGCCAGGAGGTGGGTGTGCAGGAACCTTCAGGCCCCTTCCAGCCCGTGAGCATGTCTGCTCCGATACACAGCCATTAGTCTGATGACCCTCCACCCACACACTGCAAGAAATATCAAGTCAATGAACCTGCATCTAGTCAGGACATATTTACTCTTCTTCACAGATGTGATTTCATGTGAACAGAACTCATTCAGGTTCTTTACAGGAAGTACTAACATTTAGCTTGAGATGTTTCAGTAGCTGGAGATTCTAATAATAATCCAGGATCTTCCCGTCCACACACTTAAATCTTTCCAAGATGCTGTGTTAGAGGCCACAGGTTTTGTTGGTGTAAAAACGTTGAAGCTTGGTGCAGTGAGTGTGGCCCTCAGCACTCTCTCGGGTCGGGGCAGCAGGTGCCGACGGTGCTGCCAGCTCCACCTCTCCAGCCTATAATAAGACATGTAGAGGCCTCCACTTCCTCTGCTAATTACCTTCCACAAACAAGCACCAGATTGGGAGAAGAGGATGTGCAAATAGAATAATGGCAGAAGAGAACCAGAGAATTAGCTCTGTTCAGACAGCGGGTGATGTTTGCCCTCATAGTGGTGTAAACGTTGCGTCATGTAACCTGTTCACCGGAGCTCATTATCACTCTGCCTCCAGAGCCCCCACACTGATGCTGAGAGAGTCTCCCTCTCTGAGCGCACTGACACTGTGCCCTCTTCTTCTGCGCTCAGAATTCCTGTGTCCACCATCTGGCTTTCATCCTCAACTGCGCGGTCCCCGTTCGCCCCCGACGCCAGATCATCTACCCGCTGAAGGAGCTTGGCATCAACGCCCCATCCAGGCAGATCACAGAGGAGCAGGTGGGTACAGCAGCAGCTGGCTGACTGGGAGCCGCCTGCCAGAGATTGGAGATTAGGTGCTCATGGAGAGAACACAGCCGCAGGGCAGCAACGTGGCCACTAGTGGGAGCTGTCCCAAAAGAGAAGGAAGAAAGGTATGGAGGGAAAACTCCAGCACAGGAGCACAGAAAATACAGTATGAAGGAATGAGCGCGTTGTCATACGTGCACATTTTTTCATCACGTCTATGAACGAACTTCAGTAGATCAGGTTTTCTGAAAGACAGACAGATTAAATACAGCGTGGTGGTTCTAAACAGAGGCTGGAGCTGTGCAGGAGACCAGATGGGATCAATGTGCTTCATTTAATGTGATGTTTGGCTGGTGAGTCAGCGTCTGAAACCTTCTCCTCCACACAAAGTGCTGCTGGAACCTCAGCTGTCTGCAGTGAGCGAATCAGTGTCACCGTGAACACGAGCAAGTTGGTTTCAGTAAAAGCTTCAGAGTCCAGTGAAACAGTTAGAGCAACAGGTGAACATGTGAGTGTGGCAGCCGTAGCTCTGGATATTCTCCTCTTTGAGTAATGTGTTCCTGAGCTTGGCTGTGATTTATTTCAATGTCCTGTACCTCAAATATTTACCTTTCAGACCCGAGACGTCACTGTGTACACTCGCATGTTCATTTCACTCCATCAAACCCAGTCCGCCCCCTTCTCCTCGGCAACGCGGCTCATGATGTCCAGGCTACCGTGCAGATAAGAGCATTGCCTCTGAGCTTTGTTTCTCCCTCCTGCTGTCAGCCTCAGGATGATTAATCAAATCTAAAGCACCTGTTCCCTCTCTGTCAATACAGGATCGTATTACACAGAGCTGTGGCCATTGTGTGTGTGTTATGATGAAGCATCTCCTGCACGATAAGAGCTGCTGCACCTGCTTCGCTGCACATGCAGATGAGACCTTGGGTTGTGTTCCTCTAATCACCTAATGTGGTTAATTCCTGCAGTATTCAGATACATCGGATGCATGTAGGCCGTAGTTTGAAGTGTGGTGAAATATTTGAATGGTTTTCAGTAAATATCAGAATGCAGAGCACTACATTGGAACGACGTGTCCAGAAACGAGGCTGATATACTGCAGGATATTTTGTTATTATTCCTGCAGTTGTTAAATCGACCCAGTACCCTGTAAAGTGAGCTGCTGCATGTTTAATGTTCATGTTATCTGTATCATTGGTCTCCTAGCAAAAAGACCTGGGGGAGTAGTTAATGTCTAACCTGAAATGTTTTCTTTACAGTTTGTATTCAGCACATAGGACAGTGTCCAGAAATGGATGGTTCTGCATAAAGTCTTTATTTAGCATTGATTACTGTTGACGTATAAAAGTTCAGTGGGACTAAAAACATTAGTATCAGCTGTTTTAGTTCCCTTATTTGTTCCTGAAAACTAAAACTAGAAATATATATGAGGATACTTCCAGATTCTTACCATGCAGTAAGTCTGGTTTAACATATTGAAGCCATAGGCGCCTTTATTTCCCTGCTATAGTCTGTGTGACAGGTGTTTGGCTTGCAGATCCTCGTGGAAATTATTTGAATATTATACAAAGGTTAATTCCACCCTCGGGTTCCCCCTTATTCTCTCTATGCTGTTTTCATCCAACAAGGTGCATTGTGGGGCCAATCTGCCTAATTATCGATGATGAAGGAGCCATTAGCTGCCTCGCTTTAACAGGGCGAGGGATGCTTCGCGATGGTGGAATTGTGAAATGAAAATGCTGTGATCTGCTAATTCCTGTGGGAGTCTTTTGTAATTATTGTGGAAAAGTGTTCCTTAACCACCAGGTCACACGTGTGATCCCTGTGTTTCCAGCTCATTAGGGCTGCAGTGTGCCGTTTGTCTTGCTGTGGATCTGAGTAGAGAAAACACAGGACTACTACACAGGCAGGGCTACGGAGTCAGGTGGAGGAACACCACACACACATAAATGACAAAAGTGCTTATTATTATGTTTATTTAACTGGACAAAGCTTCCCGTCTTGTGTTCCATAATTCAGTAACGGCTGAAGTGTATTGAATGATCGATGACAGAGAGGTGACAGAGAGCTTCAAGATGCAAAGATCACGATTCAAAACACTTTATTAATCCCAGAGGGAAATTGTTCGTGGTGTTTTGTGAACATAGAAATGATATGAAATACTTTGGATTCATTCAGCCAAAGTGTTTTCAGTGTTGCTGTTCTCCAGTCCTCTCTCTCTGCATGGCACCTCTTATTTCCTCATGTCCCCGTACGAAGTAGATCTGGTTCGTTGGGTGTGTTTCGCTCTGCTGTTGCAGAGAAAACTGAGAGTGACAGTGGACGGGTCATTGTTAATGCTTTCAGTGGGATAATGATTAACAGTAAATGTCTTTGATGTAGTCTTGTGTGTGTGTGTCTCTCTCTCAGGCACCCTTTGCTCTCAGCCTCATCAGCAGAAAGTTGACTATGGAACCAAAGGTCAGCGTTAATGCCCGGATAGTGGTGGTAGGGGCGTCGGACACTGGCTTATCTTTCCTAGAGGTGCTTTGTTTCTGGTGAGTCTGACTGAAAGTGACATTTTCTGTGTCACAGCTGATGATGTTTTCTCTGATGGATTTACCAGGGGTGGATTACTGCACGGGAGCCCTAATAACCCCCCCCCCCACACACACACACACACACCTCTCACAATCTGTGCAGTGTGTTTGTAACATATCAAGTTTCCACATAATGCTGCATGTTCGGTCATTCTTTGCTGTGATGGAGCTTCATTGTTGTCCAGAAGTATTTGAAACAAACGAGCCGCACTGCTGCACACGTTCCGTCATTACTGTCATCACACCGGCTACTTTCCTTTATGTTACCGTAACATGGACTGTACTGAAAGATGCTCAAATAACGTGTCCTTTGTTTAGGGATAAGGTTTGTTTATTCATTCATTTGATTATTCATTATCAATCAGGACTTTAGTGTAGCTGACTCATTAAAGGTTCCTTTATCTCTGTAAATGACACAACTGGGATTTATTCTGTGCTGAAACCTGGAGTAAAAACTAACATAAGTAGAACTGTGGGTCCGAATCTTTCCCTCAGTGTCTTCATATTCAGCCTCCCGGTGCATAAGAGATGTGTGGCAGCTGTTACAGTGACAACATATTCACATCATCCTGTTTACTACTGATCCTGTGTCTGCAGAGAACCGTGTTTCCAGAAACCCTGAACCTCAGCAGCTTCTCTTCTTTTATTCGTTTATCATCATTTGTTCCAGGAATCCAATCACTGGAAATGTCACTTGACTCTGGTACGGACATCTTGCGTGTTTGCCTTTACCCTCGCTCTGTGAGATTAACTGCTCCGACAAATAAGAAGCGTGGGGCTGCTGATTCAGAACCGGCAGATAGCTGCCAGGCAACCGGTGCTGTTGCTTTGTGCGTTTGAGATCTCATAGCTCACGGAGCTGTTGAGGCTGGCACAGCAGCAGTGCTGGGGGGGGGGCAGCGTGCAGCTGTCTGAGGCCTGGCATTCAGCAGGGCCACCACTGGCCCCCCTTTAATTAGCCACTCCACCGTTTCCCCCCCGTCAGGGATCTGCTGCAGCGATCTGTGTTTGCTGTCACTAATGAGTTGACTAATGAGGCAGTTAGTGTCCGCTGCACTAATGGTGAGGCGGGAACTCATTGAGAAGGTGAAGGATGGGTCAGTTTCAGCCTGCTGGGGTCTCCCCTTATAAGCCCTTCCCAAATGTTCACCCCCCCCCCCCCCCACACACACACATACACACACATACACACACACAGGTCCTTCAACACAACACAATTTTCCCTGTGCTCGCTGAATCCAGCCCAGCAGCACCAGCAACACCCTCCCAACCCTGGGACGGGCTCCGCGGCAGCTCGGCCCTCTGCTCAGAGTGGTCAGGCTGCAGGGTCACCGCAGCCGTCTGCCACCGGCTGATAACGCAGAAAATCCAGAGCCCCCGATTCAGTATCACTCACACAAAAATAATGGGCCCTAATGCCCCAGTGCTGCGCCATAAATCCACCTTCTGGCACAGATTAACAAGAAAGTTTCCCTGATTTTCATTAGGTTCACATAGAAATCGGGCTTCAGCCCGCTGACACAAAACAGCAAATAATAACATATAACATTCCTTGTTTTATCTGCATATATATATAATTACAGATAATAATTGTGAAACCATTTTTACAACCAAACTCCGACTGTCCTTTTCTAACTAATCCAGTAATCATTTGTTTGTCACATGTTGCCTGAACCTCCCAGTGAATAATTACTCAGCGGCCATCCAACTTATATCCAGTCAGCTTGCTCACATTTTGGTGTCTGGCGCTTTAGATCAGCGCCGGCGGGCGTGAATTTAGCAGGAAGCCAAGATAAGAACAGAGCTGGAGGTGATCAGAGCGGTCAGAGCGATAAGGCTGGACACCGTGAGGTACGCACTCTTCTATTCTCTGAACACAGAGGCTGCTGTTATCAGCTGGGAAATGTCCTGCGGTCCACCACAAAAGAGCTCGTTTGCATCACAACAGATGCTGCTTTTATTGTGCACAGTAAATGAGACGCAGATACATCAGCAGCCTGGAGAACTTCTAACCTGAGAAGATTTCCACCGTGGATTCAACATCTGAGACATGAATAAGACGAGCTGTTCACGTGGCCAGCAGCGTTCTTTGAGCGCCTTAGTCACAGCCGCAGTAGGACTGACGGTAATTATCCAGCAGGTCTTCAGCCTCTGATTGTCCATCCAGCCACCAACATCAAACTTCCCCTCGATTCCCAGTCAGCTGACCACCCACAGCCCCCCCACAGGTTCCTCTTCATTTTTAAAATGCTGTTGAGCTCACAAACAAGAACGTTTGCTTTGCCTAAATGAGCCGCTTCTTGATCCCCACTGAAGATTTCCATCTGAGCTTATATCATTTGATGTTCAGTGCTAATAGCATTAGCATTGGTAATAGATAATGTTCCAAGGCCAAACATCTTTGCAGACATGTCACTGTATATACATCACACAGCAAGCAAATCATCCTTGATAAAGCATACATACGTTTCTCTTGACACGACATTACTCAGGCTTTCTAAATGCTCTCACATATTTCTAGATGTTGCAGAAATGGAAGTTGTCCTTCCCCAGAAAGCATTCCTCTCGCATTGTTTCCAGCACGTATTCACCCTGTTCTGTGGTAAAAGCACTCATGCAGTGTTGTTTGTTCTCTCATAGCCCTCACCTGAGGTTTAACAACCTGACCCTCATCTCGGCACACGGTTTCCCTGGCGACTACAACCACGAGGACATCGGATTTCTGTCCACAAGGTGAGAGAATGTAACATCGGCTCATCGTGTTTTGGTATCTGACACCTACAGACTCTGATTTCATGCATATTAATGAGCCACAAGTGTGGTAAAAACCTTAATGCAAATAAAGGGAACACATTATTCACAGCTTGAGATTTGTTCCATGTGATATTCAAAGCGATGCTGAGAAGCCGAATAGTCGTGTCTCGTGTTAGAGGTCTCACTGCAGGTGTCTTCTTCTCTGCATCCTGCAGTCACGCATACAGCAGCAGAGACCTGGCCCAGCTCTCTCTACATTCCTACATCAGCGTGGTGACTGGGAAGATGGTGGGCATCAACAGGAAGTCCAAACATGTCCTGGTGTCGGGTTTCGGGAAGGTGGCCTACGATCACCTCTTCCTCTGCACAGGCCTGCAGTACCAGGTGAGAGAAGCCCAAGAGCAGAGATTTGACATGACGCTCGTCTTTGTGCTGTGATCCTGGCTGAGTGAAACCCACCACCCGCCCTCCAGTTTCTGAAATATGCAAATCTGTCACACTTTGTAAACAAGGTACCAGATGTTGTCACCAGAGTCCTCCAAGAGCTGGATGAGAGCAAATTTGCTCCTGTCAAAATTTACTATTAAACTGATTCACACCTGCTCTCCCCGCCTCCTCGCAGCACAGCAGCTGCGTTCAGATCCACTTTCACTCCATTATTCAGTTCTGTTCTTGCGCTACTGGTAACAGGCAGCTTGTGCTGTTAGGTGAAAGGTAGATACGTCCCGTAATATCACGCAGAACAGCTGATCCTCACTGTGCACGGTCACAGGCTGGCAGTACACTTGGTACGCCCCAGAACGCTTAAACGCTCAGACGTCCTGATGACTTTGACTTGAACACCATCAGCGTTTAAACTGAAAACCTACCAAGCTCCATCCTAGAGGCTTCTGTCAGCAACGAGCGCGTGCGTTTTGAAATGTCAGTAAATAAATACCCAGTGTTCACAAAAAGGTTTTATCCAGGCAGGAATAATCATGACACGAATTTAGATCAAATGCCAGCTTCAACCAGCAAAATGCTGCTGCTGCGTTAATGAAACATCATTTTTTCATATTATAGTGTAATGTTATGAGTCGAGGAGCGATTATGAAACCACGGCCCCCCCACCGCTCCCACAAAGGAGGAAGAGGACGAGATAATGGACTCTTCAGTGTTGTTTTCCATTTTAGTGATTTTCTGTTTGGTATTTTGTTTTTGTCCTCATGAATTTCTTGCCTTTTTATCCTTTTTCATGTTGTGTGTCTATGTGGTCGTTCTGCATCTCCTTTAACTCAGATTTTTGAGTTATACGTCTCTTTTTGTTAGAATTTAGTGTCTGTCTGTAGTAATTGTGTGTCTGTGAGTTACACGTGCTTTAACGGGTCTGCTTGTGTCACATGGTGCTGCTGTAGGTACCGTGTCCCACTGGTGTGGACCTGAGCCAGCCGGTCACAAACAGCCAGCTGCAGGCTCAGTCCCTTTGCCACGAATACACTGGGCCCACACCCTCCAACCTCTTCACCCTCAACGACCTCCAGGACTGCGTGACTGCTCGCAGCTGGCTGCGCGCCAACTTCGTGGAGCTGGAGGGTAAGTGAACACCTCCCCCATACACACTCTCAGAACCTAAAATTAATCTGTAGTAGCATGTCATTACTCAGCCAGTCAGCGCTGAAGTGCCCCAGTATAATTAGCAGCTAATTAGCTGCAGAGAAATCTTTCATCTCTGTGAATCAGGTCGTTCTCTTCCATCCATTTTCCATTATCATATCACTTTCTGAGGGCCAGGCTTTTCAGAGCGGGAAAATATACAGTGTCATTAAGCAAAATTAATCTGCCCTCTGAAGGAATTGTGCAGCGATCGAGAGTGAGGCTTTTATACATTCTAATTAGTTGATTCCCGTCATAAAGGAAAACCATTAATAAATGCAAATTGCACTGGCAGACTCCTGCAGATACGTGTTTATTTCCATATTTTAATACCAGCACAGTTTTGTTTCTGGTTTAAATCGTGTTTCTCACTGATAACGAATGAAAATACAAAATCCAGTGTCTGTGAGGATTGGTAGTAATCCGGCCCAAACGGATCCCAAATAAGGTTTTTCAGTTCAACTGGACTTGTTTTAGTCCAGTTGCCACCGGATAATCCGACGATGTGTCGTTATTCAGCTCAGACTCGCTGGTTCCTACTGAAGATGGCAAAATTACAGCTGGGCAGTGTAGTTTAAGCCAACGTTTCCAAGTTTGTTGGACTATTTTAGCAGAGGATTTATCCACTTTATTGGCGGTAAAGCCGTGTATGTGGGCTTGAGTCAAAGTAAACTACAGTGTTGATGAGACGAACGCCGCTCTGTCTTGTTGATGGAGGAGTTAGCATGTTGCTATAGTAACGAACTATGAGCTGTTCTGTGCAGAGCAACCATTAACTGATTTACAAATACCAGCACAGATGGTGACTATGCATTCCATAGGAAATGATTATTGTTATATTGTTCTCTGGATGAAGAATGGGAAACTTATTCCGTGGTTTAAGAACGGTGGTAATTTGATCAAATGTAAATGAAATGTAAATCAGATTGTTGTGTGTCATAGTGGTTCAGCAGCAGCAGTGACTCTCTGCTTCAGCACCACGGACAGAGACGCTGAACACCAGCGTGTTCTACATCATCTTATTATGTGGATTCCTACATAAAATAAATGTCTGACAGGAGAGCTGAACGCGTGGTTCATAAGTTGTACACCTGTGAGGTGGAAAGGGAAGGTTCATAGGTTCATATTCCTCCCAGATCCAAAAATCAACTTCTCAGAATGTTTGAGCAGATCATGAAATTCAGAATTTTCTACCTCTGTGTTTATTCAGGACAGTGTGAGACAAAGGTAAAATATGTTTTATAACCAACATCGCCTGGGAGACGCTTTGCTGCTCAAAGCACTTTTCTTCAAATTGAATCTAACCAAAGAGAGGTGATGATCTCACTCATTGTAAAGGAGCCTGTGTGTTCTATGATGCTCAGATTTGATTCAAAGTTTTCTCTGTTTCATGGTTCAGGATGTTTTTTCTGTCTTCTTCTACCACGTTTCTGAAACGTAAGCTGTTATTAGTTGGTGACTCTTTGTTTGAAAATGGAAAGTACTCCTGGTTTGCTTGTTGTCGTGATATGTAGTTCCTCTAAATTGCAGAGTTGTGTGTTTGGAATATTATGATTAAGTAAGAAACATCACAAATACTAAAGCTGGAAAAATGCATCTAAAATTGATCATTTCCTGCAGCTGTGTCCTCAGTGCGGTGGATATTTGTTCTTATCTATTTTAGCACGTGACAGTCTAAACTTCCATCTGTTACCAGATAACCAGTATAACAGCTGCTGCTGTTTGAGCAGCACCTAAAAAGTACAGTGTGAGCTATCAATTTCTTTTTCCTACTGCTGATGATCGTCTGGCACTGCTAGATTTTCAGTGAAAACATATCCAACCCTGTAAAAGCCTCTGACAGCCGTATTTGTTCCTGGAGCCTAATGAAGTTATTTGGTGCTTTGTCAAGTGTTCCTAAAAAACATCCATCCATCCATTTCTTTACAAAATAGAAATCTCTGACGATGTCCTTTTGTGTTTTTGATTCTGGGGGGCGGCCATTTTTTGATCTGAGTTATTCAGAGGTCCTCTCATTGCACCAGAGAAATGTTGGTTTCAAGACTTAACTTTTAGTTTAAATCTACTGAATTCTCATTTGGATCCTCAAACACACACGACACGCTAATCATTATATTCTCTGTTTTTTCCAGACAATGCTGTTGTGTATGGAAACAGCATAGATGTCTACACCACTGTAGAGACCCTCCTCAGCCTTGGTGTTCGTGGAGCTCGTATCCATCTAGTTCTTCCACCTCCCGAGCCAGGCGTCTCCTGCTTCAGTGACTCCGCTGTGGAGAAAGCAGTGGTGGCAGCCATGGAGGAGGCTGAGGTCACAGTGCACCATAACTGTCTGCTTGCCCAGATGAATAATGGGGAACACCCCGATCCTCTCACAGTAGTGTCCTTCACCACTGACGCAGAGCCTCTCCATCTGCAGTGTGGCGTGAGTCCTCTCACACCAACCAAACTTATACTTGTTGTGATCATTTGTCCCGTTTACACTGGTCTTTAAGAGATCATCTCCCCATTAGCCGCCTGCTACATAAGCGCTGGGGTCCTCAACCATCCATATCAGTCACATTAAGTTCAAACACTTTCTGGCTGATATGAATAGGAGGGATGAGGCAGTATGCAAAACGTCATTCAGTGATCACCTGATAATTTGTTCTTTCGACAAGCTGGACACAGCTCTGCTTCTACCTGTTTCCAGTCGTAATGCTAGGTTAGCTGTCTGAAATGCTCTTTGTTACAGATGTCACAATAAGTCAAAAGGAAACAGAAAGTGTACACTTTGATGATTCCTTTCAGGTGTTCATCAACCTCTCCAATAAAGGAGTTGATGACGACGCCTTCAGGAGCATCAACAAGTCCTTCCTGGTCTTCGATAGCAGACTCGTCATCAAAGCTGATTTCCGTACCAGCGATTCAGCCATTTATGGTGCGGGGCCTCTCACCAAATTCTCCCGCTCTTACTACACAGAGGAGTGGGCACACGCCAACTTCAACTCCAAGGAAGTGGGTCAAGCACTGGCGGCCATACTGCTCCCCCTCTGTGACCCAACACTGGAACCCCCTGAGGAGCCTCTGCCTAAAATGGATCGTCTCGTACCGCTCTACAAACAGGCGAAGATTCAGGGTCTGATTTCACGTTTCATGTGCTGTTTTGTCTGTGAACGTAAACTCGTTGAGTTCTGTGGCTTTTCTACGACAGGATCTACTTTTTTTTTATGATCTCTGCAACTTTCCTCAGTGCTTTGTGTCCCGTTCATGCATCTCTGTCCTGTTCTGCTAAAGACCATCTCTGATGCGCTTCTGAAAATCTTCCCTCCTCTGTAGCCTTTCAACTAGAACTAGCGTTTTTTTTTTGGGCAAACATGGGTTTAATGGAGAATCATTACAATCGTCCAATTGAGTTATGAAGACGAACACTTCATGACATATAAAGTTATGACCTGCACTGCATCTATGAAACAGTGAGTGTCTGTGTGAGACCCAGGAACACTTCACCACCACATGAACTTTCTTCTGACCATTTCTCAAAATTCCTTAACATTCATCAGCAGACCTCGGATTCCATACATTTTCAGGCTCAGCACTCTCCGTCTTTCTTGTCCATCCATGTGTTTGTCTGCTTTTATCTGAGAGAATTCGCACTGCCAGTTATTTTTTTATATTACTACACATAAGTGAAATATTTTCCAATCTTTCACCCACCGCCCACTGCTGATGTTATTGTGGTGACACTCAAACCATAGTTAGGCGTAACAATACTGTATTGTGCTGCAGCGCATTCACAGAGCAACCAAGGCCACTCCACAGGTCACACAAACACAACAGCCACTCTGCTTCAGCCTTCTCGCAGAGATGAAACATGCATGAACTTTTCAGAGGGATTTGATGGTCAGGGAGAGCAGAGATGCCGTATCACAGCCTGCTACCTGATTTCATTGTCTCTGGCCCTTTTTCTCTGTGGGTGGAAATGCACGCATGTTGTTTTTATTCATTCCATGATGGTTCTATTCTACTGCAATGTGAATTATATGAGACACATCACAGCTTAACCTTCACATTATGTTTTTCCTTCTCTCCTCAGGTGGGAAGTTGCCTGGAGGATACAACTACCTGCACGTTACCAAACCCAGTCCTACCAACTTGGCAGGTCCTCCTGTTAAATATGTACGTCTTTTCTGTGCAACACATTATCCATCAGTATCTAATATGTGCCCGAGTTACATTTGTTGTCCTGTTACACATTTTCTAAACTGGCCACTTGTACTTTAGCCTGAATCTTAATGCCACGTAAAGTTTAATCAAACTTAAAAAAGAAAAACGAGAGATTGCAATGATCAGCTTGATCCACACACCACATGAAAAGATCCAACTGTGTCAAACAAATAGAAAACCCGGTAACACTGAGATAGTTATGATTCATTATGTTTTACAATAAACACTTTATAATATTGAAACTTTATTCTTTAATGAGATGTGGACACTGTCGTTGTGGTTGTTCTGAAGCCCAAATCCTAACTTATGTCTCTGTCCAATGTGAAGTTGCAGGACAGAGGGATCATGACTGGACAAGTAGAGACAGGGAACTACTTCTGTTTGGACCTTGACTGCAATGAGCTGGTGGAGACGCTAACTTGCTTCTCCCTGAAGCCCCTCCCTGTCTCCAACTACTTGAGTCTCTATGGAAAACACCAGCAGCTGCTGGGTCAGCTGTTGACCCGTTACCACCAGGGCGTGATTCACGACTTGTACAGGTGGGACCAAAACTATCCTGCAGCACAGTCAGAAGTCAAAGGTTATCTGTAATGTTAGAACGTACAGTATGTGTCGGTGCGTGATCGTGGTGTGTCGGTGCGTGATCGTGGTGTGTCGGTGCGTGATCGTGGTGTGTCGGTGCGTGATCGTGGAGTGTCGGTGCGTGATCGTGGAGTGTCGGTGCGTGATCGTGGTGTGTCGGTGCGTGATCGTGGTGTGTCGGTGCGTGATCGTGGTGTGTCGGTGCGTGA
>JAUMTR010000016.1:15388363-15410243 GCA_032270685.1 Microctenopoma stevenorrisi
CTAGATCACCTTGCCCCCCCCCCCCCCCCCCTCAGCTGCTGCCTCCCTGCACGCATCTCCTCTTATCTCCAACAAGCTCAAACAAAGAGGGGAAAAGAGAAAGTAGGCGCAGACAGAGTAAACACGGCCTCGTCGGCTCTCTGCGTAGGCTGAGGCAGGTCAAACAAACCTCCGAGTCATTTTCCAGGGCGGCAGGTGCTGGTGAGCGTGACGTGGAGAGAAACAATCAGTCTGAGAGCTGTAACACAAACAGAGCAACAGCGCAGATCAGGACTGAACTGAGGCCACTGACATGCGGTAAATCTTTCGCTTGTTCGGCTTTATTGTTGTAGTGTTGTTGCACTAAATGCCCCCCAGGCCTCCAGCCAATCAGAACAGTTAGTCAAACGTTCCTCTGTCCTGCTGCCGGTGAAGCGAGGACAAAGACAACAGGTGACTCGACCGGGCTGGATTTAAGCTCTGGTAGCAGAGTGGTTAAGGCAGAGGGTTGGGAAGCAGGAGGCCCGGGTTCGATTCCCAGCTGAGTCACCCAGCCCACCCCCCACACCAGGTGTGTCCCTGAGCGAGACACCCAGCGCTAGCTCCCCGGGCGCCATGTGGCTGCTCACTGCTCCCTCTAAGGGGGGACGGGTCAAATGCAGAGAACAAATTTCATTGTAACATGTAAAAATGTGTCAATGACAATAAATGAATTCTTCTTCTTCTTCTCAAATCAGTCACGTGCAAAACCTGAGGCCCACTTGGTTTTAAAATGTGTTTTGAGTGACTGGACCACAAGGGGCCGGCTTAGACACAGTCACACCTGTCAGTATGACGGTGTTCACCTGCTGCTGACACAGTCAGACCGACGACACCACCTCGGTGTCCTGCACTGAGAAGAAAGCTCAGTGGGGAGAGCAGTCTTCAAACCCGAGGGTGAGCGGTTCGGTTCCCAGTCCCGGTCATGTGTCTGCATGTGTCGCTGTCCTTGGAGCAGACACGGATACCCAGACCCCGTCCTGCACAAACCTCTTTATCCACCTTTTTCTCTGTCAGCACATCCAGCCTGTGGCATCATCTCCAAGGTCGGGGTCTGCAGACGACTGATCGGCTTTACACACCGAGATCCAGCTGGCTGTGATACCCATCTCCCCTCTGATTAGCAGGGCTCAAGCAAAACCCTGATCGCCTGGACTAAAGACTGTCAAAGTGGGAAAGCTAATTAAGTCTACTCATCAAGCTGCGGTTTAACTTTGTGCTCTATGTCCTAGTCTTCTGATATTTTTAGTTTCCGGCCTTGATAACATCATTTATCTCTTTGTTGTCTTTGTCCTCCAGACGTTTCTTACGGTGTTCTTTAACGAGGGACCAGACCCCCGGCGTCGCTGTTTCAACCCTCTGGTTCTCTTACATGAAAGCATCAAACTTCCCGCTGAGCCACGATGAGAACGGCCTGGATCCAGTCAACCTGCTGCTGCCTTTTTGTTCTGCTGTCCAACAGGACAGTCGTGCTTTTAATGTGAAGGTTACTGTGCTGGACCCCAGACGTGCCGCTTCGTCTGTCCACAAGAATGTCCTCAGGCTGTCATTATGATCAGTGACGTGTTGAGCAGCTCATTGAGGTGCACGCCGTGTTTAGGACCACTGGATACGGATCAGAACATTCCTGGTTTCGGTCACAGGAGGCGACGAGCTCGGTGGGTAGAGCTGGGTTTTACTGTGTGGCTGCTTATCTTGTTATATTCATGGACTATTAACAAAAAGCTGACGTTTTGTCTTATGTTTCATATTTAAATGAGGTTTTATCGGGTTGTTCAGGAGCACGGGGCCCAGCTGCTCCAGCCCGCCCACGATCACCTGTAAGACACACAGGCCTCCGCTAACGGGCCAGGGCGGTCGTTCACACGCGGCTCAGTGAAACTCAGTGAACTCAGTGTAAGGTCTTAAACCTCTGATGCTTTCTCGGCTCTACGGCCTTTTTTCTCTGTGGTTCTACGGGTCACGTGTGACATGACGTTGCTCATCACTGGCCTGACGCTGCGTTTCCACCGTCTGTGCTGGAAACTCTGGAGCGTCTTGCTGCGTCTGTTCTGTAATTCCTGAAACACCAATGTGCTCTGTGAGCTTTTGTTCTGAGGGTTGAGGTAATGGGTGGGGCAGGGGGGGAGATATGTGCTTTGTATGTGTGTTTGGTGGGGGGGGGGGGCAGCTGATTTGAGGGCCCAGGCGAACACAAAGGGGCCAGGACCTCCTCCACACATGCACCACACAATGCCCCGGCCCTAATGCTTGTAAATCTATTCACACATCCAGAGGCCAAAGATAATAACAAGCTGTTCAGAATGAATTTCTAATGAGCACGAGAGCCTCTGCACTGGAAACCTGATTCTGGTTCAGCAGAAACCCGGCCAGAGATGTAAAGCGCTGCGTTAAGCAGCCGCAGCGCTCGCATGTAAAGGTTCATCGTCCCTGCAGCACGTTCCATCTGAGCAGCATAACCCAGGTCACGGTTACCCGGGGTTACGCGATATCTGGAGCACCATTGGTCACAGTAAAGGTGTTTTCAGTCTCTGATAAAAAGGTCATCAGAGGTCACAGCAGCTACTCCCCCTCCACTGCAGGAAGCAGGAGCTTTAATTACCCTGTCTGCTGCCGCCAGTCACACACACACACACGCGCGCACACACACACGCACACACACACACACACACGCGCGCACACACACACGCACACACACACACACACAGACACACACACACACACACACACACAAACAGACACACACACACACACACACACACACACACACACGCGCACACACAAACAGACACACACACACACACACACACACACACACAGAGTGAACAGCTTCTCTCATTTCCACAGTTCACCTGTAGCGAAGGTTGATGCCGATAAAACGAAGCGTGAACAGTTTCAGTATCATCATTTCAACATCATCTTCTCACGTCCTGATCACGGTAACGGTGTAAAACGACCGTACGGAATATTTCTTCGTCTCCTTTTGACTTTTTCTCTTGTTTAATATTAAGTGAAACAGAACTTGTTCGTAAACACACGTAACTTTGATATGAGGATATTACCTGATGGGATTGTCTCAGACTAAAGGTCGGGGGTTAGGCATTTAGTTTTGGGGGGGGGGTGAAACCCCTCCACTCGTCTTGTTCAGCACCAACCTCCTGATGACTGCAGCTAATGAAAAGCCTGCAGAGAGGAAGGACGTCGGGGGGTGTGGGGAGGTTCGCTGCCTATTCTTGTCTCTGGGGGGGCGTGGCTGGGGAACCGGTTGCCAGGGCCGACGGTGACTCGTGGGCCCCTGGCTGACAGCGCCAGGCTGTTGGGCCGAGCGTCCGTCTGGCGAACAGGCCCGGCTGTCCTCAGTGAGCTGGCATGCGCTGGTGCAGCAGCCCGGCCAAGGCGCGACGAATCGCTGAAAGGAACCTCCGCAAGGCTGCTCAGAGGAACACCTGAGCCAGCGGGCGCAGGGCGGGGGGGTGGGTGGAGGAAGCACCTCTGATCTTCTCCTACATTTTCCTTCTGAAGCCCTCAGGTGCAGCGAGACACTTTATCAGGGGTGAACACTCTAACAAAATGATTGCTGGCATTAAGGAGGAACAAACGATGGGGCGGCTTTTATGTTCTGAGTCACTTTTAATACGAGCAAAACAATTTCCCCAAATGCCTGCGACTTATCCGACGACTCCGGGTCTCATGTCTGTAGGAATGGAGCTTTTCAGTCCCACAGACACGAGCCGCAGATGGAGGTCAGTTACGTGAGCTCAGGAGGAGCGTGGCACGGCGAGGCGACCTGCCCGGCGACCTGCCTGGCGCCCCGGAGCGAGGCATTCAGGTGACACTGGACATTCAGGAGACCTGGGAAGCAGGTGAAATGACGGCTGAAGCAGTGAACGTGTAAGGAATGTGTGAACCTCGTGTCTGGAAACCATTAGATTTTCTTAGAACTCGCTCAGTCGCTGGAAGATCACGTTTCACAGGGTCAAGAAATATTGATTGGTGTCGGTTGAAGCTCAAAGACTTTGTGAATGATTTTCCTCCTCAGAACTGGCCACACAGCTCAAACGGTTCCCTCCTGTCACGTCAGAACAATGGCAGCCATCAGTAATTGAAACATTACGGCGCCCCAGTGTTGTAGCTCGAGGGCCTGGGCTCTTTGGAGACACGGGCGCGCGCGTGTGTGTGTGTGTGTGTGTGTGTGTGGTTGAACAGGGCCCAGTGCAGACCTGAATCAATAAGGGTCAAAGAGAAGGGGTCGTCTGAAGTCGCCATAAAGTGACGGAGGTTTCAAAAGGTTTGGGCGGTGGCAGCTGAGGCCTTTTAGAGAGCAGCCTCTGCTGGATTAACCCCCTCCCCACCACAGTTGGACAACTTGTTTCATTGCCTAATGGAGCTGCAGGCAAGAGGATTACCGCGATGGCAGACCATGACGAGAAGTCTCTCACCTCAAAGATGATGTGGAGACGCGGAGTCTTCTGGCCTTTGACGGGTCGTTCTGCAGCAGCCGTTCTGCTTTCTTCATCCTCGCGTCGGTGAAACGACTCCACCGGGGGCATGTTGAAGTGTTTACAGAGCAGGTCGGACACACGAGGGGGAAACAAACATGAAACGCTCCTGATGGACAAACCCTGGGTGACTCACACTCCACCGCCTCTTGAGCATCGCCTGCCTAATTAGCCCCCATCAGCAGCGCTGACCCCCCTGAAACGAGGACATAAACCCCCCCCCCTCTGAGAAAAAACGGAGGCACCGCACGCATCACTTCCTGCCTGAGTCCGTAGACCTGGACCTCAGGTTGAACATCAAGCGGCAGCTTTGAAATCAGCTCCATTTATTGTCTTTCTCCTGGATGTAGGAAACTCAGCAGCAGCATCCGTCTCGTCCCAGATGGCTCGGCGCTGAGATACGGCCTAATCTAATTCCATCTCCATTACCCAAATAAGTGAGCAGATTAAATTTTCATCTGCATCCAGGGTTTAGGAAATGAACAGAGATGAGATGAGTTTCTCATGGGTGATTTTCAGTGGTGGTGAAAATGAAGGATTTTTCCATAACGTGCTTCATTCTACATGTTCCGAGTAAAAGGAGGAGGAGAGGTCTGAGCTTTTCTCTCCACGTTTGCATGTTTGCAGCAGAAATGAGCGCAGCACCAACACGTGCAGCCGTGAACCTGAGACAAAGCTGCTGCTTCAGCCTCGGCTGAGTTTCTGAGCAGCCTCCACCCTGTCTGGGCATGCCAACACCCGGGCGTCTAGTTAACTGTTCTGGTGGGAGCGGCAGGAACAGCGTGCACCGAGGTGGCTGATGAGACCTTCCCCGCTGCATTAACTAACCACATAACAGCACACTGCAGCACCTCCGAGTTCTGAGAAAGCTTTCTGTGTGATCATTAGAGAGCAGGGAGGACAGAAAGGCATCTCCCCGAGGTTCAGCACAATGCAGCAGCCTCACCGGGGCCGTGGAAGGAGTGTGTGCTCCAGCAGGCAGCTAATGAAGGCTGAGAGGACCTGTGGCAGCTCGGTAATTGAACCTTGGGGACATTCTCTCACTCTACATCAGCATTCTGCTCTCCTGAAGTTACTCGCTGTCTCATGCTGCTGCTGCAGCTCAGGCACCGTGTTGACGTGCGGGGACAAAGCGAAAGGCGTTGTCTTGTTTCTGGGAACGAGGGATCCTCCTGATTCAGATCTGGGGTGTTTTTATCTCCGTACTGAACATACACATCATTTTATATTAAGCTGCACAACATAAATCAGACTGTTACTCGCTGAGTCCAATCCACAGTCTGAGTTCAGGATGATGTCATCCACACTTCCATGTGTTGAAAAGCACAAAAACAAATGCTCAGGAAAGCTAAAGATGATGGTTAGTTGAAACAGGGTGTGTTGGTTCTAGTTGTGAGCGTCACGTTTCCTGCTCTGTGCTGAAATCACGCTGGACCGGATCCTTTCGTGAAGAATTGGTGTGAACAAACGTGTGACTAAATGAGGATCTGGCTGAGATGAAAATAAGCCTGGTGCCATCACTATCTGGCACCGTTTTGGACAGAAACAGACAAGCTGGGGGACGTCTACCATGTCTGTCCCACAGATGGCCCCGGCCCCGCTCTCCCTCTGTCCGCTGGCTGGACCGACTCTGTGCCGAAAGGCACATCGGTGCCAAGTCGTCTCCAAAAAAACCTCTCCTCCACTGACTCCCTGTCTACCTCTGGCACGCGAGGCGAAGCTGTCTCCTTCCTCATCTCGTCCCACTGTTTCTGTAAATAAATAACAACTACAAAACAGCGACAACAGGGTGACGCCCGGCCGAACCCGCTCGGCCATATGGAAGCTGCTAGCTGCAGGGGTCACAGATGGCTGCACCACCCCCGCCCCGGCCCACATTTCTCTGGGCTGCTGTGCTTTCAGGTCGTCCCCGATCACTAAAACCAGCTTTTTCACAAACATTTCGTGATTGTTGACACAGGCTCAGATGGATAAAGCACAATAGCAAATAATTAACCAAAGGGGGCTGAATTAAAGGGGGGGGCGGTATGAGACGGGTGGTGGATGACTCACTTCGCATTAGGCTTTGAAGGCTGTCCCTCGCGGCCGGCGTCGAGCTCTCCCGCATTAAAAGCCTGTGCATCTTGGCACCTTGCTCAATAGAAAAGCAGGCGGTTGATCCGAGCTGCATTAGCGCTGAGCCTTTGTTCTCCCGGAGGGCTGTCAAATGGAGAGCCGTCTCCCTGAGATATTTTATAGATACATCGCCTTCAAAGGCAGCTGAGCACCAGCAGGATGAAGCGGGCTCACACGGTACAACGCGCGGCGTTGACTGACAGACGCCTCAGAGGTCGTCGACAGGATGCGAAGCTTCAATTTCATTGAGCTGTGTTGTTATTTCTCTATTTTATGCTGCCCTCTCTGATGAAATGCTTTCACGTGTGTCTCGTACAGACGGCGAGGGAATGAATTCCTTGTGAGGCTGAAGCACCTAAAATGTCTGTTTATCAGGAAGAGAAAGTGTTTTAATGATCACATCGGGTTAGAAGGTTACACAAGGATGAGCTCCGAACCTGTAATTTCCTCTCAACATAATAAAGTGTGTAAAGACTGGAGATAAGATGTTTCACGTCACTGTGGAGGAATCTTGTTCCACTCGTTTTAATTCAGACACGTTGGACCTGTTTACGTTCATGTCACAGCTTCTCAATCAGAATCAAGTCCAGACATTTGCTTTTAGACTTCCTGGTGGTTTTGAAGAGCGGACATTCTCCTTCAGGGTTTTTTGTCCAGGTCTTGAAGCAGCCCCAGATGATCACGCTTCCACCACCACGTGTGACTGTGGGTCTGATGCTTCTTTCTTTACTTTACTGCAACAGGACACACGCCTCCCAGAAGGTTCAACCTTTGTTCCATCTGGTCCAAAGTCTTGTGAGATAAACCTTTTCACCTCCCATCTTCTGACCTTTGTTTCTTGTTATTAGTGGCTTCTTGACATCACCTGCAGCTCTGTGGATGTTGTTCTGGGTTCCTTTATCTCTGTCACAGCAGCTCAACAGAAACTGAGGAGCATGTTTCTACTGTTTTTAGAATTATTCATTTTACCTATTAAATAGGTTTACTTTAGTTCAGTCACCACTTGGATACACCTGTTTTATCTTTAATATAATTTATGATTAAACATCTTTGGGAGGATCTGGATTAAACCACGTTATGAAAAGAGTTTCGCCCCCTGAGATAAAAACAGTGAGTCACTACATAAAGTAGAAAAACATCTCAATTGACTCTTTTACAGTTGAAAAGCTTTTGTCCTCCCTCCTGAACGTTCACCATGTTGTTCTGGAAGAATAATCCTTCTGCTGCAGCTTCAGTCCCCGCCGGGCTCCTCCCCGGCCCCCGTGCCCTAGAGGAGATCAGGCGGCGAGGCCCTGTGGACGGTTACCTGGCAGCCGGTGCGGCGGGGAGGTTGAAGGTCCCTGAACACAGCAGCACTCAGCCTCCTCCCACGGATCCTCTACTCCCGCTCCATCTGCGACCACCGTCACACTCTGAGAGATTATGTTTCCTCTGAGGACGGCACGACTGGTTCCACGATGGACAAGAGGCACAAAGAGTTCTGCTTTATACCCGCCTCCGAACCAAACTGTTGGGTCCATGTGAATGATGCGTTCAGTGGCTGAATAGGTTCACGTGTCGACCTCTGCCCCCGAGCTACAGCTAAACTCACATAATGTGATGTTTGTGGTTTGGTTTCCAACACCTGTTCCACCTGCTTGTTTGGACAAAGGTCAGAGAGCCCTGCTCATATTTAATAAGCTGTACATGGATCTCATTTCAGAAGCCATGAAAGACTTTACGTAAACCCAGTCAGTCTTACAGTGACTGAAACCAGCTCCCAGACGTACAGTTTCTCTGCTCGTGTTTTCATCGAGCGCTTATTGTGTGATTCGCTGTTCGGAGGACTGGGACCGCTCGGCCTCTCTCTCTGGCTGGGCGCAGATTAACTCTCCTGTCTGACACTCGGAGGTTCAGTCTGCTGCTGTCGCCGTCACGTTCACTAAAGGCTGATACCGTGCTCATTCCAGCAGCTCTCCAGCCTCCGTCATCATCCGGCAGCAGATAGAGACGCAGCCAAACCCCCAGACGTGGTGGCTGTTCACCCCAGATAACCTCCTCCAGCCACGTAACCAAACAAAACTGCACTCCTGGCCTGCTTTCATCCCTCCTCCCCGAGTCCCTTCCCTTTTTCTTTCATTACAACTGAAGGAGTATCTGCCTGTGTGTGCTGAAGTGTAGAGGGAGCGGGGGGGCTGAAGGGGATGGGGGGGTAGTGAAAGAAAACGGACTTCTGTGGTCTTGCTAGCAGCAACAGCTTTTTTTTAATCCTAGCCTCAAGCCGTACTGTGCACTGAAGCAAGCTATTACATGGCAACAATTAAGAGGCTGGAGCGCAGCACCTGGTCCCCCCCACTCGCTGGTCTTCAGCGGCAGCTGACGATACAGTTCCCCCTGCCAGGTGGTTCCACTTCAATCACATTAGCTAGTCACTGTAGGGTTAATAAAGAGCAAGCTCACCCCCTCGGCCCTCTCTGCTTCTTTTCTGCAGCTATTCTGGAGACGGAGCATTTAGAAACTCGTTAGAATTAAGGTCCCTCCGCTGCTGGATAATTAAAGCAGTGGCAGGACGAGCTCCTTGGAATCCAGGGCTAATGTTTCAGGACGAGGGGGCTGATGGAGAGGGAGGGGTCTCCATCCGCTTAGTATCCCATTTGTACAAAGAGCAGAGGATCATAATAGACCTTTTCATGGACAGACAAAACAGATGGAGGCCAATGGAAATGAGACAGGCAGGGAGACTGTACATATCTGCCCGGATACTGGCGATTGTTGTGGAGGGATTCACAAAAACAAGCGGCGAGCCAACAAGAGCAGCAGCGAGCGACGGCGCCGCCGCGCAGCTTTTGTTTGTCTCCAGCACTCGAAGCGTTATCACACTAAAAACAGCTTGAAAACCAAAACCTGCAGATAAAGGAGTTTGGGGCCGAGTGTGTCAGGCTCACAATCGATGGTGGTTTGTAAGCACAGAAAGCAGATGCACGCAGTGACATTTAATGCAGCGCGGCCTCTTTTCAGCAGCGTTCCTCAGCTCGCCTCCTGTTGCTTTGTTGATTTTTCTTATGTCTGGAAAAAGTTTGATGCTTTCTGCTTCTTTTTTACTTCCCACTCACTCAGAGACGCTTTTGTTCGTCCACAAAAGGAGACTCGTGAGTGTTTAAGCAACACTTAGAAGTGCTGGAGCTCGGTTTGGGATGAAAACAATTAATGGTGAGTATCAGAAGAAAATAGACTTTTAGAGGAATTTTTGTCCTTTAACTTTTCCTCTTTTATTTTAATTTAAGCAAGAAAGAATCCTTATTTACACAATGGAGGACTCAGACCAGGAGGAGGAGAAACCACTACACGGACTAGAGAAGTGACGGTGGGACACAGGATGAATGGACGAGGGAGACACACGAGGACCAGAGGAGGACATGGCGCTGACATGTTCCACGGTATCCGTCTCCTCACTGTAACGATGTGATGAAATGAGAATTATTCTTCACTGTCACACAAATGTCTAAATATTAATTGGATTGTGAGCAGCTCATTTGGGTGAAGCTGATAATCCAAAGAGTGGATTAGTTTCCTCAACATAAAGAAGAAAAGGAATGATTTGCTAAACCATCTGTTAATATCTGCTCTGCGTCTTTTGTTTGGTTCCTTTTCATCGGCAGAGTAAAAGTCCTCTTTACAAACCCTGATCTTACGCGTCTGAATCCTTTCGCTGGCTGCAGCTCGACTGTGTTTCACGTCCGCCTTCCTCTGAAGCATCAAGAGACACATCAAAGGCCCCGAGGCCGAGCAGGAGATGGAAGAGGAGGAGGAGGAGGAGGAGAGGGGAGGAGGGAGGGAGGGGGGGACGCAGGATGCCCGCACTTTAATCTTCTTTATCCGCTGATGTGAAGACAGACCGTCCCAAATTCCATTTATAAGAGAAATACTGATGCAAAAAAGCTGAGCGTGTCTTTATAGCAGAGTGAACAAATTGGGATGGAAACTCGCAGCCTTTGAACTGTGTAAAGTGGCATAATGGGCTGATCCATAAATTATTAATCAGCTCTGGCTCAGAGCTGAACCCAGAGGATGGCTGACATCACCCCCACAGGAGGAAAAATCTTCTGGTGTTGACTCATCGACACATCACAGCAAATAGCAGCGCTTCTGAAAATAAACGTGAGCGAGCTGTAAAAATGCCGTTTTTGAGTTTGGAAGCAGTAGTTCGGGGGTTTTTGAAGATGTGTAAAGTTCTGACTACAATGAGAAGCAAAAGCCGACTAACCTAACGTTAAACACATCCATTTTCAGCCTGGTTGTTGCTGTGTGGCCCACAGGAAGACTTCCACAAGCTGGCCAATCAGAACAGAGGGCGGAGCCTTAAAGACACAGGAGCGCAAAGAAAGAGTTTCAGTCATTTTACATCCCGTATTTCCCTTTATTCAGTGGAGAACCTGAATAAAATAGAAACTCTGACCACTTTAACCGAGCATTTAAAATGAGTTTCCCAGACATGACTAAATGCTGAGTGTGTGAGTCGGACACAAACACTCACCTGCGACTCTGGCCGTGACCCATTCGTTCCTGCGGCTGCTCGCGAAGGTTATTACTCTGAAACTTTTATTTAATTTATCTACAACTTGATGAGCTCCTGTCTTCTCTCATCTGGATTCTGACATGTTTTACCAACCCTCACACGTCATCACCTGGAATGACTCAGGTAGCATTCATCTTCCTCTACCCGCCTTCAGACCCTGCGGGGCCTCTCGCTGTTCGGGAAGCTCTGACTGACTCAGCATTATTATGTGCAACTCCACTGTCGACTTTCCACGGGGTGGGGTGGGTGACACATGCTGCCTGGGCTCGCGCGCTAGCTCTCACGCGGCGGAGCCAGTGTCCGGGCTGCTGAGCCAGAGACCACTGTAAAAAAATCCCCCCCGATGAGATTGTGTGTATTCTGCCTCTGAACCGGGTTTTAATTACAACAAGTGAGAAATCTAACTTTAATGTTTTAGTGTTTATGTACCATTACCATCAGCAGCATGAGGAGGCTCACGGTGTGCGGCCGGTGGGGGTGTCTGCCCTTGAGCAAGGCCCTTACCTCCGCTGAGTGGCAACACCTCGAAAAATGATTCAGTCGGAAACATCTGTGGCTCCACTGACACTTTGATTCAGGTCTCACACCAGATGTTAAGCTCAGTTCTTCTCTGAGTCTGAAGAGGGTCTAAAAAACAAGAGCTCAGGTGTCCCACAGTTTATTATATTTATTACCATCAGCACCTTAAGAACTGCACGGGTCATCAGGTGTCTGGGGAAAGCCTTACATTATTCCAGTCTACATACCCTCCAACAATTAACCAATCAGAGAAAACGTTTCACAGCTTGGTCTAATCTTCAACAGCGGTCATTTCTTCATCCACCAGTTTCAGTTTTGTTCCATGTGTGGACACTTCCACAACAGCTCAAAGTCAACAAACATTTTCCATCTTTCCTCCTGAATCGACCGTTGTTCTGTCCGACCAGAGATGTGGTTCCAGCCAACGCGCTCAGAGCGACACTTCTTGCAGCGGGTGTGTGTGTGGTAGCCAGACTCGGAGCAGCTGGTCAGTTAGCAGGCCACATCAGCGTCAGGCCGCCTCACTGATAATGGGATTAGCTTAAGCCAGGCAGCAGGGAAAATCGAGAGGGGAGGAGTGCGGAGGAGTCGTGGGCAGGAGATGAGTCGACAGAGGGGGGGGCGTCACCATAGCACTCACAGAACGCCCATTTCTCCCTAAAACCCCAAAACCCTGAAATCCATAACTGCACTCTGCAGGTATGTCATATGTCATATCAGTGTTCAACACATGAATGAGACAACAACCGAGAGAGCAGGGCTGTGGGGGCGACTCATCCGGGAAAAACTGTTCACTTATATTCGTCTCTTCGTGAATTTAGTAGCAGCAAGAGAGAGAAAGGAAGATTTGTTTGAACAGCCAAAATAATAATTCACACACATCTCTGTTTCAATATTTTTGACATAATACATATTTTGAAAATGAAAAAAATAAGCAAATAATAAAGCATATTGACATCAGTTAATCAGTTCAAAAGCCAGAATGCTACTCAAGAAGTCTTGATCTAAATAATAACACTTATACTTGTGTTTTTCCTTCGGTACTTTCTTCTGACCATGTGCCTTCAGAACATTTCAGTCATCTTTTCTAGGAGTCCTCCCAGATTCAGAACATGCAACCCACACAACCTGCGCACACTCTCCCAGGCCTCGTCTTCTCACCCCGGGTACTCGTTTGGTCGGTGGAATTGTCAGTCGGCGGTTAACAAAGCTGACTTCTTTCCCACCTTTGCAACAGAACACGCCCTCCAGGTACTTGCACTGACTGAGACCTGGATCTGCCCCATGACACAGCTACACCTGACTACCCCTGGTTCTCTTGGGTGACATGAACCTCAACCTACTCACGCCGCAAACAGCCGATTTCCACTGTTTCATCTCAGCACTGAACTGGTTCTCCTCCTATCTTCAGGATAGGTCCTTCCGGGTATCGTGGGGGGGTGAGACATCCACACTCTCTAAAGTAACCACAGGGGTCCCACAGGGTTCTGTCCTTGGGCCTCTTCTCTTCTCATAATACAATCGTTCTCTCTGTAACATCATCCAATCCCATGGCTTTTTATACCACTACGCTGACGACACTCGGCTCTATCTGTCCTTCCCACCAGAGGATACCACTGGGTCAACAAAAATCTCAGCCTGTCTCTGTCTCTCATCGGCTTGGCTGTCTGAGGGACACCTCCAATTTAATTTATCAAAAACTGTGATCTTTCCAGGCAGCAACTCCCCTCAGCAAAACATCTCAATCCAAATCGGCTCGCTAAATCTTACACCTACACAGTCTGCCAGAGGCCTTGGGGTTTGGATTGAAGAAGAAAGTAAGTCGCTTTGGATAAAAGCGACCATTAAAGTAAAGTAAAGTAAAGTAAAGTAAAGTCGTGTTTCCAAAACACAGATGTCTGCATGGTCCCTGAACGCTTCCTACACAGTTCTGTTTCTGAAAAAACAAATTGCCTGCATTCGCTTCTACTCTTCTGCAGCAGGCGCCGCACAGAGTCACAGCGACAGGCTGATTGATAGCGTGAAGAGAGGAAACACGCGCCGTTAGCAGATGCTGCAGAGAAATATTGTCACTGTTTGAATAGTTGGGTGAAGAACAGCTGACGGTTTCTGCTCTTTTCACTGCTGCTTCTTATTACCTGGTGAGAGATGACGAATCGAACAGAAACTCTTTTTTCTCTGTCTATACGAGCCTGGGTGAACGTGTGAGACAGATATTTTTTGCAGCACACGCTCTCCACCCTTCAGCTCACCTGCAGTGGAGGCAGTTGAACCACACTGGGCTCTAATAGGCGCACAGCAGCTCTATTATCGCAGCCAATCTCGCTTGCTAGCCTCATCTTGTGAGGCACCGCTTTAATGGAGTCTGAAGTCTTTGCAGAGAGGAGCGCTAATAGTGGCATCAATACGAACAGCAATTTCGGTGTGATGAGAAAGCCCTGAAGTTGACATGTTCTTCTAAACCACCAGCAGCAGCAGCAGCACTACCACATAATTTCCCTCTAAAAGCCCCCCAGTGTTCCCGCTGAGAGGTGGAGAGGATTGTCGGGGATTGATCTGTGAGAGTAGATGGATGGTGTGAAAGCCTACAGAGCCGTCTATTGATTTCAGACGGCATGCAGGACGAAGCCATGATAACAGAAGGTCACCGCTCCTTAATCCTGGTCTTTAATCAGACCCGAGATCAGTCCAGCCTTCTTCCGAATAATCTGAAGTCACCTGAAACTTCAAAATAAGAGACATCTCATAATTAATAAATTCATAAAGTCACGGTGATAACTGAAGAAAACCACGTTAATATGAAGTGACAAGAGACTGTTGAAGCTTTATAGCAATGATGAACAAAGAAAATCACCTGATCCACCAAAATGTATTATTATTTATTTATTATTTATACTTAGAACACTTCACACTATTATTATTTACCTTTTAACTTTCTAACATTTTATAAATAATTCAAACTTTTTAGAAAAAAAATCATTAAAATCTTTTTTAAGAAAATCTGTTTAAACCACAAAGAAATTTCTTATTAAAAGAAGGAATGTCTTTACCTTTGAATCCTCCTTTAAACTTCCTCACTTTATATAAAACATACTAATATTATAAATATACTTTCTAAATATATATTTTTTCTAAATGTCCTAGTTTTACACTTTGTTTTCATTCTCCCAGAATGATCACTGCATTCCTGTTTTTTGTGTCCTAACACATCAGAAATGTATTTATCCATAAATACATTTACGCACATCAACACACACACACACACACACACACACACACACGGATATTTCCCATGAGGCACCTGACACACGCAGCTGCCTGTGGCTCTGACATGATCATACATGTCATTCCAACATGCTGTTGAGTGGCAGCCTGAACAAAACATCCAAACACACACACACACACACTGCTGCATGTGTAAACATCTCCACATTAACATTAACAGCGTTTCTTCTGATTTTAATGACTCAGCTGATGGAAAAACATCACGAACGTTTTTAATGTCGCCTCCAGTTCTCATCGTTAAAATGTCTCAGAAGCATTTTTTTCATTTCCAGATTGTACCTGCTCACAACCACATGTGTCACTGTCTGACATTTGAGCTTCTTCTCCTTCCTCTAGCACTTTGAGGAGTGCAGGTCGCATCACATCTGATGCGTGTCACCCTGGACACGGCCTCTTCGACGCGCTCCCATCTGGCAGGAGGCTCCGATCCATTCGGACCGGAACCTCTCGCCACAATAACAGTTTCTCCCCTCTGCAGCCAGACTCATAAATGAGAAGCTTGGAACTACCCACCCGAGTCGGTCACTTGACCCGGTGTTGTGATGGCACCTAAAACTGAGCCGCTCCGACCAGAACCTATACTGTCTCACATATTGTATCCGCTTTCTCCACTTATTGCCTCCCTGTATTAATGTGATGTTATTTACTTGTTCGTTTATTTCTCTTTCTGCACCAAAGTGCCGCAGCTGTTTCCTAATGTTGTGATTTCACGCACATATGGCAATAAAACCCTGATTCTCTCTCTTGAACTGTGCACAAACATCGTTCGGACCAGACAACAGCTACAACACAGTGACTTCCAGTATATTTCTAAAATGAGTCTGTGCTTCCTCTTAGAGCGGTACATGTCTCGTGTTTAATATCACAGTGACCTCTGTAATCATGAGAGTTTCAAGATGTGATCTTGACCTTAAAACAAACAAACTGGGGCTTTTAATGAGATTTGAGATCTAATTCTACATCATCGTACGACTGAGGCTGAACTGTGCCAGTGCGAGTTGAATTAACAAGGAGCAGCGGGGGGGTTGAGGTTTGGCCGAAAGCATTAATGAGCTTGTTGAACAAACTCCAACTTAATTAAGGACTTTGTGTGTGTGTGTGTGTGTGTGTGCTTGTGCGTGCTTGGCATGTTTTCTTTTTGGTTTATTCATATATTTTGGACCACACACATTGACCTTTGAGGCTTCAAACATGAACACATTCATTTTTTTGGTCATTTCATTTCATTTTTACAACTGAAACGTAGATATACGCAGATCCTGGCTCCGTATATATGTGCAGGTACACTGCTGTTACTAAATTTGGCTTAAGCAAGCTGTAATGTAAAGTGGCGCCTACAACATACCATGATTGCAGAGTTGCATTGAGTTGATAAGTGCACAACAGCCTAACTGCGCGTATATCACAGTTCCAATGCTGGTCTCTCCAGCTGATTCACTCCAGTTACTGCACGGCTCACTCCCGCTCGTCAAACAGCAGTTATGACACGCTCAGACCATCAAACAGCTAATCCGCGTGCCACGTTGTAGGCAGGCTCTTGTGACCAGCTAATGCGTGAAACAAAAGTCTTTTAGCAACGTTCAGCCTTATAATTCAACTGTGGTTCGTCAGCTGTCGAGAGTCTATGTGTTATCCACCATATTGCATAGATGCGCTGGTCAACGTTCAGAGCAGATCTCATCTGGAAGCTGAGCACTTGAGCAGACTGAAGTCACATTATCGTCTGTAACACGATCATTTTCTGTGTAAATACGCTGCTGCACAATGACATACTAGTAGTGGGGAGTTCCACGGGGCTCTGTGCTTGGCCCAATACTTTATGCTACCTAAAACGTGTTTATTTGAGTGTTTTTTGTGTTATTACATGCAGATGACATCCAGTATCATTTATAAATGAAACCCGGTGAAACAAATCAAATCTCAGAAATGTTGTTCTTTGACTGTTTAACCTGATCCAAGATTCAAGACCTGATTGAGTTGGAATTACACATGATTCTAATTTACTGGAAGAAAACAGAGACAAGAGATACTAGTTGTGTTAATCCTGTAGAAAGCACAGACAACACCTCAGCAAAACTTTGCTCACTGGGATGCTGGGTCCCTGACCAAAAGGGGGTTCAGCTAAGACAGAGATAACATGGACAGAAAACTGAAATATTGAAAAGTGAGAATTGTTTGAACAACAGTCATAAAGGTCTGGTAGCTCAATGGGTTAAACGTCAGACTGGGATGTAGAAGGTCGCAAGTTCAAACCCCGTCTGACTCTTAGTCCATCCCCTACCAGGTGTGTCCCTGAGCCAGACACCCAGCACTAGCTCCCTGTAAGTCGCTTTTATCCGCGTCCGCTAAGCAAAGTAAATAAAATATCTCAACGTTTAAGGTGATGCTGTAGAAACAAATAAAAGTACATGAACGTTTTCGCATGCATAACACGGTGCTACGACCTCAGGGGTTCAGTTGCTTGGATTGAAGGACACCTTGAAATGTGGCCAGTGGGCATCAGGGATCAGACCACCGACCCTGTGATACATGGTTTTGTGTGCTGCGTTTTGAAAGTAATGAAATCTACCCAACTAGTAACTGTAGCTGTAAAACGTCCTGTGAATATTCTGAAGAGGCTGAAGCAGGGGCTGCTGGGAGTCTGACATCTCTGGGGGATGTTATGGCTGAGGCAGCAGGGGCTGCTGGGAGCTGCTGGTGCCGTGGAACGATGCCTGAGCCACCAGCAGCTCTCCTCCACTTCCACTGCATCGGACACAAGCTGACCCCCCCTTACCCCCCCAAACACACACACACACACACACACACGCTCGGCCAGCCGTGCCTTTGTCTGACGTGTCCACATGCATCTGTCATGCATGGCAGCGTTGGCAGTGACAGGTTGCTATTGTTGCCCCCCCCCCAAAAAAACCTCCATTCACCCCCTCTTCAGCAGGAGACGCAGCCACAGTTTGGGGTAATTGCTGGTCCTAATTAGTTCACACACACACAGACACACACACGCACACAAATGCCAAAAATACTGATTAAATGCCCAAAACCTATTAATGGGAAGCTTCACGGAAACAATGAGAAGTCGCATCTCACAAAAGCCTCATTGTTCATTTGGGAATCGATACAAGAAGCTTTATTCCTTAATTCTGTGTTTATCAGCACAGTTGTTGGGAGGGTGGACACCAAAAGAGAAACAGACACATTTACAATTAGACTCTTAAAAAAACCTACGTAATGATCCAACCAAACAATTATCCTTCACACGAATACGTCAGTTTCAGTTTTTGTTTTCTAATAAATAAAAAAGAAACAGTCTTTTTTATGGATGGTTTAAAAAATACACGACTTAATACTGTTAATGTTTTTGTTTCAGATATATACGTATGCTCTTATTTTGAAATGGAGCACATCAGCAGAAAGCTGAGATATATAAGTGAAATCAGTGTGAACTCTCACTACTGAGCTCATGGGAAGAATGAGAAGAGTTTATTTCAGTTTCCTCTGTGAACAAATGCATTTCAGCACAAACAAACAGGTTGTGGCCGTTAGCTCAGTCAGCTCAGAGCCTAAATGTGATGTTCTTCTACTACCTTCTGTTCCTTTCTAATAAACGTGGCGACCAGAACGTCCTGTTGCTTTAAGCTGCAGACTGTTGTCGTGGAAGCTGTAACCTGATAGTAATCACAGCGCCGCAGTGGGAATACATACGGCCCTGTTGGCTCCCAGGAGCCCCGACACCACCACAACCCTGATTTAATCTGCTCGTTATTCCACAGAACAAAGTACATCGGCAGGTTTGGGATTCATCTGTGTGTTCTGCCTCATAAACCCCGTTAACGCACAGATCACTCGGCTGTCAAAATGAATTTAGAATATTTGTGGCTTTGCTACTTTTGCAGATTCCAGCTCAGCTCACTACAAATAGATCAACACTAATTAAAAAGGTAAAACAGAAGGTGGCTTATTAGTGATTCTATGAAGTATTTAGTTTTATCAAAAACACCAAATCCAATCGACTCAAACCTCCAGAGGAGCCGAACACTTGTTAAAGAGGTGCTGATTGTGTGTGATGATCACTGCACCTGCTGGAACCAGTGATGTCAGTGAACTGGATTCATTCCCCGAACCACAGCGCCATCTAGCGATGAAAGTGCTGTAAGCTTTTCAAAAAAGGGTCTCCACAAATGTAATTGTTTTAAAGTTAATGACATTTTGAACAAATAAAGCAGCAGCATGTTTCTGTACAGGAATCATTTTACAACTGAAGATAGGATCATTATTTATTAGTCCCACAAGTGGGAAGTTTCAATTCAAGAGTCGTGGCGGAAAGTGGACAGTTCAAGACAACATGCAGCAAAAGTTTAACAAAACCAATGGATGAGTTATTAATCCGCAGCTGATATTTCCAGACGTCCAACAGATGTTTGCCAAAGGAAATAAACACAGAAGCAGCATCATAGTCGCTAAAACGTTCCTGTAAAATCACCAGCAGGTGTCAGTGAGAGACCAGGAATTCAAAGCAGGAAGACTGCGCATGCTCAGTTCCAGCATGTCACTGATAACAGAAATGTTTGTGGTCAGACTTTAGTCCTTCAGCAGCTTCCGACGTTTGCAGAATGGTGAGTTTAGGATTCCTAAAAGCAGCTTTTACCTGAACAGGTTTGTTTCTGTGTGACCTCCAGAGCACCCTCATGTCAGCAGGGCCGGTCTCTGCTGCATGTACTAGTCATACTAATATTAACCTGCATGTCTCAGGGCACTTAGAAAAGCGGGGTTAAAGTTAGTGAAGTCACAATGTGAACAGCCTCAGTCTCATCAGTCCACGAACCTTCCTCCCAGTCCGCTGGTCTCTGCAGGGTTTCTGGAAAGAGAGCAGCAGGAAGAATCACGAGAAGACAAGACTGCCTCATTTCCTTTTTCCACCATGACTCTGTATGTTAGCACATGAAGCATCACGACTGTTTGTGTGTGTTGATCTCTGTGAGTTTGCAGTGACTGTAGCTGGAGTTTCTGGATAAAACATTTCATGGAGGACTCTGTAGGTGTGTTACAGGTATGTTTGCTGTGTCTATGTGTGAGTACTGCTCCTCTGCAGGTCAGGGGCGCTCTCACACCCTGCCAACCATCCTTCAGGGCGCTCGCGACTAAAAGTAAGTCACGCGTGGCTTTGTAAACGGGGTAAAGCTGCTGGTTCACGATGTTCGCTCCGCCTCTCTCTTTGTTCAACCTTTGCACCAGTGTGAGCTTCATGAACGTGACTCCCTGCTCCTCCTGCAGGACCAGAGGTCAGACTGCTGTTTGCTTAAGAACCGTGATCTTGTTAAAGCTCTGAATGGAACACACACACACACACAAACAGAGTCAGGAATAAGTTGCATTCAGGCACCATCTCACTCAGAACTGCACCGGGTTTCTGGACCTGAGATGAACTGGGACTGGAGTTGGATCTGAAACTTGAAGATGAAGATTAGCTGACACAAACAGAAGACGTCAAGAGGCAAAATACAACTCATGCAGCATGATGTGTAGTTTAAATATCTCATCTGTATCATTTATTATGTTTTTATGTACATACATAAAAAACAGGTTTAAATAGTTCGGTTGTGATTTTCTAATTTATTTGAGGAAAGAAATGAACAATTCTCTAAATAAATACAGTAATAAATTAGAGAAATCAGTGGAGTCTTTGTTGTTTCTCCCAGAGTTCAGCGGGAGGATCGTCCCTGCAGGTCCATGCCGTCCGGTTCGGCCCGGGTCAGGAGCTGCTGGGATCTCTGCAGGCGTTCGTGGAGGAGAGGCGACTCCGAGCTCCGTTCGTCATTACCTGCGTGGGCAGCGTCACCAGGGCGACGCTGCGTCTGGCAAACGCCACGGCAACAAACACAAACGAGGTACGAACCGGGTTTGTGCAGGGGGACGCGTGCACAGAAGGTGTGAGGTGTCACAGATACAGCTTCCTGTTGGACCTTTCCCTCAGGTGATTCACCTCAGCGGCCGGTTTGAGATCGTCTCCCTGGTCGGCACGTTGAACCCAGATGCCCACCTGCACATCTGCCTGTCGGACTCGGAGGGCAGGACCGTCGGGGGCCACGTGCTGGGGGATCTGGAGGTGTTCACCACAGCAGAGGTGGTGGTGGGCGAGGCGGGCCACCTGCACTTCACCAGGCAGGTGGATGAGGAGACGGGCTTCCCTGAGCTGGTGGTTCAGCCTCGCCCACAGACGGACGGATGTGTCCCTGTGGCTTCTGTTAAGGAGAGTGAACGAGTGTGAGGAAAATGAGACGAGGACTTTTAATACGTGCTGCACATTAATGTTGAACCAACCGTTCTCTGTCATCTCATCATAATAAATATATGTAAAATCCTACTTCATCAAAAATATCCGTAACAACATGACTTTATTACAGCAGGTTGTTTGTGGAATGTGATTTACTACAGACACGATGTGGCCGTGGCTCGGTGGGGGTCAGGGAAAGCATTGATTTGAAGCAGCACATGTGCTTTATGTGGACTTTACTTTACTTCCCTCCGTGCCTTCGTCCAACACCTGTAAGTCAGAGTCTTCACAGCTTCTCTGTGTTTCCCTGCTTTGATGAGTAACACGGGACATCGGGACTGAGACGGTCGCGTTGGTTCTGACATAAAAGCACGGTCTGTTAAAAGAAATAAATATTAATTCATTATTAGTGTAATGAAATATACATGGTCTTTTTGATAATCGAATATTTTCGGCCGACTGGAAATTTAATTAGTAGCTTTAATTCTGCCCCTGAAGGTTGAAGAGTGGCTGACTCCTTCATGGATGCTAATATGGTCTGAAAGTCATTTTATTAATGTTATGTGTTGGAACAAGAATGTTTATTTGATCAGTACAAATCTGTATAAAATCAAACGC
>JAUMTR010000016.1:15419172-15454223 GCA_032270685.1 Microctenopoma stevenorrisi
GATCTGTGGGTCTGCGGTCCACCGTGGTGCTGATCTGTGGGTCTGCGGTCCACCGTGGTGCTGATCTGTGGGTCTGCGGTCCACCGTGGTGCTGATCTGTGGGTCTGCAGTCCACCGTGGTGCTGATCTGTGGGTCTGCAGTCCAATCAGTTGGTTCGCGGCGCCATGTTTGGTTGAATTGTTCTTTTGCAAAGATCAGAATGTTTATTTCCAGATAATTGTAATGAGGAGTATTTTTCTTCTACTAATTAGTTCATTGGTTCATCATTATTGATTAATCAGTGATTAATTATTAATCAGTTATTGACATGATGCTAGTTTTTCCAGCCAACAAGCAGAAACAAACAACTCTGAGGCACCCGAAAGAGTTTACACAAAGAAACATCACATTGTTTGGTCAAATTCAGCTAAACAAGGAGCAAATGAGAAGGAAAATGTGAGTCTGTGAGGGGATAAAGAACTGAAACCCAGTGGGTCTTAATTTCCGCAGCACAATGGGCAGAAACTGCCTGAAAGAGGCTCAGATATGAAGACATTCTGCAGGCCGCCGAGGACACAAACACAACTTTGGAGACACAAATTGCTGCATTATACCATGTGAATTCCTGCTGAGCTTTTCATGTGCAGGCTAAAAGGGATCAGCTGATGAGAAGCAGCGAGGAGGAAGGAGCGCTAACGTGTTTAGGCCAGTGTCTGTGTTAGCAGAAACCACATTCCTCTCTCTCTTTTCCTGAACTTCTCTTAATGAGATGATTTATATCTCGTCTGTGGAATGAGCCGAAGCTTCTAAAGTGAGAACACACAACACGAAATGTGTGAATTCACAAGCGTCTCTGTGCAAAACCTTTTTCAGTCCTTTCGTTTGTAGTTTAGTGTCTTTAGTGCAGCTTTTAAAATGAACTATCATCTTTGCGTGTGTGTGTCTTTATATTTCCATAGGCAGCTTTTAGTTTGATACCAATATTCAGAAGACAATTTGTCCAGTGTCACCTTCAAGGGGCTGTTGAAAAAAGGAAGCTTTTAGGTTGGGTTATTATATTTGGGGGTAAGACGCTAAGGATGCATTATGCTAATGTGTGTCCTCACAAAGACAAAGAAAAGCATCATATTTGACAGTGAAGACTGATTTGTTATTATATCGGAGAGGCGACACAAAGTCAGTAAAATGCATATGATCTCAAGGGACAACAACGACAAAAGAAACAAACAATTCTAATAAGATCAAGGTAAGACGTGTGAAACACAGTGACTCCTGCTGTGAACCTTCGTCTTGGTTACACTGGTGATTTTCCACCAGAGGACGCCGCTCTCCCTCTTTCTGTCCAGCTTTGGTTCACATGAGTGAATCTGTGTGTTTTCATTTGGTTTCATCCTTTTTATAAGGAAAAACAACGTATTCGCTGCTGCTTTTAATGTTTTTTTTAATCATAACACATTTTCTGACTACAAAAAAAACAAAAAACAAAACTTGAAATCCATTTTCTAGTTCGGCTTCATGGAAATGGAGTCTGCTTCAGGCCAAAGCCCAGAGTCCGTGTGTATTTTACATTAGTTCAGGTGCTTTTTCTGCCACATTCCTGAGCTGTGTGAGTGAGATTCCAGCTTGTGGGAGGTTTGTGTCACCTGCTATTTGCATCCGATTTCCCGTCAACTCCTCTGTGTCCCTCCACAAACACTGAAATGATGGATCCGTCCTATTACCGGCCGCTCTAGTGTAAATGTTTATGGAAATGGCCCCGTCAGAACGGGCCAAGTGTTTTCCATCAGCAGCGCTTTGCAGTAATAATACTGCAGTGTTGTGATGTCAGACCCGCCCTGCATGAAGAGAGGAGGCTAATGGCCCCTCCACCCTCCTCCCCTGCACGAACAGACACAAGTGAAGGAGAAAAAAACTAATTTACCTTAAATGTGGAGCTGCAGGTTTGGGCAGCACTGTTCTGAGAGGCCCATTATTAAAGGGACGTTATGTAAGATCAGACTGATTAATTTCATGTTTCTTATAAAGAAATTCTAAACACTGATGCCCACTTAACAGATTGTTATCAGCTAATTACTCCTTGGTTTCCTTTTATTAATTTATATTTTATTTGTTCATAGCTGTTTGTAAAGCACATCTGTTTCACCACTGATTTAGGCTTCTGCACAACTAAAGATTAAATCTAATCATAATTATTATAAATACAATAAACCTGAGTGTCACAAATGATGAGTCTGAAAATGTCAACGCACAGGTTCAAATGTTATTTTATTATATTTTTAGTGTAAATCAACCTTTTTTCTCATGCAAAGAAAACTACATATTTTGGATTTTAAAACTAGCATTAATTAAATTAATGAACTCCTTTTCTATCAGCACAGAGCAAAGACATAACTTAAATCATTATGGAAATAGACAAATAAGTATACAGTATAATAATACATTTGCGACTTTAAAATGGAATTTAAAATGGAAAATATTATGTCATTTCTCTTACACTTGTAAAATAGATGTTAGACTGTGAATAAATTTTCTTGATTTTGTTTGGTTTGTTTTCTTTTTTTTTGTCTCATTTTACTTTGTCTCATTGTCTCAATTTAGTTCACAATTATTTTATATGGCACAGTAAGGCTGACTCTCTTTTCCTTTTTTTGTATTTATTTTCGTGTTATTTAGGGTATTTTTAAAATTTTGCCTACCTGCTAATTTCCCCTTTGATATTATTGAAATCCCAGGTTCGTAATGTGTCTCTGTAAAACCTACTTTAATATTTGTTTTGCTTCTGTCTGTTTACAATGAGTTTCTTTTACTTGAGCATAAACAAATAGTGCGGCCTTAGTATGACATTCTATTTATTGGTCTTTTTTAATTATTATTATTATTATTTATTTGTAGTTAAGACTAATTTTTGAAAGACTGCGTTATTGCTGCAGTACCGGTTTTATCCGTCGGTGTCGCTGTAAGATTAAACGCGGGATTCCTAATAGACTCCGGAAATAGTCACGTAATCCGGAAGAAGTACACGATAGCCATGGATAACTGCATGTAGCTTAAGTGGTTAGGCTTATTTACAGCTAGGTTTTTGTGCTAAATTGAACAGTTTTAACCGTTTCATACAGTGACATTTTTATAAGCCAACAGATAAGCGATTCTTGCCGGTGATGGGAGTCCCGGCGTTTTTCCGTTGGCTTAGCCGAAAGTATCCGTCAATTGTTGTGCACTGTGTGGAAGAGAAGGTAAGTAACGTGAGCTAGCCTGATAGCTAGTAGCAGTTTGACCGTTTACTGGTTGTTTTTACTCTTGAAAAAACGCTGTTTTCCCAGTAGGAGGTGGCTTTTTTAGCGTTATTTCAGCTCCGTTGACGACAGACTTTGTTTTGAACATTTAGCTGCACCACGGAAACATTGGGATTTGACGCCCCGCAAACACCGCGCGGTGGTTCAAATTTAGATTTTTACTTTTCGCGTGCGTGTGTGTGTGTGTGTGTGTGTTGATTTGTGTGTGACTAATTGTGTGAAAAGCCGTGTTATCGTAAGATTTTGACCAAACTTCTTTTGCGGACTGCAATGAAACATTGAATGGTTTCTCTGGCCAAGATTGAAGACTGTTTCAGATAAAGAAAACTCATTACGCAGCTTCTTTACAGGGAGTTGAAGTTACTTAATAGACGAACACAAATTTTTTAAATTAAAACTGTATCATGTGTAGGTCGCGCTTAAGCAGTCGAGTATTGGGATGCTTGAACAGTAAAGTGATGTTTCATTTAAGTGACTACAAATATACAACCCTAACCCTATACAGGAATTCTTATTTAGGTTGAGCTCATTAAAGTGAACGCAACTGTCTATATCCAGTAAACAAGTAGGCATCTGTCTTGGCATCTGTGAGACCTGCATGTTAAGCTAATAAATAATCAAATTGTCTGCAAATATTTAAGCTAAATATAGCTTCCTAATGAATTAGCAGCTATGTCTGTAGTTCAGGTCTTTACAGTTGGCGCAAAATCTGCTGCTTAGTGCCATTTTTATTGTGGATTAATCTGTTCTTACTTTGTCTTCGAAGTGTCAGACTAAAATTACATTCTGCTTGTTGTCGCGTGTGAGAAAAAAAAGCACTGAGAACAACACATAGAGTGTTTTTGCTCTTATAAACGATTAAGCCGACAATTCTTTCCCCTAAGGAACGGTCTGGGATGACTGGGAATAAAGTGCTGTTGTTTTACCTCCACAGGGGAAGGAGTGTAATGGAGTCCGTATTCCTGTTGATACGACCAAACCAAACCCCAACGAGGTGGAGTTCGACAACTTGTACTTGGACATGAACGGGATCATTCACCCATGTACACACCCAGAGGACAAGTAGGAACCCCCCCCTGTAGAATTGCTGTGTTTATTAAAATGTTTGTGAATGTTTGTGGTATTGTCTTAAGTTTCTGTTGAAGTCAAGGGTTGTTAATAAATTATGTGCATAGTTAAAGTAAAAGGGACGTTTCAATGCTATGGACCATGTTTCAGAAAGTCTGCGCTGACATAGAAATGGGCAACAGGGTCGTTACCACGAAACAAAGCTCTCTTTGTTCTATTGGAATATTGTATTTGCTAATGTGGTTTTTTCCATTCAAAGGCTAAATGATCAATGGAAGACCCCTTACTAATTATGTTAGCATAGATGACAACGTGTAGGTTTGAATGTAAAACAAGGACGTTAACTTTTGAACTGTAGAGTGAGTAAATGACGACAACAACAACACAATCTCTCCAGAGCCCACATTGTGATCTCTTCATCCACAGACCGGCTCCTAAAAACGAAGATGAGATGATGGTCGCCATTTTCGAGTACATCGATCGCCTGTTTAACATCGTGCGGCCCAGGAGAGTTCTCTACATGGCCATCGATGGGGTGGTAAGTGTCATCCTGTAGTGTGAGGGCCGCCCCGCAGCCCAGCACAGTTTGTTTAGGACGGTGACTCGTGTTCAGATCAAAAGCTGAAAATGATAAATCTCACCAGGCTCCACGAGCTAAAATGAACCAGCAGCGCTCTCGGCGATTTCGTGCTTCCAAAGAAGGAGTGGAGTTGGTGGAGGAGAAGCATCGTATCAGAGAGGAGATCATTCAGAGAGGTCAGCTTTGTTATTTAAACAGTTTTTGTAAGGTTTGAGAGCTTTTATGCTAAAGTGTACAAACAGATCCAGGCTTTAAAAGCACAGTTGACGTGGTGCTTTTGCATGTTTGAAAGGAGCCTTGTCCTGTGTCCTTTTTGTGTTTTTGTGCAGTGCTGCTAATTGTGTTTCATGTAACTGAAGTATAGTGGACACTCACCTGAGAGAGAAACCACTCTTTGTGTCCTTATCCCTCTTACCCTGGAACAGAATACAATAACAATCAAAATGAAACTTTAGAACAGTCTATAAGCTGCTGTAGTAGTGTGTCTTCAATGTGTATTTGACCAAATATACAGGCAAAAGTCACTCATGTCTTTGTTCTGCAGGAGGTTACCTTCCACCCGAGGAGGTTAAAGAGAGGTTTGATAGCAACTGTATCACTCCAGTAAGTGGGATCTATGTGTTTCGATCCATCGCAGTGATAACCTCGACTTGTTTGTTGGTTTTATGACAATTTAAAAAGCGCCAAACTGCATTTTAGTGTAAATAAATGAATAGGACATAAGTTGTCTTGCTGTGTCTCCAGGGAACAGAGTTCATGGACAACCTGGCGCGTTGCCTTCGATATTATGTCGCAGACCGACTCAGCAATGATCCTGGATGGAAGAACGTCACTGTGAGTGCTGCTGCTCAGGCTTTCAGATTAACAGTATACAGTATATATGGAGGGTGCCCCGTTATCTAGAACCAATCACCGACTCTGAGATGTTTCAGGTGTTCCTGTCGGATGCCAGCGTTCCAGGTGAAGGTGAACACAAGATTATGGACTACATCAGGAGACAGAGGGGTACAGCTGCCTTCTTACTTATTATTGCATAATATTTTAGTTGAAAAGCAAATGTTTTAATCTCGTGTGTTGCATCATAACCAGACAATAAAGATGTCACACATGCACCAAACAGGGAAACCAATATCAGGCCGAGACAGAAAGATGAAACTGTTTTGTGTTCAGAATTACAATGGATTCATTTTTACAGCTCAGCCCAACCACGACCCCAACACACACCACTGCCTTTGTGGAGCCGATGGTAAGTTGGTAAATGCGACAAATAATCATTGAATAACACAATAAAAAAGTTTCCTCAGCTGCATCTTGACTTTTCGCCTCGTTGAAGTGACACGTTTTCTTCTCAGCTGACCTGATCATGCTGGGCCTGGCAACCCACGAGCCAAACTTCACCATCATCAGAGAGGAGTTCAAACCCAACAAGCCCCGCCCCTGTGCCCTCTGCGGACAGATGGGCCATGAAATCAAAGACTGTCAGGGGGCGCCCAGAGAGAAGCAGGGGCAGGTGAGGCGCAGAAACATCCGAACTGAGTTCCAGTTAGTGGTTTGACACGCATGTGAACTGCAGATTAATTATGTCCCTGTGCTCCTGCTGCTCTAAATGTGATCTGAAGAATGACCTGATCTGTGAATTACAGTGAGGTGAAACTGACTAAATTGCCAGAACAAAGTAACTGCATATTTATATAAATATTATGATAAAATTCAGTAGCAGCTCTGTCAACGCTGCACGATTCACTGGGCCCTAAGTGTTGTACTTCCCCCCCCATAGTGGTGTAAACCAAGACCAACACTGATGTTTTTGTTTCAAAGAACAGAAGAAGCTCAAGTGTCCAAATCTGTTTCTTCTCTTTCAGCACGATGAATTTGCAGACACGATGCCGGCGTCTGAGCAGGAGTTCATATTCCTCAGGCTCTGCGTTTTAAGAGAGGTTGGTCCAATGTGCTCATTTCATTAGAACTCGAGGTCAAACTCGAAATTAAAGGCGCATGTTGATCCTGCTGCTCTTCGGTGATTTCAGTACCTCGCCAGAGAGCTGACCATGGCCAGCCTGCCGTTTGCCTTCGACTTTGAGAGGAGCGTTGACGACTGGGTCTTTATGTGTTTCTTTGTTGGAAATGATTTCCTGCCACACCTGCCATCATTAGAAATCAGGTGAGCTTCAGGATGCTACGAAGGTTTCAATAGTAGTTGGTGTTGCTGTGTAAAAATGTTTGTCTGCCGTTACAGGATGTGTGTTGAGTTCTTCGAGCAGCCAACCCTGCTTCAGCTTTCTTTCTTCACAGAAACGGCTTATTGCAGGGTGTGGGGGTTGATTAGTGACGTCATTATTCACTGCTGCTGTCTCTTGCAGAGAAGGAGCAATCGATCGACTGGTCAACATCTACAAAGACGTGGTGCACAAAACTGGAGTGAGTTTCATGACTAACACTTTTCAAGCATGCTGGGAGCCACAGAACCAGCGATGTGTGAAGCGATCTGACTAACCTAGAGTACAGGTTCCTAATCCCACCTCAGAGCAGCCTGTTGAAGAGCTTTGTGAAATGTAGAAATCAAGTTTGCCTTGAAGTAGGAGAAGCGCTAGGTGTTGATCAGAGATGTGAGGGCCTTCATAGAACACCACAGTCATCCGGGTCATGTTCAGGCAGAAACATCATGACAAGAACTTTCTTCTGTTGTAGGGCTACTTGACAGAGAATGGTTACGTCAACCTGGAGCGCGTTGAGATGATCATGCAGGCAGTGGGCGTGGCCGAGGACAACATCTTCAGGAAACGCAAAGAGGACGACGTGAGACTTGACTGCACTTTATTCTCTATGCAGAGAGAGCTCCGTGTCTGATCTGATCATGGTTCAGAGGACGAGTGGGACATGTGTGAAGCTGTGACTGACAGTTTCTTTCTTGTAGGAAAGCTTCAAGAGAAGAATGAAGGAGAAACGCAAGAGGATGAAAGTGAGTAAAGCAGATGATTAAGATCAGGTCCATACGTAGAAAGCAGTGAACGGATACGGAGTATTAATCTTCGATGAATACGTCGTCTCATCTCCACCCACCTGGTGACTGAACTCTTTCAAAGAGAAATTCTATTGCTGTGGATTCTGCAAATCAGTCACAAGAGCCAGTTTCCTGATTTTCCGCATAAACTGGTTATAAAATAGGATCCGATCTTCAGTCTGAGACAAATAGCCACAGTCCTGATGCACTGAACCAGGCGGTGCTGGAAAAAGTCTGTGACATTGTTTATTAATAGTTGAACCTTTGGCAACAACCTCAAACTGGTTCCTGTAGCTGTGGATTAGACCTGCACAAGAACCAGGAGGAAACTAAAACCTGAGGTTAAGAAACTATGCTGATGTGTTTTTGCAGCAGCTTTGGTACGCGTTACATTGTTTGACTCTGTTCTGCGTTCAGGCGGAGCGACAGGGACCCGCCTTCTTGACCACAGGCCAGTTTGCCCCTCAGGCCCTGGGGAGGAGAGACCAACCTGAGCCCGTCCAGAACGCGCGGCACCAGGCTTATGACATGAGGATGCAGGCCCGGGAGCAAAATAACAAGGTGCCATACGTCGTTGGTTTGAAAGTTATTCTGGCAGTTTGAACTAAACTACATGAAATAAAAATGTGGTCGAACCACTGGACTAAAAAACGACATTTTAAAACCACATTAACATTTCTGGCTGAGGAGAATAAGGTCCTGTGGAGTGAAGCGGACAAGTTCGCCTGACTCACAGTAAAGAACCTGAACATGAGAAGATAAAAGGTTGTGTGCAGGTCATTTTATGCCACACTCCATATTAATGATGTGCTTATTCCACTGTGCGTCTCTGAATACAGTCAGAAGGTGAAGGTCTGAACAGAAGAGCACACGCTGATAAACCTGAATGTGTTTCTGCTTCTCCTGCAGGATGCTGCTCAGTCTCTGAAGGCCATGATGAGAAACGGAGGCAGTGTAAGTTCTTACACATTAACTTATTCCTGCTCCTAATTATTTCTGTTCAGGTTAAGTGCGGTGAATCAGTGTGTCTGCGCGCACATAAGTAACCGGCTTACTCCGTATTCAGCGGTTTCAGAGGACGTTTTTGTCATTCTCGGTTTAATTATGGAACGTGACTTCTTCCACAGCTGCAACGGGGGAACTTTTCACATACGTGCACAAAGAGAATCTTTAAAAAAATCTGAAGCATTCAGTTTGTTTTTTTCCAGCAAACAATCGTTGTCCCTGAAGATGTCCCTATGCCGTTGGCATTGTCTCTGTCACCTTTAATTTATGGATGTTTTCCTAACAGCCGTGTGTTTGAACGCTGCCTCCAGCTCGGTTCATGGTCGTTCCTCCATTTACCGCTAACTTTACCTGCTCGTGTAGGGCTTTAAACATGTCGGCCAACAATAACCTTCCATACATTAGCACATGAATGAAGAGCGCTGAAAAGCTTCAGAAAGAGGAAGGATAAGTAGCTGGGAAGGGATTATTCTTTCACTACTTCCTTCGCATGTTTACATACAGCAGCAGCTACCTTGGATGAGGTTTTATTTCTCCCCTGGTTGTTTTTGTGACGTGACGTCGAGGTCGGCCCCGTTGATCAGGTTCAGAGAGAGAATTTTACTGTGAACTGTAATTAATATTATGTGCATTCAACTTCCTTATCTGATCTACGTGTCAGAAAGTGGGTCATGTGTAACATGCACAGAAACCGTCCCCGTCCCGTGAGTCCTTACAGGACCAGTGGGAGAGAACACATCGTACTGGTTTTAATGTTCTGGTCCTGCACCTGTTAGACATGTTCCCAGCGTGTGAACCAGTGCGTCCTCTCAGATCCTCCGGCACGAGTCTTTGACGCGTTCTGGAGTTCAGAACAGAAACATGTCGTGAGGCGAACAATGAACTGATGTGAGCCCGACGTCTCATGGCTGTTACCACACTCATTTAAATCCTTTTCTTACTGCTCTTTAATATCTTTTTATTTATAGTTTATTGTTGTTATAATTAATATTATTCTTTGTGTGTTAGTCTCATTATTTCATTTCCTTTTCTTGCATTTACGGTATTAAAGGCGCTATATAAATGATTGTGATTGTTTGCTCAGTCGTCTGCGGGACCCAGCGACGGTGCCGACCGGGGGGTGAAGAGGAAGGCTAAGGACAGTGACAGTGAGACGGAGCCTGAGGACAACGTGAGGTACATCTTAACAAGCTGGTTCAGAGGGAGTTTATGAGCTTTATAGACCAACGGGCACTAGCTGCTCAGAACGTCCTTCAGGTGACGTGTGACGCTCACTCTGACAGTGAACGCTAATGAGAGTCGCGCCTGTTCTTTGTCACTAATTCTAAACGAAACGTACACCGAGCCCCTTTTTACGTGTGAGCCCCTGACCCTGAGGATCTCTCTGCACGTCCCTGTCACGGAGGCTCAGTTATCAGGGTCGTTGTCAGGAAGCGCGTTAGATGCTGTTTGGCATTTTGTCTTGTTTTTGACTCTGTAGCTAATAAACTGTAAAACACGAATCTTTACTGTGTCCAGAGCCGCGGTGATGTATTCATTAAAGCTCTTTAACTCCCTGCCACCGCACACTCCCGCCTCCCTCTGCACGTGATTAATATGGAAAGCAGGAATATTCAAGTAAATTCCTCTGTGACGCACTTGTGAAAGCTGCTAAATCCGTTGGGCTAAATTGGTATTCATGGAGGCTTTCCTCTCAGGAGCCGGCGCTCCCCGCGGGCCGCCCCGTGGATCCCTGACACAGATGCTGGATGGCCTTGATTATGTGTGCACAACAGCATCGCTGCCAAATCTACAGAGAAGTCAAAGCCATTAAATTATTCCTGCACCATTCCCGAGGAAGTTAAAGCAGTTTATTTCAGTCCACGAATGCACAAAGCTGTTGATTTCAAAGAGCAAATGAAGTCGGTCGACCTCAGACGGTCCCGCACTGCAAACATCGGGTTATGATCTGGATGTTACCGTCTAGATTCCTATGCGAGTGTTGAGTGAGTCAGTTTCATCTAAAGGCCACAAACACACACAGCTGGTTTCTGCTGCTACCAATGTGTTTTTCTGCTGCTCCTGTCATCATGAGTCGTTGCATCACTCTAATCTCTCTAAAGAGTAACCATGCCCGTGTGTCCTGCAGGTTGTGGGAAGAAGGCTGGAAGCAGCGATATTACAAAACCAAGTTTGATGTGGAGGTGACGGACGAGGATTTCAGGCGGAAGGTGGTGAAGTCGTATGTGGAGGGTCTCTGCTGGGTGCTGCGCTACTACTACCAGGTGAAGTGCTGTTTAATTCACTGTAACACACACACACACACACACACACACTACTGCTCAGTGGGACTTATTTAAGTACACGGGTGCGTCGCTCCATGTGATGGTCTGCAGTCTTTTGTCATGCACCTGCTTACACGTGTTCCCAGCAGATAACTCCTGGAGAATTCCACCAGGAAACGCCAGGTTGTTTGTTTTGGCGTAAACTTAGCGAGTAGAACAAAGGGGCTGATGTGTAAAGGAGCGCCTGTTTTCTTTAAGAACTCCACGCAGCACTTTTTCACGTCTCCACTTGTTGTTTAGTGTGTTCGTTCACTAGTATTGATCTTTATCTCAAAATGAAATAATCAGCGGCGGGCCCCCTCCACGAGAGCCGCGGCACCTCGGGCTGAGCCAGGGGGGATTTGGTCCGGGCTGATTGTGCGCTCTGCGTATGCACGCACTGTGTTGACTCCATGCGCTCGCCAATCCAAAGCCCGTCTCAGGGGGCCGTTCTGGATGAATTCATTAGCGGCCCCTCAGCGGACGGGGACGTGTCTGCTCTCGGCTGCCACACATTCACGGTTCTGTCCGCCGCCACAGAGTTGTGAGCACGCACAGCTCATCACAGATCAGACTCAGGGCGGGTTTTTTTGGGTGTGTATCACTGATGGAGGTGGTGTTATTCGTGCTGACAGTTTCTCTGTGGCTGCAGAGGAGCAGACTAAATGTTTTTCCAAAGATCCATAATTTTAGCATTTTTTTGCTAAAAAAAATGAATAAATAAATGAATAAACGAGGAACGCCCTGCAGTGATAATTAACAACTTTATGCTTCAGCAAAAAGGTAGAAATTAATTTGCATGTATCTTTATCACATACGTCATCAGACGCTCATGACATTATTTTAAAAAAGTGGTTTAAAATATTCTGATGCATAGAGACAGATTGAGAAGTAACATGCACGTGAAACTGGATTTGATCATTCAACTTTAGAGCCTGGATGTGGTTTGTGCTGCTGTTAAAGTGTGTGTGGCTGTCGTCACTGTTTTACCACCACTTAAAAAAAATCTTTATGAAAGATTCACAGAAAAAAGAGAAACTGGTTAAAACCTCAGAGACTCTGAGAGTCGTCATCATGACCCTGATGAAGTCGAGCACAGTTAGATTCAAGTTTAACCAGAATCTAACGGTCTGTGTATTTAAAACTGACCAGGAACAAATGAGCAAAGAAGTTTTTTAGTCTTTAGAGATACTCGAGAGATTTTTATTTAACATTCGTTCATTCTGTGTGGTTTTTCTGTTTTCTTGTTAGGGTCACAAACATTTTTAAAGAGATTTTACATTTTATTTTAAAATATAATACTGAGGCTGAGTGAATAAATAAACCAGTTTGAGGTTATTAATATGATTATTTAAAGGAAAATTAAACAGCCTGTAGTTTAATGCGTCACGTTTCTTTCACATGAGACAAAACCAAATAAACAGCTCAGTTCATTGTCTTTGAAAAATAAACCTATTTTATTACTGAACCATTCATTGGTTGTTGGATTATTTGATGTTTGTTGGTAACAACATATCAGATGCCTTCTTAATTTGGTAAAAAGAAAAAAAACAAGAAATAACAGATGAATTGACGAGTAAGATTTTTTTCTTTTTCCTCTTCGTCTTTGACTCGTCGTCCACCATCGCGAGTGAATTTCTCCTCCACAAAACATTTTGTCATATTACCATAAGTGATCTCTGCCATTATTCTGATGTGCAGACCACGTACCCCCCACCCACCCCACCCCCGCACGCCTTTTATTATGGTAGAGCCTCGTATTATCATTTGAATGACCATCTTCAATAATAGAGTGGCGGGCTTTAAAACCACGACGATTGGTGGATTCATCCAAGGACCTTGTTGCTCAGAGGTGGATTGTGGGAAGCGAAGGTCGTTCTGTGCTGCGAGGTGTTTACTCGGGAACGATGTGGTCCGGTTTGTTTCTGCAGTTGAAGCCGGAGAAACGACCAGACCGGATCTGATGGTGCAAACTCACACATGTATTTTAAAACACTGATCAGGATTCAGACTCGCGGAGGTTTTTAAATGTCAGCTCGGCCACGTTAGTCCGATCACGGTGGACTTTAAGCTTCGTGCTGCGGTGGAACTTCTGGGGAAAAGGGCAAAGAAACACATTTTACATTTACATTTCTCTTCTCCCCTCGTTCTGTTGGTGATGACATTATCAGCACTGCAATAAAAATGATCAGCGCCACAGCACACAGTCTGCATCAGCTGATAAATGCACAGTGGAAAGTCTTTCCTTCTTCTTACACTGAGATGAATATATTAAACAGGTCTGAAGAATTTAGCATTCAAATTTTAAACCGTTTGGACCCCGCTGGTCCTTCATCCTCTCCTCACACCTGCAGCAGGAACCAGGACCGTCCTAAATCGCTGCATGAGGTTGATTCATGGCTGTTTTCCGTCTCTGACGTGTTGACGTGTGACTCTCTGTGGGGATTTGCAGGGCTGCGCCTCCTGGAAGTGGTACTTCCCGTTCCACTACGCCCCGTTTGCCTCGGACTTCAAAGACATCAAAGGGATGTTCACGGAGTTTGAGAAAGAGACCAAACCAGTGAGAAACTTTTGTTCCCTCCTGCTTTCTGCTCTAACAGAGCGGATTGTGTTGTCATCATTTCAGCCTCGCTGACACACGCGAGTTTTAAACGACCTGTGTTGTTGCCTCCTGCAGTTCAAGCCGCTGGAGCAGCTGATGGGAGTGTTTCCCGCTGCCAGCGGAAACTTCCTGCCCCCAACATGGAGGAGCCTCATGAGCAGTTCGGTACGTTTGGTTAGATGGGAGTTCCTGAGGCTCTAGTGACTCATCGGAGGTCTTTGCTACAGAGGCGTCACTTTTCCAAACTCCTGTTTATTTACAGGATTCTTCCATCATCGACTTCTATCCCGACGACTTCGCCATTGATCTTAACGGCAAGAAATACGCGTGGCAAGGTGAGCTGCTAAATCCCGACCTTAGAGCTGGGTCAGAGTGTGTTTTGTGTTGTTGATGCGGTGTATATGTAGTAGGTCTGTTCCAGCCGTTCCACAACGAGCTTCACCAACGCGTCTGAGCTTCGGTGTCCTTTTTATCTCAACCTGTACAAACCTCTATACTCCCAGGTTTTATTTCTGTCCCTCAGTGGTTTGACTAACGCGTTGGTTTGCTTCTCTTCCAAGGCGTGGCCTTGTTGCCCTTTGTGGATGAACGGCGGTTGAGGGCGGCTCTGGCTGACGTCTACCCTGACCTCACAGAAGAGGAAGGTCAGAAACGCTCCACAGTTCAATCAGCAAAAAGCCACAATAAAAAGAACCTTTCTGAAATTTTCCATTTTAAATATACAAGTAAAATGTAAATGAAGACTATGATGATTCATCAACTGTTAAACTTCAAAGTGCGTCAAAGATAAATAAAATGAAAAGAAGTTCAACATCAGCGTTAGTTCTTCACCGTATCATAGCGGTTATTACCTCTCCATCGTCTTCTGTTTCTTCTTCAGCGCTTTTCCTCTCCCTGCGTCACAGCTGCTGTTTGTTCTCTGTTGCAGTGAAAAGAAACAGCCTGGGAAGTGACGTGTTGTTTCTCGGGAAGTCTCATCCACTCTTTGACTTCATCCAGGAACTCTACCGCACAGAATCACACGAGGTAACAAGTCCCCAGTCCCCGCAGCTCCAGTGCTTCAGGTTGTGAATTGAACCATTAAGCAAATGGTGCAGAAGCAAGTGAAACCCTTAAAGTCTTTACACAGTAAAACAGTAGAAATCTTGTTTAGTGCCGTTACTCTGGGCTTCTTTAAGACGCAAAAAGGTTTTAGGGTCTGAATAAAATCAAGACCTTCATGGAAAGGTGCACGAGATGTGTTCAGGGCCAGTATTTAGTGTAGGTCACCAGTGCTTTGGCAGCACTCTGAGCTGTCTCCAGTTCATTCAACAGAACTTTCTACCTTCATCATCACTACATTTTCTGTGCTCTAAATTATAATCCTACACATTAAAACGTCCTGCTAGACCTGGATCAGTGTGTCTCCTTGTCTCCTGTGTGGACGTCCCTCTACTTACCTTTGTCTCCATCAGGGCACTGAGATACCTGCAGAGCTGTGCCATGGAATCCAAGGTACATTAAACCTTGACGACAGCCCAATTCTACCAGACAAGTAAGGACCGCGGCCCGCTCTCCCACGTCTTTAACAAATGCCGACGACTGTCGACTTAAATTCATGCGTTGTTTTTGTCCTCGAACCTTCAGGGCGGTGGAGTCGCCCATCCCAACGCTGCGGGACATTTCACACAACAGTTCTGTCGGGTAAGAACTGCATAAACATTGGTCATAAAGTTTATAGAAAGCTCTGAAGAGCTCGAACACAAAGGGCAGAGACGGCTGAGTCTAGTTCTACCTGCTGTGCTTGTACTTGAACTCTGACTCTGAATATGTTGGTCTGACTGAAGGAAAGAAAATGTTCCGAGGCTGCTCCGTTACCAGGCTACAGCTGCATGTCTGGAGTAGGATGCTGTAAATGGAAAAGCTGGTTATTCCCGGTCATGTGTAATCTGGGTGTGAGATTAGAGAAGCATCTGATTTGTTGGCGACAGTTTAACTTGCTCACTTCCTGCATGTTCTCTGTGCCACTGATGTACTTTCAGTCGAAGCAGCGGATTATTTCCAGACGCACCGCAGCAGCGTGATCTGTGTGACGAGTTAATCCAGTAATAAACGTTCCATTCTACTTTTCAGAGTGAAGTTCAAGGATCCGGTGTTTGCAGATGGCTTCGTGTTCAAGGCGGTCCTCCTGTCTGGAGCAAAGTGAGGGGCTTTCGTTTTTCATAGATTTGTCTACAGCTCCAGCTGCTCCTACGTTTGGTAGCTTTTTTCTTTTAGTTTGCAGCATCTGTAATTGTATTTCTACACGTACAGCTCTCAGCACCTCACTGCTCACAGGTAAACCTAAAGAAAGCGAGACAGCAACAGAAATGCACTGAAAGCAGGGCCGGTGGCGTCAGTTTCTCCTGACGTGATGGTGATTTGATTATTTGATGATAACAGGTTTATAGCCACGCATTTACTTCAGTGATTTTATTCAGTCATCGTCCAAAATGCTTTTTGGTTTCTAATAATGTAACAGGAAAGTTCCAGCAGTTTTTATTTGTTTGTTTTTATTTTTCAGGATTCCAAATAAAGTCCTGAAGCCTGGTGACTGGGAGAAGGGGAACAGGGAATCCTGGAGACCCCAGCTGGGCTTTAACCCACACAGGCAGCAGGCTCACCTGGGCCAGTCTGGCTTCAGGGCTCTGGGGTACGTTTATTCAAGCTTAGAGTAACCTCTAGTCCAACCGTCCCTCTGCACTACTTCCTATGATGGAATTAATGTTGTAGGAGACAAAGGAGAAACCTTGAAGGAGAATTTTTCCCTCGGTGCGAGATGCGCGTAACCTGACGTGGCCCATTGAGGGGTGTGTAGTCTTATCACATCATATATTTGTATCCTCACTTCATAAGAAAGCCAAGACCTGGCAGCACGAGCCAGTGTCCATACGTCTACAGAACCTGGATTGGTGGGAGGATCCACCAGACCAAACCATGAGCCGATGCTCTGCTCACAAGCAGAGACAATCAAGCCGACAATTGTGCCACAAAACAAATGTCCACAGAGCAGATTCATCACGTAGCTTTTTACTGAATGCTCTTAACGTGAGAAAAAGGTTTATATAGAGTTTAATCTTTTTCTGATATAAAGGTGAACTTTAGGTTTTTCTCGGCTTAATCAACAGAACTCATCAAACACATCTGTTTTTAGAACATCTGGTAGCGTGTGTGTGTGTGTGGTATAATTTCCTAGTGAGCAGCGTTAAACAATGACGGCTGATTCTGCAGTGACTCAGTATTCAGATTTGGGAGGAGAGCACTGTGTTTTAAAACGCTCCCCATTAACCAGTCATCCTTGATTGTGATCTGAGCTCCCTCCCTCACACATTGATATTATCATTAAGGAAACGTGAATAATTGAACATCTGGCTCGGTCCGACTGTAGCATGTCTGGGAATTAATCATGCACAGATCTGTGGAAACGCGACGTGCTGCTCTGCTTCGTCTTTGCCTGGGAAACGGAGTCGTTAGCCGTCGTTGTGGCAGGTGCTCCGTGGATGGTAAGGGAGGAAGCCCGGATCAATTAGGAAGAAGGATGATTTCTCTTATTATTATTGTTGAAGGCCGATGTCAGATTCAGTAACACATCCTGTCGTTACACACGGAGGCCTCACACAAGTCTGGTTATATTTTAATGTGTGTTTTATAAATCTGCACAGCTCATGCTAACTCTAATAACTGCTGGTTTAAAACCCGTCTTATCTTAAAACTGAGACGAACTGATGGAAAACTGGCTCGTAGAATGTGGAACCTGGTGACGGTTTAGAAGGAGCCAGACGTGTGTGTGTGTGTGTGTGTGTGTGTGTGTGGAAGCTCCACACTGTTACTCAGGAGATCCCTGGGCACAGCCAGACCAGGTGGGGTGGTCTCAGACATCATAACCTCCACTGCCTCCTCCGCACTGAGCTCCCACCGAATGTGTGGTTTCCGTTTACTGGCTGGTTGAGGAACATAAACACGGTGGCGTAGGAGGAGCTGACAGACTCACAACGACCCGGTTGAGTGGGTCTCTGAACAAAAGGGCGGCGGCGGCGGCTGCTGCTGCTTTTGTCCACGTGCCCAATAACGCCACCGTAGTCTGTCAGGAAAACACTTATTTAGACGAGCTATTTAGTCTCAGTTCACTCTGAATAAAATTATTTCCACCACGAGGTCGAGTGAATTATCGTTCCTTTTGTCCAGCTGTCAGAAATGTTTCGTCTGTCAGGAGAAGCCGCCTCTGTTAGAAATGCTTCAGCCTTGGTGTGACGCGGCAGGATGCGAGTGATGGGGGTGGGGGCAGGTGAAGCGCTGTGGGACCCCTGGGGGGAGCAGCTCATAGAGGACGGTACTGCACTTCTTTAAATTTACCAAACACTCATCATGCCTCGGAGGGTGAGAGGTTTCCACGCCACGTTCTGTTTTGGGTAATGACCCCTCGTTTCATCCACACGTGGCAGGTAAATGTTCAGATAGCTCAACACGACATGAGAAGAGACTTACACACAGAACTTCAGAGATGTTGATGAAGAACACGTCTAACAGCCTGTGGTCTTCTCTGTTTTTCAGTCACAGTCTGAACAGGAACCAGCACGGTGGACAGTACAGCAGCACTCCACCACCAAGCAACTACCAACACGGAAACTACCGTCCGTCCCACAGCGGGGGCCACCAGCCTTCCCAACGTAAGAAACACAGCCTGAGATCTCAGACGACCACAGCTCCGCGTGCGTCATGTTTACCGCGCGTTGATGCAGACAGAGGTTTGGTGTTTGGCTTGGACGAGCAAACCGTCGCGCTGATTCCGCGTAGGAAAATGAGCCTCGCGTGTTGTCGGCTGTATCTGGACTCAGAGGTGTCGGTGAAGACGCTCGGTTGTCCAGGTTCTTGTTTTTCCAAACTTCTGTTCAGTGGCAACTGATGCTCCTTTAATTTCTTTGCGACGTTTCGCCTCCAGACCAGAAGGCTTCATCCTTTCTGACAGATGGTGGCAGCAGGTTCGTGGAGGCCGGAGGGCGCTAGCACCTGATGGTGGTGGTTTCCCTGCTGGGTTCACTGAAAGAGCTGCTCCGTTGGTGGGTGGAGTTTGGTTTCTGTTCCCAGATGTTTGTAAGGGAAGAAGTTCTGCTCGCCAACACTGCGTCAGAAGGTGTGCGGCCAGCAGATCCTAGATAAATGTGTTCCGTGATGTTTTACCAAAGAAGCGACAAAGATGATGAACCTCCGGAAACGCAGCGGATGCTCACAGACCCGTCTGTTCTTCAGAGGGCAAGCGAGCGGGTGTGCTGGTAGAACTCAGCGGAAATCGAACTCTGCCTCCATCAAATCCTCGTTTTGTTGGTAGGGGATGAATCATGATCTGTGTATTTGCTGTGGCGCGTTGTTAGCACGCTGCGTTTTGGTGACGTCACACTGTCGCCTCTCCTTTTTCGTTCCATGAAATTACTAGAGACGCCGTCGGCCGAACACAAATCCCCTGTAACTGCGCGTGCATACGCGCCCGGTAAATCTGACACGGACACGAGGGACGCGGAACAACTGGTCACATGCAGAGTCTCTGTTCTGGCTCCTAATCACGGGCTGTGCTCGGCCTCGTCCCCTCAGTCCTCTGCCAGCTCTTCTTCAGCTTGACTTTGATGTGCCAATTTGCAAGTAGATGAATAATCTCATCTGCCCGCTGACGGTGTGCGGGGGAGTCGCGGCTATTCTGGGGGCACTTGATGCAAATGGGGGTTTTTGGCTCCTCCAGCTCCCCTGGCCTCTGCCGCTCGTTCCTGATGTTAAACTTCCCAATTAGCTTCCTTTTTTAATCTCTGCTTTCCTCCAGACATTATTTTAATGAATAGGAATTGTTTTCATCTGTGGTTCTGGCGACGGAGGATGATGGTTATCTTATCAGCAGAAGTACCCGGAGCAGAAGCGTGTGGTTGCTGAAGGCAGCTTTTACGTTCGACCTCACTTCTCCTGTTGAAGGTTCTAGCTGGGAGCCCGGTAGGAAAAGCTCTACCTAAAGTGGACCAGCGATGATATTGGCCTCCGTAGAGATTGGATTAATCTGACGAGTAGGCCTCATTCTGCAGCAGAGACCAGAGGCTGGCTTTGTCCAGACACCGTGGTCTCAGGCCCAGTAATCACCCTGGGCTTTTGTGATTTCTGTGGGGGGGGTTGGTGATTAGCGTTGTGGGAGACCAGGGCCAGTAATGAGACTGTCGAGTGGCTCCGCTGGACACAGTGGCCCCCTCTGATAAAAGCCCCCGGGAGGATCCCGTTTGATTGGGTGCGTGGTGTGTTCTGAAGAGGGCTGAAACCAAAGTTAACTTCCCCCTTTGACGGCGCTGCTACCTCCTGCGGTGATGTGTCAACACGCCGCCTCTGAAACACGCTGCGGGGCTTTGTGACCAGCTGGTGTTTAATAACGCGCCGGGGAATCTCTGCTGGTGGCCATTATTGTGTTGACACACAGTGACACCAGGTTTTAACCAGGGCAGCGAAAGCAACGGTTTCACCTCCGAACTCCCGAGCACTTCAGAGTAAGAAGCGCGCGTAGCGGCTGCTCAACCAGGACAACAAATTAATCGTGAGTTCTTATTTTCCAGAGTCAAAGCTCGTTCCAGGCCCGGGTGTCATCGTTCACCAAACTTTATTTATCTGAGGAAGGTTTGAATAGAAAGGAACGAATGAGTTTCTGACGCATCAGCACTTTCTCATTGAATGAACATGAAATCAGTCAAATCATGACTTCAGATCAGATTTGTCCTCCTCATGTTTCCGTTGCAGGAGAACGAGTCGTCGTGTCCTACTGTTTTGGCTCGTGATGCAGCAGCAGGGGAAACTCGGCCTTTGTCCGTCGGGCTGAAAAGTTACAGTCCTGCCCGGGTCGCCGGGCCTGAGCCGAGTCCGATAGTTGCTGAGCTAATTGAAAATAGATGGAGAGAGACGTTTAGTTGTTGAGCGCGGTTGTAATCCCTGCGTTGATACAGTGGACGCAGCGTGTTTTAAGGATTTAAAGCGTAATCCTTTGTTGGCCTTTGTTCGCCACAGACTGAAGGTCTATACACTTTCAGATCATTGTTCATTAAGGAGATTGACAGGTGTCCACTTGTGATTTTCTCTTTTGAGCTGCTGCTGGCAAAGAGCAAAAGAAGAGCAGAGTGTTGTGGAGTTATAATTGGAGTCCGACTGGGTGGTCCACTTAAGGATTGTTGGACGAGGCGATAATCAAACATGAAAACTGAACGACAAAAACCAAACGATAATGTGGCGACAGCAGTCTGCCTGCTGGCTGCTAAGTGTCTGTGTTACAGAGCGCTGGAGGAATATTTTCCTCTCTTTATTAGAATGACTTGGATGAGTCGGCCTCCTTCTGTGGCCACGCCGGCGTCCTTCAAACGGATTCGTACCTTTATTAATGTGTATCACATTTCAAATAACATCAGAAGCATGAGCTGAACTAACAGAGTAGAAAAGTGAGCTGGAAACTAAGAGTTAAGTTTATATTCTACCCTCAGTAAGTGATGAATGAAACAGAAGCACTTTAACTTTTAACTGGACTTGAACTTTCTTCCTAATTTCTATATTTATTTTATATATAAATACTTTTTAGTTTAATCAAAGGGTTTTTAAAATTGCATTGAGCTTTTTTCTTGCTCTGCACTGATGAAGAAACTTATTATAATATAAACAAATTAATGTAAACAAATACATTTTTAGCAAAAATGCAAAAAAGTGTCTTTAAAAAGCAAATATCAGAAGATGTTTTGTGTTTTTACCGTAACCACGACTCGTTTACTTCGACTTTCAGCCTTTAGCATTAAAACTGAGGCCTAACGTACGCTTCCTGATTCAGTGGTAACGTTAGCGCCAGTTCAGCAGCATGTTGGCTACTGCTGAGGAGCAGCTGTGGATCAGAAGTGATGGCGGCTCGCAGGTTTGATCCCGTGACTTTTATTAAGTCAATGATGCACAGAAATAAACGGATTAACTGGAGACGTCTGTCTGTGGAGGGATGTAAAGATTTAAAGTTTATTTTTCTGGTGGCTTTTTTAATTAATTTTTTTTATTATATTTGGAAAATAGTTTCTTTTTTGTCTTTATTTATTCTGATTATCTCAAAGAAAAAAAGCTTTTTGCTCAGCTTAGTTGTGACATCGATCCGAGTCCCTCTCTCTCCACAGATGTCATAACCTGCTGATTAATCTGCTGTGTGTATGATTTGCAGTGCAAACATCCGCACCTGCTCCCGTGAGCGGTTTCTAACGCGTTCTCTTCCACGTTTGTATATTTGAGCCTATGGGTCCTTTTCATGGCCCCTTCACCCACCCTGAGCTGAGCCACTCAGCGGGCCTGCCCCTGTAAACAAATAGGTCTGCAGCTCGCAGCTGGTCATCGCCTTGGCAACAGTGAAGCTGGAAGAAGCTGTTCGTCGTTTTTTTTTTCTTTCTTTCTTTATAAGTGTGTCTTTGTGAAGGGCTTGCAGCGATGGAACCGGGGTACTTGAGGCGTCCACAATGCTGCCGGCTGAATGCTTATTTCATTTTCTGAACAAAAAAATGCAAATGTGGCGCTGCTGCTTTCTCCCGTCATCTGTGTCCCCACCACCAGCACGTCGCCACCTCCAGAACCCGGTCCGGTCCGACTTTTAGACGAGTTTAATTTCATGGTGACCGCGTGTTTAGCGTTTTTCTGCCTTTGTTTGATCTGTGAGGTTGAAGCTGACATAATGTGGGTTGGTTAGCGTCCATGCTAACGTTGATGCCTTTTCTCAGATTTCATCAGTTTAGCTGGAAAAACTTGCATCAGCTGATGTGATTGGAAAATATTTGTTCTTTTGAGATGCAGTCAGACACTTAAGCTGCGTTTCGCTGAAGAGCGAGGCAGGAGAGCGTAGCGGCAGAAATGTAGGACGAGCTGTGGCCGAGCCTCGGAGGACCGAGCGCTCGGCTGCTTCACTAAACTTCAGCCTCCACTTCTCAACGTGTTGTCTTTTGTTCTCTGCAGATTCCAGGCAGAACAGTTTGCTGGGAGCGCCTCCCTCCTTCCACCAGCCCGAGTATCCGAGGTGAGTCTGCCGTTCCTGGCTGTGTTCAGGAGTTTCCCTGCTCCTGCAAACTTTTCCTCAGACGTCAGTTTTTAAAGTAACGATTCTCACGTGTGTCTCTGAACCGGCGTTTCCTTTGTGCTGTCACAGGTAGAACTTGTGAATTAAACATGGCCTGTGCTTGTTGTAGCCCCCCCCTCGGGCGCTGTCAGGGGGGCTCTACTGCTCCTGCTGAATTAAGATTTTTCCCCGTCGCTCTAAAACAAATTTCTCTCGAGGAGGTTTGTGCAGCTTAATGAGGCATCACTAATGCTGTCAGAGGCCGCGTCTTACTCGGCGCCGTGGCTGCAGAGTCCGCACAGACCGACTATTGATTCTGGCTCCAGACCTCTTCAAAGTCCTAATCAGGTTCTCTGGTTCAACTTTTCAGGCCTATTGTGGCTCGGTGTTGCCTCAGGTCAGTGCTTATTAGTGGCGACTGAAAACAGTTTCTTTACCTACTCGGGGCCGGACCAAATGAAATGCAGGAGAACTTGGAGAGAGGGATTATGGAGCTCCGTGCTCCGTTAAGTCCGGCGCTGGCCTGAGTGTGACATGGTTAAGTAATGAGGGATGGGGCTGCTGCTCTTGGTTCCTTCTCTGAGAAGAAACTAACTATTATCAGTCATTCTCCCGTAGCTGCTCGCAGCAGCTCGGCCTCCTCACTTCAGTCCCCCGTGTGTGAACACGGTTTGTTTCAGTACCAAGTCATCTCGGACGAGAGGCTGTTTTATCCCTGAGACCTCGACCCCGCAACAAATTTCACTTCAAAAGAGGAATTAAAGCCGGTTTCTTTCCTCTGGGTCCAGCTTGTATCTCAGTGTTGGAGGGAAAGTCCCCGTAATATAAATAAACCCAAACTTTTCAAGTGGTATTTTTCATCTTTGATGAAAAAATGGACCAGTCCAGAAAATAAATGGAGATCTGTGTGATCCATGTTTGTGTTTTTAGGGAAAAACGTTTCCCGTCTGCTAATTAATTTTAATATCTACTACTATTACTACTGCTTAATTCATAAAAAAGAGACTCGGTGTCATTTTGTTCCACAGACAAAAATAAATTCAGTAAACACTAAAGGTAAACTTCAGACCAGCACAAAAATAAAGGAATATGTAGGAAATCTGCGATTTTCCTTCCGCGTTGGGAAGTAACTGCAACAACAACCTGTAAAATTAAATGCAGTAAAAAGCAGAAAATCCACACTTTGTTTTATAATCATCAATATTAATTGTTTCATCTGCTTCTCAGAAAACTGATGTTTGGTTTATTCTGAGAAGTAGACGTCAGGATATTAGTATCAGGTGAAAAGTAAAAGATTTTTTTCTCTTATTTAGTTTCCGCCTCACGGTGCTGGAGTTAAAGCTTCAGAAATGAATTAGAGGGCGACTGTGTCAACCTGCTGCAGCACATGAACCTGTGGGGAAGTATTTCTGACTTCACAGACGAGCGATGAAGTATTTGTACTGCATTAAGCTGTCGGCAGCACTTCATGCTGCGTACAGCTACCTCTGCTTCCAAGCTCTTCACATCCACCTGAACAAAACCTGGAGCCCAACTCGTCCCTAAAACGCGTGTTTTAATTTGTTTGAGTGCTTAACGGGTTCGTACGTGTCTCCAGGCAGCAGCAGCAGCGGTATGGAGGCGGGGGTCACGGTTGGGATCGGGCCGTGCAGTCGCAGCCGTCGGCGTACCAGCAGAACATGAACCGCGGGCGTGGAGGCGGGGGGCCCGGCGGCTACCAGCAGCGCTACGACCAGCGCAGAGACGACTGGCACGAGCGGAGAGACGACTGGGGCCAACAGCAGCAGGTAAAAGCTTGATGTGACGGTGCAGGAGGAAGTACTGCGTATGGTTACTCCAGCGCAGGAGTACTTATACCAGGAAAGACTGAAAAGCCCAGACATGCTGAACGACACACAGAACGCTGTTTAATTATCAGAACTAGAGTAAAGGGGACAATATTTACCTGGAGTAGAACTTGAAGTAGTTTCCAGCAGTGGACTTACTGCTTAGTTACCTTCATGTGTAAATATATTTACTCAGATTTAATTGTGACATTTCCACATGTAACGATCATCATTATTATTATTATTATTATTATTAGTGAAGCTTTGTGTTATTTTTGCTTTTGATTTGTTTCATCCACCAGTTTTATTACAAAACCCAAAGATCCTCAGTTTAGTCATGTGAAAGAAGTTTGATAAATCAGCACTTCTGCATCTATCGATCAGTTTTCAATCTATCGTCCTCATTTTGGGTTTTTTTATAACTGAGCAGTACGAAGAATTCGTGAAACGGTGTTTTGAGCTTTACGTGACTCTGAATTCTTTTCTGGTTCAGTGTTTAATTCTCAAGTAAGAAAACCAAAACAAAACTGGGTCTGGGTCCAAAAGGCTGATTCAGCTGCGCCGGGTTTTCGGTCCTTCATCATCTGTCTGCGCATCGTTTTCAACAATTCTAAACTTTATTCTCTTCATTATTTAAATTTAAACATTTTGTCTTTTTCTTTGGTACAAAATTTTTATTTTTTGTTGAGTTTCATAAAATTCACTTTGAGGTTCAGAGAATCATCAATAACATGAAAAGTTTATTTATTTTAAGAATAAGCTGTCGGGTATTAATTTGTTTTAGTTTATCTGATTCATTCTTTAGATTCTGGATGTAAAACATTTTATTCGTTGCTTTTTGTTGTATAAACGCTGAATTTAATGAGATTTCTGGGTTTTGTCTTTCAGGGCTACAGCTCTGGCAGAGGTTACCCTCTGCCCCCCCCATCCAGAAGATATAACTGGAAGTAAAAGTAAAATAATGTTGGACTCGAGTGGGGGGGGGGGGTCTATTTTTAGGAGAGGCTTTTTTTTCCATTTTAATGTCTTTTGTTTGCTTTTTATTCTCCTTTTAAAAAACACTTATTAGTAACTTGTGATTTTTAAGAGGAACAACTTGTTAAAGTTGTAAAATACAAGTGAGTCTGTTTATTTCTGAGAGACTTCTCCAAAATGGTCCATGTGTTTTAGTGAGGAGGGAAAAAAGGCCAAATAAAAGATGAACCGTGATCAGATCAGACTTTGTCTCATGAGTGTTGTGTTCATAGGAATAAACGGTAGAAATACCATCACCGGGAAATTAACTTGGTTAATAAAATAAAAATAGTTTTTGCTGATTTTAGTGAGAAAATCTTCATGCAGAATATTTGACACATTTAAATGTTAAAGTAAAAAGACAGAAATCTACAGAAAGACACGCGGCGATGTCCAAAATGAAAATATCATTTATTCAATAGTGGAAACAAAATAAAATCAGCTCTAACAAAGATTTAATGAAACAATCTGAATGAAAATATTTAGTCGTTCAGCGCGCGCGCGCGCGCGCGCGTGCGTGCGTGTGTGTGTGTGTGTGTGTTTCACCGGCTCCTATTGCTTCACTTTGTGTTAACGTCACATATAAACCTGCAATAATTTAATTTGACGCAGAAATGAACCCGGAATCTCCTCGAGTTCGGTTCTGTGGTTCTGTCCGATGAGCTTAAACGCAGCAGCATCTGTCATTTACAAAAAGAGAAAACATTATCAACATTCAGTCCAGGTTCGCGGCTCCGACACTGGTTGCTCTCCTCTAGTCCGTGTGTGCGTAAAACAACCAGAACTTTGCGTCCGTTTGTCTCCCAGCGGCTCCTTCAGACAAATCTAGCCCGGGCGTGATGCTCCGGGGCTCCGACCCCGGGCTCCGACCCCCGGGCTCCTACCACGTTCTCCCGTACAGTAAATTGGAGCCGATCATGCTGTTGGTGTATTCGATCAGCGCCGCGTCCGTCTGCGTCATGTTGATCTGCCCGTGCAGTCCCAGCGGCGGGCTGGGGGACAAGTCCTCCAGCTCCTCGGCGGGCGACAGCTGGTTCGCCTGTTGCTGCTGCGCGCTGCCCGTCAAGGCCTCACCTGAGCCGCACTGTCTGTTCATGCTCTGGTTGGAGCCGCTGGAGTCGGTCCGGCAGCCTCTGCCGCTCTTGGAGAGAACCGGGGACACGGAGGAGGAGCGGCGGGTCGTCGCGCACAGACCTGCGCCTCCTTCCTCCTGTGTCTGCTGCGCGGCCTTGTCCTTGGCCTGTCGCTTCAGCTTGTAGCGGTGGTTCTGAAACCAGATCTTGACCTGGTTCGGCGTGAGGTGGATCAGTCCGGCCAGGTGCTCCCTCTCCGGGGCCGACAGGTACTTCTGCTGCTTGAAGCGCCGCTCCAGCTCGTACACCTGCGCCTGGGAGAAGAGCACCCGCCGCTTCCTGCGCGGCGCCGCGTGCAGACTCACCATGGACTTCGCGGCGGAGTCCATCCCGCCCAGACCGCCCATCATCCCGGGCATGTTCATCCCGGCGGAGGGGCCCATGAATCTGGAAACTTGGAGCAAAAGTAATGAGAGTAAAAATCAAAGAATTCAATTGACACAAGAAATTTGGCCTAAAAATTTGGATGATGCTGAAACAAAAAGCTGAAAACCTGCCGTGGTTCTAGGATGATGTAAAATCTGAATACATTTCTGATAAAGTCACTCTTTGTGTTGTTCAGAATGCTTTAAACTTCGGGCCCCCTCTTACTTGTCGGGTATCTGGGCTCCGGGTTGCTGTACCACGCCGCCGTCGCGCCCCCGCTCCGCACCGTCTCCTGGTAGGACGGCAGGTCTCCGATGCCGCCGTTGCAGAACCCGCCGACGGTCCCGGAGAACTGCGGCACTCCGTGGGGCACGTGATACGGCCCGCCGGCTCCTAGAGCTGCGGTGGCTGAGGAAGAGGAGGAGGATGAGGATGAAGAGGAGGAGGACATGTGGTGGTGGTGGTGATGATGGTGATGGTGGTGGAGATGAGGCGGTTGATGCTGCTGCGGCTGGTGCTGATGCTGCATACCGGGCTGGGAGACCTGCGGCTGCCTGTAGGCGCCCAGCGGGGACCCGAGGCCCCCCGATGCGTGATCCATACCTCCAAACCTCCGGTAGCTGTCCTCCATCGGGCTCAAAATGTCTGTGACTGAGAAGGGAGTGGAGTGTTTTGGGCTCAAGGACATGGTGCGGCCACCCCGTGCCCTCCGGTCCGGTCCGCTGCTGCCTCTGGCTGCCTGTGGTGTTCTGCCTGCGTCCCCCTCCCTCCCTCCGCTTTCTTGCGTCTTGTGCCTCCCTGGGAAGAAGTCCAGCTGATCGGTTGCAGGGGGAGGCGAGTCGCCCTTATCCCGCTGGACTCCAACACACGGGGGGGCGGAGCGACGCGGACACCGCCGCCAACCGTGACAATTGACATGACGGAGGAAAGTGGAGAGAATGGTTTGGACCTACGTCCTCCTCCTCCTCTTCCTCCTCCTCCTCCTCCTCCTCGCAGACTCCTCTGAAATCACGCACGAGCTCGTTTAACTTTTTCTGCACAAACCGTAGTTTTACTAAACGAGATGAAATCACCTGTCGGGTCATTGAACGTCTCATCACCTGTCGGGTCATTGAACGTCTCATCACCTGTCGGGTCCGTGAACGTCTCAAACCTTGAGCAGCGACGCAGCGGATGTTTTCTTCATCATCAGCTCTAAATGTCTTTTTTTCCTTCGTGTGTGAATTCAGCAGCATCACGTTTATTTTTTTAGCTGTGCGAGTTTAAATGTCCACAAAATGATTTTAACAAAGTTAAAAGTTTTCACTTGAAACGGTTTTTATTCAACTTCTTGTTGAATAAAGTTGATTGTTCATTATTTTTGGTTCGTTTGAGTCATTTGTCCATTTATTTATTATAATTATTTATTTATTTAGTCAGTTTAATTATAAAATGTGTTTTCGTATCTTTAAATGTCACGTGGACATGATTCTGTTCTTATCTCACGGTTCAGAGGTAAAATTCTATTTAACGTCCTAATCATTGTTACTTTACTTGATTTATTAATGATTCGGTTTTTGTGACCATGTGCTGTTGCTGTTATCTAATTTCGTTATTTCAGTTAATTGTAACAAAATTTTTAAATGAATTTCACTTTAAAATCTAGTTCTAGAAAAGTTCTTAGAAGATTTTTGGTTTTAGAAATTAATAATTGTTTATCTGAGAATTAACGTGAGAGAAAACTGAGAGTTTTCTCACTTTATTATTATTTATTCGAATTTCCTCTTCTCGTCCCCGAACTAAAACCGTGCTGTTCTGGTCCGGCTCAGCTCGGTGAGCAGCCAATCACCTGCTGACCTGCAGCATCGCGTCACTTCACGTCCCCCTTTCCTGGGTTTTGTCTGTTTGTGTCTCTCGCCTGTTGCTCTCCGGTGACGCTGCAGACGTTCATCTGCAGGACGAACCGGAGCACGGACCGGGACCGGGACCGGGACCAGAGGGAGCGGTAAGAGGAGAATCCGCGGGAGCGAGGAGGCGCGGAGACACCTGATGTGGTGCCTTTAAAAGATGAAGCATGAAATAATCCTGTAATTCTGCTGCTGTTCGGTTAAACGTCATTATTTAAATTCATCCTAAACACCGATCAAACAGTTAAATGCTGCTGGTTTATAGAATATCATAAAGCTCATGGTCACTTCTATAAGGTCATATTATTAGTTATTGATCATCGTGTTTAATAGAGCAACATGTCTGTGGTTCATCAGCAGAGAGTTAACAGTTTCTCAGCAGCTTCTCCTCACATGAACAACACTTCTGGATCTTTACTGGAATATTTCCAGTAAGTCAAATGTAGTTAGAATAGAAAAACTCTCAGGTTCTAATGCAGCGAATGAATAAATGTTTGTCCCGGAATATGATTCTCATTTAAATGTGCTTGTTTTATTTTCACTGCTCCGCTGATCTAAGGACAGATTAGACAGTCCTCTACAGAGCATCCACCCAGGGCTCCGTGTTGGGTGGAGGCCCGGCTCAACAAACGGGAAAACTGCTGATGTGACCGCTGCAGGCGTCGCTTCTCAGACCCAGACTCTGTGTGTGTGTGTGTGTGTGTGTGTGTGTGTGTGTGTGTGTGTGTGTGTGTGTGTGTGCGTGTGCGCGCGCGCGCGCGCCTTACTGACCTGGCTCCTGTGGAAAATGTGTGGAGCTGCACGAGGAGGAGCTGAGGAGGTCCAATATTCCAGCAGTTCATATCCTCACTTCCTAAAAAAGTTTTGATCTTCTGTTTAATTCAGTTTGAGTTTTATTTGCCAACATTTTCTAAAGTTTCCACTTTGATTTTTATAGGTTACGGATCCAGAATCACAGACAATAATTTAATGATTTTATTGTTTTTCTTGATGCAGTATTTCTGTTTTTAACATAGTTTATTCTTAATTAATTCCATTATTTGATTTAATTAAACACACTTCATGAGCCGAGGTTAGTATTTATATAATAAATCTATAATTCATTTACATTTCAGGCCAATAAAGCAATAACTTTATATATTTATTTGCTGAACAGATAAATGAAATGCAAATAGTTTCTTTCTTAAATTTCTCTTTTCCTTTGAAGCCACAGGTTTCTACAGACCAGAACCTGGTTCTGGAATCTTTCTTTTCTGCAGAACAAACGGACTTTAAATATTCAGCTCCAGCTGCAGTTTGAGGAACGACGTGTGGTGATGAGAAAAACAGAATGAAATCATTCTTACTTCATTTTCAACCATCAGACGCTCGCTCAACAGAAAACAGTGGTTCAACTGTGAAATCCGACTCACCCACCTGCACCAGGACATGTGCCCGTCTTACTCACGCTGCAGAGACATTTAAAGTCCTAATCAAACGTAGGTGGAGAGTCAAAGCTGCTCTGACTCTGGTCTGCAGGCCCAACACACTGCTCCACGTTTCCTTTCCACTACGTTTTACAGCATCTTTCATTCTTCAGCTTCTTCCTGAGTCCTGCTTCTCGTGTGACTGCTCTGAGCTGAACCACCTGTGGCATCTCCTCTCTGACCGAAGCCAAAGGTGGGGGAGACGCTTCTTTTTTCCTCACATTTCCTGCCTCATCGTTTTCTTTCATTTCCCCATCTCTGTGCGTCTCCCCTCAGTTTAATCCTCGGCTCTCTGGAGGAGCATTAGGCCAAGCAGCTGGGGGCCCTAAACGCCTCTTGAAAAGGCAGCCGATTCCAGGAGGGGGAGGGAGGGAGGAGGGCAAAGCATCCAGACCACCTGGCTGCTGAAAGGTAAATAAATCCACAGACCTGTAACTCCACATATGGAGGAGGAGGATTTTATCAGTGAAGAGTTGCGTAATAAAACTCCAAAGCCGGGTACCTGCTTGGGTTTGATTTGACTCCATGTTTATATTATAATAAAGCCCTTCATACAACAGCTCATGGTCTTAAAGACTCACTTAGTTCTCGATGGCCAGATGTGGATAAGATCAAAACAAGAAAACCATGAAATGACCTGCAAAGACTCGTCGTTCTTTTAACGACTGTGAAAGAGGCAGTTTGGCAGCAAAGAAGTCAAAGTCATTTCTAGATGTGAAGTTGTTTGTAGAGATATGTGACCATCCTGTTTATGACCCATGAAATCTGCCTCCATGTTTCCTCCAGATCTGTCCCGCCACGTTTCCCTGCGTGATGTCTGGTTCCACCACTGGGGGGCGCTGGAGTCTGATATTTTGAAGTTGCTTTAATTGTTCACTGGTTCTTAAAAGTTGAAATTAATAAAATTCTGCTTAAATAAAATGTAAACGCTGATCAGACGTCGCTTTATACTTTCCTCCACTAAATTTATTTTCTTTCCACTAGTTTCTTTTCAGGATCTGATTAAAGTTGTTTTAATGATCCATGTTAAGCAACAACGTAAAGTAATGAAAGTGAAGATTCTAGAATAAATAATTCTACTTCTTCATTATCAGCTGATGTAAAACCTGATTTTTTTTTCTTTGGAGGAGCTGGAGGAGAGAGAGGCTCCATCCTATCACAGTGTGGGGGAAAGGTCAGAGGTCACGCGTCCAGAAGTGTTCTTCAGAAATCATTCGGCGCGCGTGTGTGTGTGTGTGTGTGTGTGTGTGTGTGTGTGTGTGTGTGTGTGTGTCGTCTCTCCGCTCCACTCGGCAGTTAAAGCCTGTTCAGAAACATGAGAAAGGTGGAAAACACCTTCAGGTCGTGGCTGTTGCTGCGGGGTTAGGCTGAAGCTCCACAGCGCCACCGTGAGGTTATTAGTTTAATGGTCTGAGTCCAGAACGATTCTCTGTTTGTATATTTCTAGGTTTGAACTCTTGCTGAACCTAAAGCGAGTTCGAACCTATAAGAAAGTTTTTTTGTTCTTAAAATAACGTCTCTGCTGCCTTTTTATTTATTTGTGATATATTTTACTGGGTAACATTGAGGGATGTTGATGTGTGGCTGACGCTGCTGCACATTTAGCTCAGACAAGGAAAGATTCTTCTTTACTATTGTCACAGAAACAAACAATTCAGAAGTGTTATTTACAGGATCCAGTAGTTGCCTAGTGGGAACGACGGCGGCTCAGCATCCTCCTCCCGTATCTATGGTGACTGGTCTGTGCAAACTTCTTTCATGTTCTGTACCCAGCTCAGTTTTAAAGTACTTGAACATACTTGTATTCAAGGCTCAGTGTTAAAGTAGTTTTGAAGTACGCATAGCCTAAAATGTATTTCCAGTATTTCCAGTTTCTGATGGGAAGTGATAATTTCTACTGTTACTGTAGAATCTGTGGACATTTGGTTAATCTTTACACCTGTACCTGAATTTCTAGGGTGCTTTCCATGTAGCTGAGCGGTGGTTCTCCAGACCAGCAGGGGGCGGTGTTCTGTGTTATTCATGCACCTGTTCGTTGCCTTTACGCGACAGGTTCTTCTCCACGAAGACACACGTCCTCCACAACCCATAAAATCACCTGCTCCAGGTAAGTTCGTCTGCTGTAACCTGCTCTTTACCAGCTGTTGGACCAGGAGTCTCACCTGATCCCACACCTGAGCACTTATCCTCCTCAGTACAGTCATGTCAGTGTCTCAGTGCATTTCCTAATTTTAGAAAATATAGTTGGTCATTTAACTAGAATATTTTCTGTTTTTACTTTTACTTCCTCTAAAAACATGTTTATTAGGGTAGGGTTAGGTACTAACTACTGAAGAGCAGAAAATGATCCAGAATAAATTAACTTACTGAACAAACTGTTATATTAGGTTAAATCAACAAACTACACTGTTCAGTGAATTTCTGCTACAATAAAACATTTTTATTCTCGTCTTTATAAACACGGGTTTTTAAATAGTCGCCTCATAAATATTTATACGTTTGTACAACTTATTGTTTTAGCTACTTAATAGTAAAATTAACCTTAACTTCACTTAAATACATCAACATTACTTTACTACAACAATCCGTTAAACAAGAAATTAATAGCGGATTCCTCTGTGTCTGTGTGTGTGTGTGTGTGTGTGTGTGTGTGTGTGTGTGTGTGTGTCAGTATGTTTTGATCAAGCTTCTGCTGCCACCTTCAGGATTTCTGTTGGAGTTTAACATTATCAGTTTTTTCAATTATATAAACTGAGTAATGCACATAAACATTTATTGTAATTTAAAATTACAACATGAAACTAAAATAAAAACAAACATATTTTAAAGTAAAAGACAAGATACAATAATAATAATAATATGGAATCACGTTTGTTTTTCTCTGAATAATACAAAATGTTTGACCCAACTATTGTCATTATACATAGAAATTGAAATAAATAAACAGAAATAATAGAACTGAAGAAATATAAGGGGGGGGGGGGGGCATGATTAACGGAGGAAAAACAAACAAACATTAGACAATTTTTAAAAATAGTTTTGTGTTTTACTTTTGTAGTTTAGATGATGGTAGTAATTTATTTTCCGTCTCTCTCTGACGTGACGTCGTGGATCTTTGGGTTCTACCAGCGAGTAACATGCACGACCAGAAACTCTATTGTTCTCACATCATCTTAGAATGTCATCAACATTAAACTTCTGATATTTTTATAGTATTTTATATAGTTTATAGTTTTTAACAGTTTTAAAAACCCATACTCTCGTGTAAGGGGAAGTGGGGCTTTTAATTCAGTGGTCGCCACTGTCGCCTCACAGCAGGTGGTCGGCAGGTTCCTTCCTGTGTGGACTTCCATGTTTGTCCGGTAACTGTGTGACTGCAGGTGTGAATGTTGGCCCGGTGCCAGACCGGCAACCTGTCCAGGTGTCCACGCATCATTTTCAGTAGATGATTAAACCACATCCGTCGTTGTCTAGTAACAGAAACACGAGACAAAATGTTAAATAACCTGGAACCTTCAAAAACACCAGACTGCTCCTTTAAACATCCAGGCTTCTATAGCAGCAGGTCTCTAAGCTCTGACACCCTCACCTGACATCATCTCTGAGATGAGCTGACCTTTGACACCACCGCCCTCCAACACACAAACACACACACACACACACACACAGGGTGGGTGGGTGGGGTGGGGTGGGGGCCTCTCTTTTGTTGCAACACAGTAAATAGACGTTTTCTTGTGCTGAATGAAGTCGTCTGCTGCAGGGAAGACGTTCTAATCCAGTCACATGCTTATGAGGGAATTAACAATTCAAATAAAATACTGAAACCACAGAAGATAAAACCCAGATTGTGAAACAATGAGGTTTTATTTCAACTTTACTTTGCGGCAGTAACGGCACTTATTCACCAACAACACAAAAGTACTTTCAACACGTTTTTAAAAAGTAACATTTTGTAATTCTGAGTGTTTTATTCACTAGAAGATGACAAAACATTAAGACTGAGAAATTCACTGACATCTCTACGAACTTGGTTTAATCACACAGATTAAAATTTTACCTTCAATCAATAAGGGACTAAAAATGCTTCATACTTTGATTAACGAAAAACACAATAAATTTCACAAAATACTTGTCCGTGTTTCTGTTCAGAGTGATGTTTGTGCAGTTAGCTTAGCTTAGCTTAGCATAAACATTAGAAACTGTTAATATGGCTCATATTACACATCTGGTCAGTTTAATTAGAACAAAAAACAAACTTAGACTAGGTTGCCCCCCCCCCCCCACCTTTATGCTAAGCTAAGCTAACAGCTGCTGACAGCTTCACAGTTTACAGAAATAAGTTGTTCAGATTTTCTTAGAGCTTTCAGCAGGGAAGTGAATTATTTTTAAGTAAAAATGTCCTTTTTTCTGATGGGAACCCCCCCCCCCCTA